>OY282643.1:80077896-80289602 GCA_958299015.1 Tetanocera ferruginea
TCTGGAACGTAACGTAATACAAAACGTTTCCACATTTTTATCTGTGTAAGTAGAAGTGAATAACGACATAAGAATGCATTCAATGAATACAAAATTGATCCATAAATAAAATTTTGAATTCATATCCAATTTTATAAAATGTATTTATCATAAATTTTTCGTATTCCTAATGTTGAATTAGATTTTTTATTTAAATTAATGCTTTTAATAAGGAATGCAGTTCAGTTTCGTTATCCATTTAGCATTAATTTTTTTTTCATGAATTTATTTTTTGTTCATAATTTCGTTTTCTATTATTTTGATTTTTTTATTTATTATTCAAGTTTTATTCATTATCCCTTTCCGACCGTATACGCACAATTGTGACTTAATATGACTTAACTTTTTATTAGTTCAACAAAATGCTGGCATTGTGAGATTAGACCTGAAATTGACATAATTGTATAAGATGTTTTTTTTGAAGAAAACCAAAATCTGTCGTTATATGTATTTGCGAAAACAAGCCGGAACAGTAAGTATTAAAATTTATTTAAATTATTTAAAGTTTGATAGATACCATCTTATAAGTGTTTTTACGATTAAAGCACTACAACTTTTAATTACAAAATGATATTCGATTTTGAATTTGTAATTTAATTTATTTTTTAGCAACTTACATACAGGTGCAACAATTATGCGTATCCTGAAATTAAAAGATTATCGAGCAATTTGACATAACAGTTTATTGCATTGATTTTTATGAATACAAAAACGGCAAGTTCTAAAATTGTATCAAATTTTAACCAACAGTTCTTGCGTAGATCGGAACGGATTTTTGAACCAATATTTTTTTCTTATTATTAATTTTTATTTATTATTAATTTGTATTTATTAATAATTTTTATTCGATAAGTATTTTTTATTCATGCGTTAGGTTTGTATTAATTTTTTAACCAAAGAAGTATATTTTAAATTTGGTTACTAACCAAATTCGATAGGGCTAAGACGGTTTTTTAGTTGTAGCTTAATTTATAAGTAGTAATTTAATCAGGGACCGTACCGGTTATGGTTTTTTTCGAAAAATTCACGTTTTAACTGTTATATTTTAACTTTTATTTATTTCAGAAAAAAGTACAAGTTATTTGTGCCATTTATTTTTTTGGCCTATTTCGGGCTTATAACAGTTAATTAAAATAACTCAGTAAGTTCAGTAGGCTCAGTAAAAAATAACAGTTATTTTCTGCCTTTTATTTTTTCGGTCAAAACTATCAGGCAATTTGTATTTTTTCAAAGGCCGTTTTACCGTCTTAAAAACTATTGATAGCAAGTGTAAAATATGCGCAAAGATAACATGAAAATAAAATAATGAATCCTAATATTTTTGACCGAAAAAATAAGTCACAAAATAACTGTTATTTTTGACCGGTAAAAAAGAAGTAAAAAGTAACCGTTATTTTTGCCCGAAAAATAAAAGGCACTTAATATCAGTTATCTCTTAACTTTTATAGAATCAGTTGAAAATTTTAAAGGCTCATTCTAACTGGGCCTGCAGTGGGTGAAATAGCTTTTATTCCCAGGATTTCAATGATATCTTCAGATTTACCATTTCAATTTAAAAGGGTAAATTTTCCTGTATGAGTATTAGTATGTTTTGCCATGACTATAAACAAAGCTCAGGAACAGTCATTCAATGTTGTTGGTGTTGACTTGCGTAATGATGTGTTCTCGCATGGGAAATTGTACGTTGGACTTTCACGTATTGGAAATTCTTCAAACCAATTCATATTACATACTTCCAAACGATGAAAGTTTTACCAAAAACGTAGTTTATTCAGAAGTTTTTAGCAACTAAAAATGATGTCTTAACTAAGTTTTTTTATTTTTCTCTTCTTTTCATACCAAATCATGTCCTTTTAGATTTGTTATTAACATTTCAAAAGTAGGAGTGTTAGTTCATTAACCTTTCATACTTCGTTTCTGCGCTTAATAATTGTATTTTGTATATGCTCCAATGTTTGATATTTAATGTTGTCATATACAAGTCTTATACAAGTAATGTTATAAAATAATTTTAGGTGCGATAACTGGAGGACCTCCACCAGGTGTATTTAGTGGATTGAAGTTCCACACTATTGCATGCGATGTCTTTCGATGATTTTCACCTAGCTTCACGCCAAAAAAACAAAAATTTTAAAGCTGTTATGACACTTATGCTGTTATAGTGTGTATAGGTGGTGTGGTGTGTATAGGTTTGCACACCAAAATCAAATCTTCAAAATCAAAGAACCACTTGGAAGACACATGTAGTTTGCCATTTTATTAGTATAAATGTCTTTTTTTTTTAAATTATATATCAAAATTAAATTTATAATATTCAAAATAGCACTTTTAAATAAATATTAATTTGTTTTGAAAAAAACAGTTTTATAAAGTTTTTGTTTTAAAAAAAACACTGCAAAAATTACTTTTTCGAAAATAAAAAAAACGCTACATACACGCACAAATAAAGGCAAAAAAAATCACAATTATCACTTTTAACACAAAAACACTTCGACGTTGTCTCAATCGCACTCGGACGTAAAGAGAAAGAATAATCAAAGATCAAGTGCATATATTGAAAATGCTTATAAAAAGACCAAAGTCTGTTGTTACTCTTATTGGATGTCGTTGTTCTTATTAGTTGTCGTTGTGTTTGTATTTGTCTAGGATACATTTGCTTATTTTTTTCATATTTTGGGTTTTTCATATTTTGCAATTTTCGTCTAATTGGAAGTTGCTGTGAAAAAACCGTTGTAACTTTTGTGTTTTCAGTCAGATTAAAATGCATCCAAGGAATATAAAATATAATATATATACAACAAAAACAATAATAATGCAAATAATAAATACTTATTGGTTAACTGTCTAAATTTATATATTGAAAAGTTATTGATTAATTTTTAATGCCACATTAATAAACGATAAATTCTATTTAATTTTGTCTTTGGATGTATCTTAATCCGACTGAAAACACAAAAGTTGTAACGTTTTCTATAGCAACTTCAGATACTTAAATATAAAAACACAACGACAAATACAAACACAACGACATCTAATAAGAAGAACAACAACAACTTCATCTCATAAGAACAACAACAACGATCGTGCTTGACTATAACAAAAACAACTTCGCTCTCTATCGATTGTGTAGATGTGGGCAAGGGGCATAGGCGTAGAAAATAACAAACTGGTTTATGTATAGAGAATCGAGCTCATCGTTTTCAGGGTACACTGAATAAGGTAGCCGCAAGACGGTGAGCGCGACTGCCGCAAATGTCAAAGTGAACTGCTTCAGATGTTGTTGTTGTTGTTCTTTTTTTCGACAGCCAGTTGATTTTGACACTTTCGGATATGCGAAAGAGAGCACAGTCAGTTTTGCAGCAACCTTGTTATTCAACCATGATCGTTTTTGTTCTGTTTGTTGTTCATGCTCTTCTGCTTTGGCATTCAACTCGTTTGGCTTTCAACTCGTAGCTTTCAACAAGTTCAACCTTTGGGCCCCTTGTCGACATCATGAAATTAACAGAAAAAGATTTAACAGAGACTCATGTTATCTCTTATATAATATATCGTCTCTTTGCAACTATTGCCGAAGCAGCTTTGTTTTGAATGATATGCATTTTTTTTTGTCTCACTTTCACTTACAGTCTCATTTTTAATTTTGCCGGCCACTGTATTAGATAGTCATTAGATAAAGAATAAATTATATGGCAAAGTCATCGCAAAATTATCAATAACTTCGTTAATATTTATTTTAATATCTCTAAGTAAATGCAATAATGCGAGTCCATTTAACCGTTCTTGTTGCATAGTTGAACATTACCATGTTTTTAATCATTGCAGTGTAGAAAAACTTCGCTCAGCTTTTAGAAATTAGTGGAAAAATGCTGATATCAAATGTTGATATCATTAACCTTAGTTTTGCTCGCCTATTTACACTGCCAAATTTGAAGTTCATGAAATATTTGAATTTGAATTCGTTCCTTACTAAAAGTGACAGTTTTATTTCATGAAAGTCGCTTGTGGTAATTGTGTTGGTTTGTTGCAATTATAATTACTAGTACCGCCTGGGGTCGAAAATAGACCCATTTTTGTTTGCTTATATATAGTTGTATAGTCGGTGCACTCCTTCTCCTCACTTTAATTCATTTAAAAAAAAATATCAAAATCGATTGAAAAACACGGGAGAAAATAGTTCTTAACTGTTTTTCTTACGCCTATTTATATAAAGATGAAGTTAAGGTAAGCTTGAAAAAATTCAGAATTCCAAACAATTTAGAATTAACTCAAACAAAAATAATTCTATGCAACAAATTATTTGCTTTGATACAATTTAAGCAACTTTAACCTAACTTCAAACCAACCCTGTTATGTATCATATATGACAAAAAGTATTGCAGATGTATATAATATTTTCATAAGGACTAAAGCTGAAATACTTCTAAGAAATAATTCACCTGATGATGAAATAATTAAAGTTTAAACAAACTATTGGATTTTACATTGTTTGAACTTTTTATTTTGAAAATTTATAAAGTGAAAACTGAAAGTAACAATGCACGTATTGTTTTTTATTATAAAATTTGTTGGCACATAGGTTGCAAAAAAGTTTGGCAGGTTTTAAGTAAAAATTTAGAGGAATAAAATAATTTAAGTGGCAACTCTGGTCTGCATTGCCAAAATCTTAATTGCGCTCATTTCAAATTAAAATCAATGTTGCTTGCTCAATGATTTCATATAAAGGGCTCAATGATTTCATATAAAGGGCAAACTAATCGTTAATGTTTGCAAAAATATAATTATTATAAAGCAAACAAAAATTTGAGTACATAACGAGCTGTAACTTTATTTTCAGGATCATTTTTAAAAAAAAGGCAAAGTTACTGCCTCGACGTAAGTAATTGCTTTATATATAATTATATTTTGTTTTTTTGCAGATGACTACTTACTTACTTACTTAGATGGCGCTTACAACCGTTGGTCGGTTTTGGCCTGGTCTAAGAATTTGCGCCAGCCTCTTTTGTCGTGCACTTGCTGGCGCCAGTTGGAAACTCCAAGCGTCGTCAGGTTATCCAATGCCTGGTCTTTCCAACGGAGATGCGGTCTTCCTCGTCTGCGTTGGCCACCGCTGGGTACCGAATCCAATATTTTTTTCGCTGGAGCTTCGTCGTTCATTCTTTCGACATGACCTAGCCAGCGAAGCCGCTCTATTTTAATACGCTTGACTATATCGATGTCGGCATATAGCTCATACAACTCGTGGTTCCATCGTATTCGGTACTCGACATTGACGCAGATTGGACCATACATCTTGCGGAGGATTTTTCTCTCGAACGCTCCCAAAGTCTTTTCATCAGAGCTGCTCAACGTCCAGGTTTGTGATGCGTATAGTAGGACGGGCATGATTATTGACTTATAGAGCGTCAGTTTTGTTCGTCGAGAGAGAGCTCTGCTTCTCAATTGCCTACTGAGCCCAAAGTAACACCTGTTGGCAAGAGTTATCCTTCGTTGAATCTCAATACTGATATCGTTGGAGGAGTTAATGCTGGATCCCAGGTAAACAAAGTCCTTCACTACCTCAAAAGAGGTGTTGTCAACAGTGACGTGGTTTCCAACACGCTGGGACTGTTTGTTTGTTGACACGAGATACTACGTTTTATCTGCGTTCACTGCAAGACCCATTCGACTCGACTCTTTTTCTAGCCTGGAGAATGCTGCACTGACTTCGCGCTTATTTTGGCCAATGATGTCAATATCATCTGCATACGCCAGCAGCATAACGCTCTTATAGAAAATTGTGCCGCTGCGTCTCAGGTCAGCAGCTCGGATGATCTTCTCCATTACTATATTAAAGAAGTCGCACGATAAGGAATCACCTTGTCTGAAACCTCGCTTGGTATCGAATGGAAGAGAGAGGTCCTTCCCGATTTTCACTGCGCTGCTGGTGTTGTACAGTGTCATCCTGCAAAGACGTATTAGCTTCGCAGGAATACCAAATTCAGACATGATGGAGTATAGGTGACTCCTTTTTGGACTGTCGAAGGCGGCTTTGAAATCGACAAAGAGATGGTGCGTGTCGATTTGTTTTTCGAGGGTCTTTTCCAAAATTTGTCGGAGCGTGAAGATCTGGTCAATGGTGGACTTTCCAGGTCTGAAGCCACACTGATAAGGTCCAATCAGTTGGTTGACGATGGGCTTCAATCTTTCACACAATACGCTCGACAGGACCTTATATGCGATATTAAGAAGGCTAATCCCACGGTAGTTGGCGCAAATGGTGGGATCGCCTTTCTTGTGGATTGGGCAGAGCACACTGAGGTTCCAATCATCTGGAATGCATTCTTCCGACCATATTCTGCATTAAAGTCTGTGAATGCATTTAAACAGAGCTTCGCCACCGGTCTTAAACAGCTCAGCCGGTAGACCATCGGCTCCTGCGGCTTTGTTGTTTTTAAGCCGAGCTATAGCTGTTAAGACCTCGTTATAGTCGGGCAGCGGAACTTCAACGCTGTCATCCATAATTGGGGTTTCCGGGATATCACTTCTCTATTAAAAGAATAGAGAAGTGTTCTCTCCATAGCATCAGTGTACTCTGGATATCTGTCACTAGATTCCCATTCTCATCCCTGCAGGAAGAGGCTCCGGTCTTAAAACCATTGGCCAGGCGTCTTATTTGTTCGAAAAATTTTCGAGTCTCATTCCTGTCGCCATGCATCTTAATTTTCTCGCACTCACGCATTTCCGCCTCTCGTTTCTTTCGCCTGAAAATGCGTCTCTCTTCCCTTCTCTTCTCTCGGTATCGCTCCATAACAGCACGCGTTACAACTGACGGTGGTAGTCTATCACCTCTTCGGCAGCCGTACGCATAGAGTGGGATATGTGCGTCCACTGTCCGCATATATCGTCGATCGGAGGAGTGCTTTCTTGAAGCAGGAGTGAGAGTCGAGTAGCGAAGGCTTCGGCCGTCCGTTTTGACTGCAGCTTATCGACGTCTAGCTTTCTTTGTGTAGGATTGCGAGCATTCTTAGCTGCGCACAGACGTGTGCGGATCTTGGCTACGACAAGATAATGATCCGAGTCTATGTTAGCACCACGGATCGTGCGTACGTCCAGTACACTAAAAGAGTGCCTTCCGTCAATCAAAACGTGATCAATTTGGTTGCATGTTTTTTGATCAGGGGACAGCCAAGTGGCCTTATGAATATTGAGATGCTTGAATCTAGTGCTACTAACTACCATGTTTCGTGCTGCGGCGAAGTCAATCAACCTCATTCCGTTATCGGATGTGTTGTCGTGGAGGCTGAACTTTCCGACTGTTGGACCAAATATGTTTTCCTTACCCACCTTGGCGTTGAAGTCACCAATCACGATTTTTATGTCATGACGGGGGCAGCGCTCGTATGCGTCTTCAAGGCCCTCGTAAAAACTCTCTTTGGTCTCGTCATCTTTTTCTTCTGTCGGAGCGTGCGCACATATTAGGCTTATGTTAAAAAATTTTGCCTTGAAGCGGATTATGGCAAGTCGTTCGTTCACAGGAGTGAATCGCAGGACATGATGCCGTATTCTCTTGCCAACTATAAATCCGCATCCAAACTCGTGCTTCTCCGCATGGCCGCTGTAGTAGATATCACAGGATGCTTGCCGTAAGCAACCCTGTCCCTTCCATCGCATTTCTTGGATTGCAGTGATATCAGAATTATATCTTTCCAAGATATCAAACACTTGGATAGAGGCACCATCCCAATTTAGGGTCCGGACATTCCAGGTGCATATCCGTAAATCATTATCAGTTTTTCGTTTGCGGTTGTCGTCATCAGATTTGGGGATCATTCTTTCATGTATTGTTTTACGTTTCATTGAAATCTTTTTTTATGTGGTGGGCTTCAAACCCAACGCACAACCTGTGCTTGATGGCCAAAGATAGTATTTAAACATAAAATACTATCGTTAATTTTTAAGAAAAAAATACTCTCCAAAATCACATTTTTAAGAGTAGCGCATTCATTTTTTGCAATTTCTTCGTTTTTATTTAGCCTAACTATGTTAATTGGATGTCAGTTTAAGAATCTGGCCTTGCTGGGTGGATCCAAAAAACTTTTGAAAAAAAAAATGGTCATCTATGCATTATAGCATCGCCTCGCTAATTGCTTTCACTCTGATATCAGCCTTATTTGGAATACGTGTTGGTACGAATCTTAATTTATGTACGAAATTTAAACTGTTAATATTTTCATCAAATGTTTTTTGATGAAATTTTCAAAATGTTCACAAAAAAATATATCAGATATGTAGAAAATAAAAAAAAACGGATGAGCCACAACACTTTCTGAACTTATATGTTTGTTTATATTTTCTGTTCTGCCTGCCTGTCAAATAAAACCTATAATATAAAAAAATAAAGTCAAGCAAAAAATTAAAAAGTAGACAAAAAATAACAATGTTATTAAGGGAATCCGCTCGTTTACCTTTTTTATAGTACTTATGACTTATTTTATACAAACTTTCATTTTCTTTAATATTCCTTAAAAAATTGCAATAAATTTTGGTTAATTAAATTTTTGGATAGCGGAGCATTAAAAGTAGCAGAACAATTAATTATACTATTAAATAAGTACCAAATAGTTGGATATTTAGGACACCGTTTGCTTTTTTCGCTAAAATAACATTGTTCTCATGCTCTCATATCAAAATAAGCATACCAAATTGAGAAGACGTCAAAAATACGAATAACCTTTTAAATTATTGAATCATGGACTGGATCAAAAATTTATAACATTTTTTTCTACGTTATCCTGACGTCAATTAATCAATTACAGAAACATCCGAATTTTTTAGACAAACTCTTACATTAATTCGAATTTAATGATTTCATTACGTTTTTTTTTTGTGCTGAAATGAATATATAAAAAAGCAAAGAATAAATTTTATAATTTTTTTGACTTGTAAACATTTGTTTGTTATTCGGCTTCGGCCTTTGGCCGATTATTTCCATTTTGCCGAAGAATCGGCTTCGGCAAAAATTCACATTCGGTCGGACACTAATTTTTATGTATACTTGATCAAATAATATCTTATGCAATTTAAATTTTTAGTATTGTATCTTTTTAACTTCAGTTTTTATATTACTTCAATTGTACTTAAATAAACTACTTAAATTTCTTGCTGGATTCTTGGTGGGAAATCTAGTTATTTCTCAGAAGTTTACTCAGATTTTTGTGTACTTTTTATGCATAGTGGAACAGAATTTGTAAAATATCGAATTCATTTATATTTATATTTGACTTACATAAAAATAAACTATGTCAACGATCCTTTTTCCGGATTGTGAAGAACTATATCCTATATATTATCTGATTTATTTAATATAACACTACTTTGATTTTTATATCCCACTTTTCTTATAATTTTAGTCTAAACGTACAAATTGTTTTTATACATAAACATCTTAATAAATAAAATACATTTAATTACTTTTACTCCACTGTGCATCGAACATGTCCTATTGAATGAAAAAAAAAACATATAACGCAAGATACATATTAACTACTCGTAACTAACGGTTTATTTAAAAAAACATGTTTTTATATTTTGCAACACTGGAAATTATACGTATCTTTTACAAAATGTTGAATTAAAGTAAAAATAAAGAAAAATTTAGTATGTTTTTGGTTCGCCATTTCTTAATAAGTTTCGCCCAATAAGTTTTTCATTGAAAACACCAGTTTCGTTGTTATTTTAGTTTAGATTTTTGGCCATTCTTCTTTAAGAACCTTTTTCAAATCTCGTCCCACAAAGGATACAATGAAATACACTGAAAAGTGAAACTTATATAAATGAAGCGTGGATGGGCTTATTGCCAATTTTCTTGCATGAGCGTAAAGCATTTTGGGATATCAAACTACATTGTTCAACAAACGTCAGAATATTATTAGTTGATGTGTCGGGTTGTAATCTTGAAATTAAAATATTATTGAAAGTGACTGCTATTGAAAGTGACATTTCAGGATTTTTTTAAAACTTATTTTCACACCAATTGAAAAATATATCTGCTTTTTTGATGTGCTTCTTAGTTAAGATTTTAAAGACAATAGAAAAAAAGAAAGAAAAATTTACGCACCGCTCCAAAGCCTGTCCGAGATGGAAGCTTCCATTTCTTCCTTGTCGCTTGCGGCTTCAACTTTATGAACACCTTTTAGCTGATTGCACAGCGAAGAAACGCTGTTGTTAAATTTTAAAACCTTCTTGCATTTAGTGCACTGCACTCTTTTGCCACCGTGGATTTTTTTGAAGTGCAGTCACACAGCACTTGGAGCCATTTCTTAAATTTTTATTAAAATATCTTATTAAAAAAGTTATGAAAGCGGGCAAACTTAGCGCCAAAATTTGCAATTAATCACTTTCTGTTTTTTGCTCAAAGTTGGCTGCGATTCAAAGCAAGTGAAAGGACACGCACTTAATACACTGAAAAGTGGTCCCACTTAAATTAAAATTTCCTGTGGAAAATGAAAGTATTTTGAATGAAAATCAAGAATCTTTAAAAAAAATTGGAAAAAATGACTCAATTTAGAAAACCAGCCGGCAATATAAAAGTAATTTTAGTACGATTTCACCTATTTTATAATGCTATTTAATACTATACAATATTAAAATATTTTTATTTTTTAAACATAAATAAATATAAATATATAAATGCGTTTTACCCTTATGTGAGGGTATTGCCAAAAAAATTATTATACCCCCACGCGTACTGCGTAAGGGGTAAATTAATTTTGTCACGACGTGTATAACGCCCATAAGGAGGCGTGGTACGTATAGAAAAGTATATATATTCTTGATCAGCATCACCACCTGAGTTGATTTAGCCATGTCTGTCTGTCTGTCCGTCTTTCCGTCTGTGGACACGATTACAAACGTAATTTTTAAGCTATCGTACTGAAATTCGATATTTTTCTAAAAAACTAAGATCAAGTTCGAGAATGGGTAAAATCGGATGAAAACCACGCCTACCTCCCATACAACCCCAATAATGAATACTCCATAAAATAGCAAATATTTAAGCTACAAAATATTTATATAAGCGGATGTGTTGTCGTGGAGGCTGAACTTTCCGACTGTTGGACCAAATATGTTTTCCTTACCCACCTTGGCGTTGAAGTCACCAATCACGATTTTTATGTCATGACGGGGGCAGCGCTCGTATGCGTCTTCAAGGCCCTCGTAAAAACTCTCTTTGGTCTCGTCATCTTTTTCTTCTGTCGGAGCGTGCGCACATATTAGGCTTATGTTAAAAAATTTTGCCTTGAAGCGGATTATGGCAAGTCGTTCGTTCACAGGAGTGAATCGCAGGACATGATGCCGTATTCTCTTGCCAACTATAAATCCGCATCCAAACTCGTGCTTCTCCGCATGGCCGCTGTAGTAGATATCACAGGATGCTTGCCGTAAGCAACCCTGTCCCTTCCATCGCATTTCTTGGATTGCAGTGATATCAGAATTATATCTTTCCAATATATCAATCAGTTGGATAGAGGCACCATCCCAATTTAGGGTTCGGAAATTCCAGGTGCATATCCGTAAATCATTATCAGTTTTTCGTTTGCGGTTGTCGTCATCAGATTTGGGGATCATTTTTTTATTTATTCCTAAACTTTTCATTGAAATGGTTTATTACATGGTGGGCTTTAAACCCAACGCACAACCTTTGCTTGATGGCCAAAGGAAGTCCGCCGCTCAGATTCGCCGCCAAAGTATATGGGTATGATAGTTTTTTGACGTTTCCAGGAGACACCACGCGGAGGTTTGAGTCGACTTGAGACGATTTCGATTTGGATAATGCTGGCCTCGCCAAGTTGAGGCAGTCAGACACGTTGCCATGTGAAGATCGCTCCCTTATCTCCCAATGACTACAGATCGTGTTATTCTACAAGCAAAATGGTCCTACTCTTCTCGCATCACTTCAAAAAAACGTCACCTACACGCAAATGACGTCACAAAACAAAAAAGTTTATTTTTTTATATACTTTAATAATTGTTGAAATCAATAAAAAAAATTAGAGTTTAACAATGTCTCTGACCATTTTTTGTAGTATTCTTTAAAAAAACGCCTTCAGAATCGCTTATGTATACATATGCATATTAAGCTGTGGGCACAATTATTTTCTCCAAATAAATTATTAAAAAGTAAAGTATTTAAAAGTTTTTGGGGGATAATTACCCCCGTTATCCCCTCTTGTATCCTCGCCTGGTAAGAATTAGTGCTGTTTAAGGGTTTAAGTAGCTTTTGAAGGCTCTTGAAAGCATTTCACAAACTAAATACAAAACAGTCACAACTAAAAAAACAAAAATTTTCAGGAGAAGCAAAATTAAAATAAAACTCTTCAGTTGAGGATGCAGAAATGCAATGCAATTATCATTAAAACCAACATCACGAAATTTTTCTAGAAGAATGTGATGAAAAAGATATTTTTTCCGTAGATAGAGATATATATTTTGAATTGATTTATAACAAGCTTTGCTGTTTTGTATTTAGTATGCGATATGTTTATTCCTTTTTATACCCTAAACCTGAAAGGTCAGGGTATATTAACTTTGTGCAAACGTTTGTAACGCATAGAACGAACCGAGTCCGGTATAGAAAAGTATATATATTCTTGATCAGCGTCACCACGTGAGTCGAGTTATCCATGTCCGTCCGTCCGTCCGTCCGTACGTCTGTCCGTCTGTGTGTTGTCCGTATACACAGGATAAGAAAAAGGAGTTGAAATAATTGGATGAAACTTGGTACACATGGTCACATGCACCCAAGGATCTGCACTATTGAATATTTTTGGAATCCGCCCACGGACACGCCTACCTCCCATACAACGCAAAAATGTAAAACTGCATAACTCAACTCATAATAAGCCTACAACAATAAAATTTGGTGTGTAAATGTTTTATATTAACACAAAGACGTCTTTGAAAAATGGACAACATCCGCCCACGGACACGCCTACCTCCCATACAACGCGAAAATTGAAAATTGCATAACTCAGCATATAATAAGCCTACAACAATAAAATTTGATATGTATGTGTTTTGTACAAACACAAAGATGTCGTCGAAAAATGGACGTCATCCGCTCACGGACACGCCCACCTCCCATACAACCCAAAAATTGAAAACGCAATAAATAAGCCTGTGTTTAACCTAAAAAGCTAAAATTTGGCACAAATGTTTTTTATAACAAAACAAAGATGTCTTCGAAAAATGGACGTCATCCGCTCACGGACACGCTCACGGACACGCCCACCTCCCATACAACCCAAAAATTTAAAACGCAATAAATAAGCCTCTGTTTAACCTACAGAGCTAAAATTTGGGACGTAGGTTTTTTATGACAAGACAAAGATGGTTTTGAAAAATGGACGTCATCCGCCCACGGACATGCCTTTTTCCCATGCAACCCAAAAAGTTTAAAACTCAATAAATAAGGTTATGTTTGTCATAGAGAAATTAAATTTAGTATGTATGTATTTTATACCAAAACTAAGGTGTGTTCAAAAATTGGAAGTAGTCCGTCCATGAACACGCCCACCTTCCATAGCGAGAGCACAATAAAGGCATCAACTGTGAGCTACAGGAATAAAACTTGGTATGTGTAAGTTTTTCATCAACATTTAAATGCATATAAAATATTGGCTTCATCCGCCCTAGGAGACGCCCATTTACAATAAAATTTTTTGTTTTTGAAAAGTGGGTTTAGGGTATTTCATAGTCGGCCTAGACCGACTTTAGACTTTCTTTACTTCCCAGATGAAAAATATGGCAGGCCTGCCGATAGAATGAATGTGGCAGGTTATAATTTCAATGTAAATTTTAGAAGTCCACTTTTTGAAATCTTAAAAATTCCTCGGTACTTATAAGTGAGGTATGTATCATGTTTGCAAATTCAAAATTCTAGTTAAGCGACCAAAAAACGAAAGCTGCATTTATGGACACTCAGATTTGTGTAGTTTGTAGTGATACTTAAACTGCCGCGTCATTTCAAAGCGAGCATGTGTAGCATGTGTCAAAGAAAAAACTAACAGTAAATTTGGTTTCTACAATTGCGCACGTACAGTTTTGCTATTGATGTTCAGTTGGAAAGTTAAGTTCAACGTGGAATGTTCATTTTAAAGCCAGGTATATTCATATTCTATTTATCAAATTTGAAATATTCCTAACATCAAATATTTATTTTTGCTCATACTACAGATCGCTTTATAGCCCGTTTTAAAAAAAAACCTTGATGTATGCTGCCGGCAACATGCCTTGGATGCTCAGCGGACATTCTCGTCTCCTTTTCTGCTTATATCATTTTTCTACAGGCATGTAATAGGACGGCATGTCTACGAAATTAACTTCCGTGGCAGCAATGTTGGATGCATGTAAAGAATCCTGCTATATCTGTCATTTGGCATTAATGCAGCATTCATCTAACGGTATCAATGCAGCATTTCTACCACGGCAGTTCATATGGCATACATGCCCTCTTAGGACATGCCTATAGAAAAAAGATATGAGCGGGTATGGAGGCGAGCATGTCTGCTCAACTTCCAAGGCATGTTGCCGGCATGCATACAGCAGGGCTCCTTTTCCAACTGGGTTGTTTCTAATACATACAATCACACAGATAAATATTAAAGAGCTGCACAAGCATGAAAAAAATGACTTGCAAGCATCTGCCATGCTTTCAAATACTATCAATTAGTATCAAATAGCATTTCAAACCAAGCACTGCATAAACAAGTCATATTACATTCAAGCATTGGAGCTTGTAAACAAATCCGAAGTAGAAAGAATGTGCACTATAACATACTGCACCATAGTACTATATTCGTATGTTTTGATTTTTTTTTTGCCAGGCGATTGCGGAAGCTAGCATCAGTGATGCTACTTACACATTTTTAATAGTGGTTGATTGTATCTAGAATTAGTGGTTAATGTAGAAATTGGGTGGTATGTACAATGTTTTTATTTTTTCGATACGGTCTAATGTACATTCTTCCCAAAAAAAAATAATTGAAATGCAGCATTTTCATAAAAATTCTAATACAGTTTTTTTGCTAACCTGTATTTATTTTATATGCAAAATAGAACGAAATAATTCTTAAATTATGTTATGTGTTTATCATAAACTTAGGTTTTTTAAGAATGTAAGTTTTTAAGGTTTTTTGGTGGAAGTAAAAAAATAAAAAAAAAATTTATAATTAAGTGACAGCACTGGTCATCATGCAAGATTTTTCACGCTGCTGCTGCACAAAAGTGGTACTGTTATACACATATGTTATTGTTGTTGCTGCATCCTTTTCTATCTCTTGTGCTCTACGCAACCCTTTCAGTCTTATCCATAGCGTTGATAATGTCTTCCTGTTGTTTGTATTCGTGTTGTAGAAAATTAAATTTTTTCATCTTTAGTACACCCAATAGAAAATTCAAATTCATTCTTAACCAGAGTTGTGACATAATACTTTGGAAAGTAATATGTTACTTTTTACATATTTCCGATTAATAAAAGTAATAAAATTATATTACATATTACATACTTCCAAATTAAAGTAATAAGTTACATATTACTTTATTACTAATTTGTTGCTTAAAAGTAAACAAAAATAAAAACAGAAAACATATATGTATGCAGGGGCGGTTCTGGAAAAAATCTTGGGGGGGGGGGGGATGTAAATTATCAAAGACACACATTTTCGATTTGAGAAAATTTTGTCTTTTTACATATAGACAAATTGTACTTTTTTGAATTGAAATTATTGAATTGTTTAATAAGCATTTTTTCCAGACACATACACGCACTTTTCCGTATTTAATTATTTCACCCTTTTTATGGAATAATATCTTAGCGAACAGTAAATAAAAACTCTAAATTTAACTTATTTTAGATTTAAGGTTGATTTATTCCAATTTTTCACATTTATTCCATTATAAAAAAATTGCACAATTATTTTTCCAAGTATGTGCAATGAAAGTTCTTTTCAATTAAAAAAAAATTAAAGGAATTTGAAACTCATTGTTTCAATAGAAAATGATCTTGAATTTGAAATGAATTTTTTTAAATCTATTATATTGACCTACAGATTTGTATTACTATGATTGATTTCAACGAAAATATACCAGACCTTTCAACTTTTGCACATTCAATAACAATATATTCGACTGTTTCGAAGATATCGACGTTCAAATTTGAAAACATTTCACAATTTGACGTAGTCTGCTCTTTTAAAACCCTCGTATCTTTGATATTTTTCAACGAATTTACAAAAACTTGTTTTACTTGGTAGAAAATCTCTGAATTTTAATAAACATTTTAGTTTTTTTTTTATTATCTGGCATATTTTCAAAGAAATTGAAAAACAAACAGTTTTGTACATTCAATTTTATTCAAATGCTCACTACTTTTGTATAAAATTTTTTTTTTACTTACGTAGGTACTTTTTGAAGTGAATTTTAATAAAATTGAATGTGCAACAATTTTTTTTCAATTTCTTTGAAAATATGCAATATAATAAAAAAAAAAATAAAATGTTAGTTAAAATTCAGAGAGTTTCTACCAATTAAAAAAGTTTTTGTAAATTCGTTGAAAAATTTCAAAGATGCAGGGTAGACCGGATCGAAATTTAGATTCTGCCGGTCGGGGTCTCAAAAGTTAGAGAAACTTATTTTCATAACATGCAATAACAATAGAGTTCAGCTACTACAGCTTTTTCGCACATTCTCAGCATTAATATATATGAAGCCACAATCCAGATCTCATTGAAATATTTCAATGTCATGAATTCCAGTGGCTCCAAACAAATTAATGTGGGAAAAATTTACCCACCATAGAATGGATTGGGCTCAGGGACAACACAGGACATAACAACTAACCATGCATACACAAACACAGATCTAATTACACAATAGCTTTCAATCTACTTTTGAGTTGACCTTTTGACAAACTAACATCAAAAAATGTACAGTTGTTAACAGAGGCACTCATGCGGTTCAAGGGAGCAGTAGCCATGTAATTTGTTCTACTAAATGGTAGATAAATTAAGTTGTTAGCATTTCTACTACTACTACGGTTAGAGTTGAAGTTTATAAGAGAAAGTAATTCCGGACAATCGAATACACCGGTTATGAGTTGGTGTAAATAGACGATATCCGCAGACTTCCTTCGTTCACTTAAAGATTGAATTTTTAAAAGTTTTAAACGATCCTCGTAAGGAGGAAGGTTCAAAAAATCAATCCCACCTAAGCCCCTAAGAGCAAACCGAACAAAACGTTTTTGGATTCGCTCTATACGTTCAACATGCACACTATAACTAGGGGACCAAACTTGACTTGCGTACTCCAAGTGAGGGCGCACTATTGCATAATACAATGTTATAGTTGTAATCATGCTATTGAATTCTTTGGCCCAGCGTTTTATAAATCCAAGCATAGAAGATGCTTTTTTACAAATGTAATCAATATGATTGTTGAACGATAGCTTAGAATCCATGCATATACCAAGGTCTTTGACGGCCTCGACACGACTTAAAGCAGTATCTTTAATATTGTAGTCAAAAATTAAATTATTCCTTTTGCGCGAAAAGGTCATAGTTTGGCATTTAACAGGATTTAGAAACATATTATTTTTAAAGCACCAAACTTCAAAAGATTTCAGGTCAGCCTGGAGTAGGTTGGAGTCGTCTTTAGTATTTATTGTTCTGTATATTTTCATATCATCTGCATAAATTAACAGGTGAGAGTGTTTAATAATGTGGGTAACATCATTAATGGCTAAAATAAACAGAAGTGGACCTAAGTGACTGCCTTGAGGAACACCTGATTCCGCAACAAATTCAGGAGACAGAACTCCTCGGAATCGTATTTGATAAGATCGTTCTGTCAAATACGATTTAATCCAGCTGACAAAATATTGTGGAAATCCCAAAAACTTGAGTTTAAATAAAATTAAATTATGTGGTAATTTATCAAACGCTTTACTAAAGTCTGTGTAAATGCAGTCGACCTGGTTACCTGATTCAATTGTATTAAGGCAGAAAGATGTAAAATCGAGAAGGTTGGACACAGTGGATATGCCATTAACAAAACCATGCTGACGAGTTGTTATGACTTCTCCACAATGAACCTTTACACGATCGTACACAATTCGCTCAAAAAGTTTTGGAATCGACGAAAGCTTAACGATGGGCCTATAATTTATAACGTCATTCCTGCAACCTTTTTTATATATAGGACTTATAAATGATTTTTTCCAAAAAACTGGCAAATAACTCTGTAATTGATTTGTTAAATAATAAAGGAAGTGGTTGACATAAAACGGAACCGCATTGAGTTAGCAATGCGACAGGAATTCCATCGGGTCCAGCGACAAAATCTTCATCGAGTGTCTCAATATACTTTAAAATATCCTCAGAGGTGAAGGATATATATTCCAAAGAGACCCTGGGTGAAGAGTTCATATAGTCAAAATACCCTTCATCAGGATTAAAAGAATCTGAACAAAAAGATTCCATGAAAAGATTGGCAAAAAGGCCACAAATTATAGAAGCATCGTCCGTAAATCCATCAAGAGTTTTGAAGGATGAAGGAAATCCATCAGATTTTTTCTTAGTATTTATGAACCCCCAAAATCTCTTTGGATCAGACAATATTCTCAGCTTAATATTGTCTAAATATTCATTATATAATACAGCTGAGAGATTCTGAAATTCCAGAAACAAACGTTTGTAGGTTTCTAGGTCACTTGAGCCCAAACTACAGACGTATCTCTTCCAAGCCCTATTCCTGTTATTGCGAAGTGCTTTTAATTCTTTTGTGTACCAAGGGTACGCCGAGTTTTTCGCAAATTTGAGGCTATATGGTACGGACTGAGAAATTACAGCAAAGAGTTCCAAATAAAAAAAATTAATGGATTCATTAAGATTATGTCCATTTATATATTCTAAAATTACGTTAACTTTACTATTAAGTAATTGATTCAACTTCAAAAAGTCAGCTTTTTTAAAATTGAATTCATAAACCTTGTCCATTGAACTCGAATTCACTATATTCTCTCTATCCGATTTATACCAAATACTCAATGGTGGATGATATACATCAATCGTAGTAAGAGCATGGAAGGCCCTCTTAACAATGACATTGTTACTGTCCGTAGTTAAGACCAGGTCAAGAAGTCTTTCCAGACTATTATAAATACAACTCACTTGTTGTAAGTCAGAACATATACTATCAACGAATATATGCTCTCCGAGAGTCTTCGCATTAGATGCACAAAAAAATGTATCATCGTCAGAAGAATGCCATTTTAAGTTAGGCAGATTAAAATCGCCCAACAATAAAATGTCGTCATTGACGTCAAGAATATTAAGAATAAAGTCTAGACAATCTGCCAGACTTGTATAGACCTCTGCACTACTGTTTGGTGGAACATATGCATTAATTATGTATACATTTGAGCTACAATGTACAACCTTTACGCATATTAGCTCAATATTAGAGGCGCAGGGAATATCAACAAAGGAACTGACAAAACAGTTCCTTACAGCTATAAGAACACCGCCACCAACAGAAACAATATTGCTGGAGTGTCTGTCCTTTCTAAATACTTGGAAACTATTGTCAAACAACTCCAAGTCAGTAATGTCTTCATTCAACCACGTTTCAGTAAACGCGATAATATCTTCAGAACAATTCTGAGTCGACAGAAATATGTCCCGCGTTTTAGAACGCAATCCCCTTACATTTTGATAGTAAAGGGATAACCTATTTAGTTTTTTTGGGTCTGACGGGCAATGTTATTCGACCTTCTAGACTTATTTTTAGGTTTGAACTCAGAAACGAGAATATTATCGGCCCACTCATTAGAACTAAGAACAGTTGCAAAATCTTCAGCTGCAACTGTGAGAATAAAGGAGGCGTGGGTAGGCTTATTGCCGAGTTTTTTACATGAACGAAAAGCATTTTGGGGTAATAAATTACGCTGTTCGACAAACGTCAAAATATTGTTTGTTGATGTGTCGGGTTGTAATCTAGAGATAAAAATGTTCTTGGTCCTCGAAACTGCCTTTAGAGCTATTAACTCAGTTAGAGGTTGAACAGCAATATTTTGAGCTGCCAAGTTATCGCTTGAGTTTTCTACTAAAGTTTCCGGAACAGCATTTTCATTAGCTCCAGAAGTATTTGAAGCTTCAGGTAAAGCAATATTCATCTGAGGTACAATAATATTGTTATCAATATCATTTGTATGAATATTGGAGGCACGTGACGAGGAAGTGGGAACTGAAAGCCGCTTAGCCTGGGGACTAGAAGACCCACTTTGGTTGGCACGTTTGCGCTTATTATTTTTCTTCTTCTTATTCTTGGAGTTATTACTCTGTCTATGTGCTAAGTCCTCATCAGGAACATCGTTTGAGGATTGTTTTACTAAGACAAGAGTTTCAGAATCCGTCAAAGGAATGTTACTAATAGGCGAAGAAATTTTTTCCGTGATATTGCTGCAGTAGTCGGCACTTAATTCGCTTAACGAATTCAAAATGAAATTAAAATTATTATTAAGCAAGTTAAGGTTTTCCCCAAACAGCTTAATTTTTGAATATAATTCTGCTGGGGAAACGACCCTGCACGTAGGACAGTACCAACGAAGTCCCGAGTGTACCGAAAGTAAATCATGTACACACGAATTGGATATGTTAGCACAAGACGCATGAAACATTTGCTCGCATGGGCCAGAACAATGAAACATAGTACTTAATATGTTCTGACTTTTGCATTTCCCGTTTAAGGAACAAGCAGCAAAATTTTCGACTTGAAAATAGTCCATGCTTTAAAACTTAATTTAAATAGAGCAAAAAAGTTCAATGCACGCAAAAGGGTTAAGCACACAGAGCCTAACAGTTAAATAACAAAAACAAACACTGTGTCTACGCTGTACAAGTACGGACACCGCACAAAGAAGAACACAAAAATTTATCAAAACAAGCACAAATTAAGCAGCAAACTAAGTGCGCTAAAAAAATATTATTTTATAATTTAATAACTACAACGTAAAACACACGATAAATAAATTAAATTAATTTAAACGATTAGGACAATACTAAACACAATTACTTACAACGATTAAGTGATAATTAATTTTGTAGTTAACACAACACTAACAAATATAAAAACGTTAAACAGAACACAGCACAACAACCGACAACGACCAAGGGACGAGATCAACTGATTTTTATTTACTTAAAAAATAATGTTTCAATTTAACTCTTATTGACCACCAAAAATTGATTTTTTTGATATTTTTAAAAAGACATTTTTTTAAAACCGCTTTAAAAGAAATTTTTTCTAGATTTACGTGAAAGTGTTATTGTTGGGAAGGTATTTAGTTCTTCTTTCTTTATGTGTATCGCATTCATGAAAGCTGTGTGCGAAAACTGGCAGAATGTGATAAATCGACTTTAGAAATCTGATAAAATGAAACATTTCGTTTTCACACAAACAATTAATTTCATTTGTTCACTGCTTTATCGTCCAGTTTTCGATAATTTTTTTTTTTAAGCAGATAACTTTGATTAAAGCGATACACAGAACGAAAAAAGAACTTAATACCTTTCCAACAATAACAATTCCACGTAAATCTAGAAAAAAATGTGTCTTTTACAGAGGATTTAAGAAAACGCCTTTTTAAAAAAAGCAAAAAATTCAATTTTTGGTGGTCAATAATGCAATAATGCAACAAAATTGTAAAAATTTTTTTGTGTCAAAATGTTAGTATGAGTAAGAAATTTAACATTTAAGAAGATGTGGGTTACGTTCTGTGAAAAATAAAAAGTTACAAGCAAAAAAGATGTTTTTTTTACCAAAAAAAACCTTCAGGAGAATCAAAATTGCTTCGGCTGTTTTTCTCCGATTTGAACAAAAAGTATGCAGAAAGCATTTTAATGAGTTCCTCTAACTTTTGAGACCCCGACCGGTTGACATTTTTTTTATCCATATAAGAATGATCCGGCCTAATGCAGGGTTTCAAAAGAGCAGCCTACGTAAAATTGTGAAATTTTTTCGACTTTGAACGTCGATATCTTCGAAACTGTCGAATATATTGTTATTGAATTTGTAAAAATTGAAAAGTCTAGTATGTTTTCATTGAAATCAGTCATAGTAATGCAAATCGGTAGATCAATATATAATTTTGCCTATAACATATATATAATCCTATAATATATAATTTATAGGATCAATTTGCCTATAACTCAAGCTGATGGAGAAAAACGAAGTCCATATTTGAAATCAGCAGCCAAAATTAATTCGAAATTGTTTATCGAGATATCTGCACCTTTTAAAAGCTTAATTTTGTTACTAAGTGTTTTTAGATAGTCATTAGATAGAGACAGATTATATGACAAAATCATTGCAAAATATCAATGAAGTTAAGGTAGGCTTGAAAAATTTCAGAATTACAAACAATTTAGAATTAACTCAAACGAAAATAAATGTATGCAACAAATTATTTGCGCAGTTGATACAATTTCAGCAACTTTAACCTAACATTTATTCACTTCAAAACAGCCCTGTTATATAAATATCAAATATGACAAAAAGTATTACAGATGTTTATAATATTTTCATAAGGGCTTTAGCCGAAATATTTCTGAAAAATATTTTAACTGATGATGAAATCATTGAAGTTAAAACAGACTATTGGATTTTACATTTTTTGAACTTTTTTTTTTTAAAATTTATAAAGTGAAAACTGATATGTAGTAACAACGTTTAATTTTTTTATGGTAAAATTTGTTTGCACACAGGTTGCAAAAAAGTTTGGAAGGTTTTCAGGAAAAATTTAGAAGAAAGAAACATTTTAAGTGGCAACTCTGGTCTGCATTGCCAAAATCTTAATTCCGCTCATTACAAATCAAAATCAATGTTGCTTGTTCAATGATTTCATATAAAAGGCATTTTTAAACTAACCGTTAATATTTTGCAAAAAAATATAATTATTATAAAGCGAACACTTACGCTGAGGTAGTGACTTCAAGTTTTTTTAATTTTTAATTGTAAGAAAATAACGCGTTTTTAAAGTTGATTGTTTAAAAAATGGCTGTAAATTTGAGAACATAACGAGCTGTAACTGTATTTTCAGGCTCATTTTTAAAAAAGGCGAAGTTACACTACCTCGACTTAAGTGTTATATACATAATTATATATTATTTTTTGAAGATGACTACAGATCGTGTTAATCTACAAGCAAAATGGTCCTACTCGTCTCGCATCGCTTCATAAAAACGTCACCTACACGCAAATGATGTCACAAAACAAAAAAAAAAAAAATTTTTTTTTTAATACTTTAATAATTGTTGAAATCAATAAAAAACTAAAGTTACACAATGTCTCTGATCACTTTTTTGTAGTATTCTTTCCAAAAACGTCTTCAGAACCCGTAAGCTGTGAGCACAATTATTTTCTCCAAATAAAGTATTAAAAAGTTAAGTATTTAAAAGTTCTTGTGGGGTAATTACCCCTGTATCCCCCCCCCCCCCCCCCCCTTGTATCCACGCCTGTATGTATGTATATTAACTAGTGTCCGACCGATTATTCGGCTTAGGCTTCGGTAATCGTTAGTGTCCGACCGAATGTGAATTTTTGCCGAAGCCGAAGCCGATTCTTCGGCAAAATGTAAATAATCGGCCGAAGGCCGAAGCCGAAGCCGAATAACAAACAAATTCTTTGCTTTTGTTATATATTCATTTACAAGTACAAAAAAACGTAATGAAATTATTGAATTCGAATTAAATGTAAGAGTTTTTCTACAAAATTCGGATGTTTCTGTAATTGATTTATTGACGTCAGGATAACGTAGAAAAAAATGTTATCAATTTTTGACCCAGTCGAAAAAAGCTACTAACTGATACTTACTGGGTCATTCCGAGATTGATCACAAAATAGCAAATTCGGTCGGTCAACCATTTTAAAAATTTTTTTTTTTAACCATTTATTTCGTAATGTTTCGGCAACTGCTTTAAAAAAAATTTTTTGTTGTATTTCAAAATGGCGACCATGTTTTTCATGCAACCACGAGCGATTTTCGTATTTATAGAGTTTGCGGTAATGATGATATCTCAGCTCCTATTCAACATACAGTAATAAATTAATAAACATTATATTAATTATACCTTAGGCTATTATCTTGCATATCAGAAAAATTAATTGGGATGTTACTTAATTTAAAAAAAAGTTAAAGTTTCCGAAAAAAGTCGTAATTTCTGGTAACTTTAAAAAAAATTTTAATATAAAGCAGTTAGTGGCAGACCTATTTTTTATACCCTAAACCTGAAAGGTCAGGGTGTATTAACTTTGTGCAAACGTTTGTAACGCATAGAACGAAGCGAGTCCTATATAGAAAAGTATATATATTCTTGATCAGCGTCACCACGTGAGTCGAGCTATCCATGTCCGTCCGTCCGTCTGTCCGTCTGTGTGTTGTCCGTATACACAGGATAAGAAGGAGTTGAGATAATTGGATGAAACTTGGTACACATGGCCACATGCACCCAAGGATCTGCACTATTGAATAGTTTTGGAATCCGCCCACGGACACGCCTACCTCCCGTACAACGCGAAAATTGAAAACTGCAGAACTCAGCTCATAATTAGCCTACAACAATAAAATATGGTATGTATGTGTTTTTTATCAACACAAAGATGTCTTTGAAAAATGGACGTCATCTGCTTATGGACACGCCCACCTCCGATACAACCCAAAAATTGAAAACGCAATAAATAAGCCTCTGTTTAACCTACAAAGCTAAAATTTGGCACGTATGTTTTTTGTAACAAAACAAAGATGGTTTTGAAAAGTGGACATCATCCGTCCACGGACACGCCTACCTCCCATACAACGCGAAAATTGAAAACTGCATAACTCAGCTCATAATAAGCCAACTATAATAAAATTTGATTAGTATGTGTTTTATACAAACACAAAGATGTCTTCGAAAAATGGACGTCATCCACTCACGGGCACGTCCACCTACCACACAACCCAAAAATTGAAAACGCAATAAATAAGCCTCTGTTTAACCTACAGAGCTAAAATTTGGCACGTATGTTTTTTATGACAAGACAAAGATGGTTTTGAAAAATGGACGTCATCCGCCTACGGACACGCCTACCTTTCATACAACCCAAAAAGTTTTAAACTCAATAAATAAGGTTATGTTTGTCATAGAGAAATTTAATTTGGTATGCATGTATTTTATACCAAAACTAAGGTGTGTTCAAAAATTGGAAGTAATCCGTCCATGAACACGCCCACCTCCCATAGCGAAAGCACAATAAAGGCATTAACTGTGAGCTACAGGAATAAAACTTGGTATGTGTAAATTTTTCATCAACATTTAAATGCATATTAAATATAGGCTTCATCCGCCCTTGGAGACGCCCATTTACAATAAAAATTTTTTGTTTTTGAAAAGTTTAGGGTTTAGGGTATTTCATAGTCGGCCTAGATCGACTTTAGACTTTCTTCACTTGTTTGGTATTAGGTACGTCTTAGTAAGATCTTAAAATATAAATTTTTGAAAGTGACTAGATCATAAACTTTTTGGGTTACATCGCTTTGAAAAATAAGAAATCTCAAGTTTGCCCCAACTTTGGGGTCAAATATTTCCAATGGGCACGGGTGAAAAAATTTGAAATTAATATTAAATAGACTACGTAATAAGAGGATTCTGATGATGTAAAAATTAAAGTGATTTTAATGGTTCATTAAAAAGATATAGCATTTTAAAATTCGTGCATTTTATTACATGAGGTATGAGTATTAAGGTGGGTCACCCCATATGGGAAAAAAAAATTTGCATTTACCACCCCTTATAAGAAAGTTTACGTTGAGAGGATTTCAGCACAATAAAAATTTTTTTTGCGAACCCGAAATCTGGCCCAAATGGTCTTTTTTGTATAACTTTACCAGTTTTAACCCGATCGTGAAAAGAAGTATATCTTTGGATAGGTCTCACTTAGTACACAAGAACCCCAAAAACATTTGTGAAGAAACTATTAAATTTCATTCGTAGGAAAAAAAGTAACAGCGAATCAAAATTTAAGTGAAGTTAGTTTTCGCTTTTGGACTTTAGCCTTCGGTTCATCTTCGTTTGGGTTCGTTTTTCATACCAAATTTCTTTACATTCGGGCCAGTCGTTCAGGCGTTATTGAGCCATATATATTTTATTACTTTAATCGCCCTCTAGCGAAAGTTTTTATAACTTCTAAAAGTCTATCTTGTATTACTAGGTCAGAAGAATCTTCGTACAATTTTATCAAAATCGCTCCAGTCGTTTAGCCAAATTATTACATAAAAAAAATAATCTTACAAGCAAAGCAGCAACTAAAAGAAAAGGCACACAACCTCACACACAAGCGAACAAAATATTTTCATTACTAAAAACAAAATATCTGCTATTCATAAAAAATGTTCTTCGTGAAAATTAACACAAACTTAACAAAGCTACCGTCTAATCGCGATGTTATTGAGTATCTTCTGTTTCTTCAGCATGAAGGTACCGAAAGTGTCGCCAAGCATAGAAAACTTTCATATTATAAACTTTCGATAGAAGGCGGCTTTCGATAGAGAACGGCTAGACTAGAATTAATAAGAAATTATTTATTATTTGAATAAAATTTTCAACGAGTGAACACCAACTCATGAAAGAACAGAAAAGGAGAGAAAAACAAAACAAACAATGGAAAATGTTCAAAAATGTGAAATTATGAACGGAGTTCACTGAATAATTAAAAAAAATTCTAAAAACTTTTAAAAAAATCTGTTTAGCAAAGCAAAAACATTCGGCAAAAATAATCGGCTATCTCGGCCGAAGCCGAAGCCGATGCCGAAGGTCCAAATATCGGCGGATTACCGAAGCCGAAGACGAATAATCGGTCGGACACTAGTAATCGTTTTTAGAATTTTTTTTTAATTATTCAGTGAACTCCGTTCAAAATTCGATATTTGAAACATTTTCCATTGTTCGTTTTGTTTTTCTCTTCTTTTCAGTTCTTTGATGAGTTGTGCACAACTTTTTAGCGCTGCTGGGCAGCTGTATATGGATAGACATACCAACCTTCTTGGGGAAAATACTGATAACTTGTTTTTTTTTAGCTTACAACATAAAGCTTTTTAATTTTGACTATTGATTATTTTTATGATTTTTTAATCTTATTGATTCAAGTTACATACATGTGTATAAAATGAATTGTTATAATTTTTTTGTTTTTCTTGTGAATTGATTTGTTTCTCTATGAATTGAAGATTTCTCTATGGTTTTTAACCAAGAAGATGTTCTTCTGAAAATTAGTGTCTTCTTAAATTAATTTAATGATTTACTTTTCTTCTCGATATGGAGTAAATAAATAAGAAATAACGAATAAACGATACACGAAGTCTTATATGAATAATTTCTTGAAAATATGGATTTTAGGAGAAATTAAAAAGATATCTTATCTATAAGAAGATTTTTACTGAAAAACAAGAAGATTTCTTCTTCGAAAATATCTCTCCTCTTTCTTTTTTTATGCCCCCTGTTAAAAATAAGTTTTAAAAAGAATTCTTATAAATATTATATGGCACTATTTTTCTCTAAGTAGTAGTACATTTTTGTAGCTTTTCTCGACTTGATCGAAAATAGAGTACATTTTTTTCTACGTTATCCTGACGTCAATAAATCAATTGCAGAAACATCCGAATTGTGCAGAAAAACTTTTGCGTTTTACTCGAATTTAATGATTTCAGTAAGTCTTTGTACTGAAATGAATATATAACAAAAGCAAAGAATACATTTTATAATTTTGTTTGCTTGAAAGCATTTGTTTGTTATTCGGCTTCGGCTTATTTCTATTTTGCCGCAGAATCGGCTTCGGCTTCGGCAAAAATTCATATTCGGTCGTACACTAATATTAACGTATTTTATATTGCATAAATTAATACAAGTGTATTTTTTACAAAAAATTTTTAACATGGCTGTGTTGGTTCTCATTAGAAAAGTTTATGATTACCCGGTGAAAGTGAGAACCATACACAAACGAAACAGAATAGAAATTGTACACCACAAGGATTTCATTAATTACAAAAGATTGATTTTTTGAAAAAGGGTTGTTTTCAATGTAATATGTTAGTAACTAAATTACCAAGCAATAAAATAACTTGGTGACATTACTTTCACTGATGGTAATAAGTAATATTACCGGTTTGAGGGAAATGTAATAATAGCTGCGTTCGATTCGCCAGTGCTCAACTCGCTTGTGAAAAGAACGTCTACTCATTTTGCTTTTATTTTCTCAATAGTTGGTAACGCTTTTATTATGACGACCACATCAATAAATACATTAAAACTTATCCCGTACACCAACCAAGTGAAAAAATAAGAACTTGGCAACGCAACTTTACTCAACTCAACGGGTAGTTGACTTTCTCTATGCTCAACTAGCTGGAGACTTTGTTGTTGTTTTCTCATACAAATTTTGAAATAAGCGACAATAAGCGAGTATAGGCTGGCGAATCGAACGCAGCTAATATAACGTAATATATTATTTGAAATTGTGTTAAAGTCGCAACTCTTTTATTTACTCTGTCTCTTTGGAAGTGCTGTGTTTTTATCCATTTTCCTCGTGGAAAACCACACATTTTATATTTTTGTATTATTAAAGAGGATCTATTCTTTACGGAATAATACTTTATACTGCAGGATTTAACATCGAAGTTATACAAATAGTTGCTTTAAAAAATGCAAGAAAATATAACTTTTAAAAAAAAACTAGAACTTTCATGTTTAAAATGTCACGAATATATGAAGGAATTAGAAAGAGTCGTTTAAGTAAAATTTGTTTAGCTAATCAATACTTGATTTTTCACCGAGTGGCTTAACGATATTTGCAATTGTTTTGCAGTTAAATGAGCTACAAAAAGAGTTCAGTACAAAAAAAGCCTGTTTTTGACCCTTTTCTGCATCAAATGCCAACCTAGCCGCTCTATGCCTACAAAAATTAAGTATAAATTAATTGTAATTGATGGATTTTTAAAAAGTTCACCGAGTAGCTTTAAGTTTTTCCTTACCATTGTTGAGAAATTAACCTCAATAAGAATTACATTTAACATTATTTAACATTATTATTGTTGTTTTAGGCCCATAGGACGACACTCTCTGTGTATTTTTTTTAGTGTCCGACCGATTATTCGGCTTCGGTAATCGGCATAATCGGCCGATATTTTGACCTTCGGCATCGGCTTCGGCTGAGATGCCGATTATTTTTGCCGAATGTTATTGCTTTGCTAAACAGTTTTTTTTATAAGTTTTTCGAATTTTTTTAAATTATTCAGTGAACTCCGTTCAAAATTCCACATTTGAAACATTTTCCATTGTTTGTTTTGTTGTTCTCTCCTTTTCTGTTCTTTCATGAGTTGGTGTTTACTCGTTGAAAATTTTATTCAAATGATAAATATAGCATTTCTTATAAACAGAACTGTTACGTTTTTGCTTTTGTTGTCGACTGAATTGTAAAGCCGAGTTAAATTTCTGCCAGATTTCAGTTTGTATTAGTTAGTGGCTTTTCTCGACTGGATCTTGATTGAATGAAAATAAAGTTAATCGTATTTTTTGATATTTGCTTATTTTATGTAAACAAACAAATGTTGACAATCTGCCAACAGTGTTTTGTGATGTTAGAAAATTAAGGTACCTTTCAGTGTTGCTTTGTGTAGTTTTTCTGAATTTAAAATTATATGAATTTTTTCTCGGGCCTTGATTGTTAAAGCTCGTTTGCATTTTGTGTAAGATCAATGTGCAATTCTTTTTATTTTTTATTAACTTCGTAGTTTTTCGTTACCACTCGTATCTTTTAAAAAGGAAATTAAATATTGAAAAGCACCCGGTACTTTCATCTTACGGAAATTTACTTTTGAAATCAATGGTTTCTCTCCTAAAAATGGAAGTATCATATGGGCAAAATCGGAGTAGTCGGCAGGTTCATGATATACATTTAATCTAGCCAGCGAAGCCGCTCTATTTTAATACGCTTGACTATATCGATGTCGGCATATAGCTCATACAGCTCGTGGTTCCATCATATTCGGTACTCGCCATTGACGCAAATTGGACCATAGATCTTGCGAAAGATTTTTCTTTCGAACGCTCCCAAAATCCTTCATCAGAGCTGCTCAACGTCCAGGTTTGTGATGCGTATAGTAGGACGGGCAGGATTATTGACTTATAGAGCGTCAGTTTTGTTCGTCGCGAGAGAGCTTCTCAATTGCCTACTGAGCCCAAAGTAACACCTGTTCGCAAGAGTTATCCTTCGTTTAATCTCAACACTGATATCGTTGGAGGAGTTAATACTGGATCCCAGGTAAACAAAGTCCTTCACTACCTCAAAGGAGGTGTTGTCAACAGTGACGTTGTTTCCAAGACGCTGGGACTGTTTGCTTGTTGACACAAGCTACTTCGTTTTATCTGCGTTCACTGCAAGACCCATTCGACTCGACTCTTTTTCTAGCCTGGAGAATGCTGCACTGACTTCGCGCGTATTGTGGCCAATGATGTCAATATCATCTGCATACGCCAGCAGCATAACACTCTTATAGAAAATTGTGCCGCTGCGTCTCAGGTCAGCAGCTTGGATGATCTTCTCCATTACTATATTAAAGAAGTCGCACGATAACGAATCACCTTGTTTGAAACCTCGCTTGGTATCGAATGGAAGAGAGAGGTCCTTCCCGATTTTCACTGCGCTGCTGGTGTTGTACAGTGTCATCCTGCAAAGACGTATTAGCTTCGCAGGAATACCAAATTCAGACATGATGGAGTATAGGTGACTCCTTTTTGGACTGTCGAAGGCGGCTTTGAAATCGACAAAGAGATGGTGCGTGTCGATTTGTTTTTCGAGGGTCTTTTCCAAGATTTGTCGGAGCGTGAAGATCTGGTCAATGGTGGACTTTCCAGGTCTGAAGCCACACTGATAAGGTTCAATCAGTTGGTTGACGATGGGCTTCAATCTTTCACACAATACGCTCGACAGGACCTTATATGCGATATTAAGAAGGCTAATCCCACGGTAGTTGGCGCAAATGGTGGGATCGCCTTTCTTGTGGATTGGGCAGAGCACACTGAGGTTCCAATCATCTGGAATGCATTCTTCCGACCATATTCTGCATTGAAGTCTGTGAATGCATTTAAACAGAGCTTCGCCACCGGTCTTAAACAGCTCAGCCGGTAGACCATCGGCTCCTGCGGCTTTGTTGTTTTTAAGCCGAGCTATAGCTGTTAAGACCTCGTTATAGTCGGGCAGCGAAACTTCAACGCTGTCATCCATAATTGGGGTTTCCGGGATATCATCTCCACTGGCGGGATTGTTGTCAGCGTCGCCATTTAAAAGAATAGAGAAGTGTTCTCTCCATAGCATCAGTGTACTCTGGATATCTGTCACTAGATTCCCATTCTCATCCCTGCTGGAAGAGGCTCCGGTCTTAAAAGCATCGGCCAGGCGTCTTATTTGTTCGAAAAATTTTCGAGTCTCATTCCTGTCGCCATGCATCTTAATTTTCTCGCACTCACGCATTTCCGCCTCTCGTTTCTTTCGCCTGAAAATGCGTCTCTCTTCCCTTCTCTTCTCTCGGTATCGCTCCATAACAGCACGCGTTACAACTGACTGCTGGGTGGCTTTGTAGGCGATGTCCTTCTCTGCAGTGGCGTCGCGACACTCCTGGTCGTGCCACTGGTTTCGGCGAGGGCGGTGGTAGTCTATCACCTCTTCGGCAGCCGTACGCATAGAGTGGGATATGTGCGTCCACTGTCCGCATATATCGTCGATCGGAGGAGTGCTTTCTTGAAGCAGGAGTGAGAGTCGAGTAGCGAAGGCTTCGGCCGTCCGTTTTGACTGCAGCTTATCGACGTCTAGCTTTCTTTGTGTAGGATTGCGAGCATTCTTAGCTGCGCACAGACGTGTGCGGATCTTGGCTACGACAAGATAATGATCCGAGTCTATGTTAGCACCACGGATCGTGCGTACGTTCAGTACACTGGAAGAGTGCCTTCCGTCAATCAAAACGTGATCAATTGGGTTGCATGTTTTTTGATCAGGGGACAGCCAAGTGGCCTTATGAATATTGAGATGCTTGAATCTAGTGCTACTAACTACCATGTTTCGTGCTGCGGCGAAGTCAATCAACCTCATTCCGTTATCGGATGTGTTGTCGTGGAGGCTGAACTTTCCGACTGTTGGACCAAATATGTTTTCCTTACCCACCTTGGCGTTGAAGTCACCAATCACGATTTTTATGTCATGACAGAGGCAGCGCTCGTATGCGTCTTCAAGGCCCTCGTAAAAACTCTCTTTGGTCTCGTCATCTTTTTCTTCTGTCGGAGCGTGCGCACATATTAGGCTTATGTTAAAAAATTTTGCCTTGAAGCGGATTATGGCAAGTCGTTCGTTCACAGGAGTGAATCGCAGGACATGATGCCGTATTCCAAACTCGTGCTTCTCCGCATGGCCGCTGTAGTAGATATCACAGGATGCTTGCCGTAAGCAACCCTGTCCCTTCCATCGCATTTCTTGGATTGCAGTGATATCAGAATTATATCTTTCCAAGATATCAAACACTTGGATAGAGGCACCATCCCAATTTAGGGTCCGGACATTCCAGGTGCATATCCGTAAATCATTATCAGTTTTTCGTTTGCGGTTGTCGTCATCAGATTTGGGGATCATTCTTTCATGTATTGTTTTACGTTTCATTGAAATCTTTTTTTATGTGGTGGGCTTCAAACCCAACGCACAACCTGTGCTTGATGGCCAAAGATAGTATTTAAACATAAAATACTATCGTTAATTTTTAAGAAAAAAATACTCTCCAAAATCACATTTTTAAGAGTAGCGCATTCATTTTTTGCAATTTCTTCGTTTTTATTTAGCCTACCTATGTTAATTGGATGTCAGTTTAAGAATCTGGCCTTGCTGGGTGGATCCAAAAAACTTTTGAAAAAAAAAATGGTCATCTATGCATTATAGCATCGCCTCGCTAATTGCTTTCACTCTGATATCAGCCTTATTTGGAATACGTGTTGGTACGAATCTTAATTTATGTACGAAATTAAAACTGTTAATATTTTCATCAAATGTTTTTTGATGAAATTTTCAAAATGTTCACAAAAAAATATATCAGATATGTAGAAAATAAAAAAAAAACGGATGAGCCACAACACTTTCTGAACTTATATGTTTGTTTATATTTTCTGTTCTGCCTGCCTGTCAAATAAAACCTATAATATAAAAAAATAAAGTCAAGCAAAAAATTAAAAAGTAGACAAAAATAACAATGTTATTAAGGGAATCCGCTCGTTTACCTTTTTTATAGTACTTATGACTTATTTTATACAAACTTTCATTTTCTTTAATATTCCTTAAAAAATTGCAATAAATTTTGGTTAATTAAATTTTTGGATAGCGGAGCATTAAAAGTAGCAGAACAATTAATTATACTATTAAATAAGTACCAAATAGTTGGATATTTAGGACACCGTTTGCTTTTTTCGCTAAAATAACATTGTTCTCATGCTCTCATATCAAAATAAGCATACCAAATTGAGAAGACGTCAAAAATACGAATAACCTTTTAAATTATTGAATCATGGACTGGATCAAAAATTTATAACATTTTTTTCTACGTTATCCTGACGTCAATTAATCAATTACAGAAACATCCGAATTTTTTAGACAAACTCTTACATTAATTCGAATTTAATGATTTCATTACGTTTTTTTTTTGTGCTGAAATGAATATATAAAAAAGCAAAGAATAAATTTTATAATTTTTTTGACTTGTAAACATTTGTTTGTTATTCGGCTTCGGCCTTTGGCCGATTATTTCCATTTTGCCGAAGAATCGGCTTCGGCAAAAATTCACATTCGGTCGGACACTAATTTTTATGTATACTTGATCAAATAATATCTTATGCAATTTAAATTTTTAGTATTGTATCTTTTTAACTTCAGTTTTTATATTACTTCAATTGTACTTAAATAAACTACTTAAATTTCTTGCTGGATTCTTGGTGGGAAATCTAGTTATTTCTCAGAAGTTTACTCAGATTTTTGTGTACTTTTTATGCATAGTGGAACAGAATTTGTAAAATATCGAATTCATTTATATTTATATTTGACTTACATAAAAATAAACTATGTCAACGATCCTTTTTCCGGATTGTGAAGAACTATATCCTATATATTATTTGATTTATTTAATATAACACTACTTTGATTTTTATATCCCACTTTTCTTATAATTTTAGTCTAAACGTACAAATTGTTTTTATACATAAACATCTTAATAAATAAAATACATTTAATTACTTTTACTCCACTGTGCATCGAACATGTCCTATTGAATGAAAAAAAAAACATATAACGCAAGATACATATGGGCAACTCCCAAAAAAGGTCCACCAAAAGTGAAGATAAACATTAAAATAAAGCACTCTAACAGCTTTTAACTTAATTTTTTTTTATTTTGATTAGTTTTACTGCTATGTAACTTGAATTTAACTTATTATGACGTATTTTTATTAAAATTTATAATGAACATCTTTACTGTATTTTACTACTGTTGGAAAAATTTGTCGAGTCCATGATGTCCGCATCCGTATTCGTATATCTATTTAAAAAAAGGGAAAAGATAATTATAATATTTCATAAGTCTACGAAGAATAGTTATCCTTTGACCTCCATTAACATGTATATTATATATAAAAAAAAAGTTCTCAAAATTAGCTAAATTTTGCATATTTCTATACGAGCTTAAAAAAACTTCTGTTTTTTGTAGCGTCCGTTCCATTGAATGAGAGCTTATTACTATGTACTAATTTGTACTAAATCTCGCCAATATTTTTATAAAAGGTAGCACTGTTTCATTTTATCTTCACTCATCTTTCACTCTAAACATCGACGTCGCTGCAAACTTATCGATGGCCCAACAGTATTGCACACGGTGTACTTGCTATTATTTAACGTTGGTTTACTTCATTGTCAGTCTATGTTAGATATTTTGTTCCACAGCAAACTATTGCGCTACTGCAGCAACTATAGCGAATAGCGTTCAAGTGGGCAGCGCTTGTTTGCTTTGCTTCATTCAGAACAATTTTATTTCTGCTTTGTGCAGCTCTTTAATAAGTATACGTACCCCCCTAAAAATGTCGTTTCTGTGTGTTCAAGCTTTCTTAATGAAAAATTTATATGGGAAAATTCTTTACTTAAATAAAATTAAAACTATTATGTTAACTACTCGTAACTAACGGTTTAGTTAAAAAAACATGTTTTTATATTTTGCAACACTGGAAATTATACGTATCTTTTACAAAATGTTGAATTAAAGTAAAAATAAAGAAAAATTTAGTATGTTTTTGGTTCGCCATTGCTTAATAAGTTTCGCCCAATAAGTTTTTCATTGAAAACACCAGTTTCGTTGTTATTTTAGTTTAGATTTTGGCCATTCTTCTTTAAGAACCTTTTTCAAATCTCGTCCCACAAAGGATACAATGAAATACACTGAAAAGTGAAACTTATATAAATGAAGCGTGGATGGGCTTATTGCCAATTTTCTTGCATGAGCGTAAAGCATTTTGGGATATCAAACTACATTGTTCAACAAACGTCAGAATATTATTAGTTGATGTGTCGGGTTGTAATCTTGAAATTAAAATATTATTGAAAGTGACTGCTATTGAAAGTGACATTTCAGGATTTTTTTAAAACTTATTTTCACACCAATTGAAAAATATATCTGCTTTTTTGATGTGCTTCTTAGTTAAGATTTTAAAGACAATAGAAAAAAAGAAAGAAAAATTTACGCACCGCTCCAAAGCCTGTCCGAGATGGAAGCTTCCATTTCTTCCTTGTCGCTTGCGGCTTCAACTTTATGAACACCTTTTAGCTGATTGCACAGCGAAGAAACGCTGTTTTTAAATTTTAAAATCTTCTTGCATTTAGTGCACTGCACTCTTTTGCCGTGGATTTTTTTGAAGTGCAGTCACACAGCACTTGGAGCCATTTCTTAAATTTTTACTAAAATATCTTATTAAAAAAGTTATGAAAGCGGGCAAACTTTCAGCGCCAAAATTTGCAATTCATCACTTTCTGTTTTTTGCTCAAAGTTGGCTGCGATTCAAAGCAAGTGAAAGGACACGCACTTAATACACTGAAAAGTGGTCCCACTTAAATTAAAGTTTCCTGTGGAAAATGAAAGTATTTTGAATGAAAATCAAGAATCTTTAAAAAAAATTGGAAAAAATGACTCAATTTAGAAAACCAGCCGGCAATTTATAAGTAATTTTAGTACGATTTCACCTATTTGATAATGCTATTTAAAACTATACAATATTACAATATTTTTATTTTTTAAACATAAATAAATATAAATATATAAATGCGTTTTACCCTTATGTGAGGGTATTGCCAAAAAAATTATTATACCCCCACGCGTACTGCGTAAGGGGTAAATTAATTTTGTCACGACGTGTATAACGCCCATAAGGAGGCGTGGTACGTATAGAAAAGTATATATATTCTTGATCAGCATCACCACCTGAGTTGATTTAGCCATGTCTGTCTGTCTGTCCGTCTTTCCGTCTGTAGACACGATTACAAACGTAATTTTTAAGCTATCGTACTGAAATTCGATATTTTTCTAAAAAACTAAGATCAAGTTCGAGAATGGGTAAAATCAGATGAAAACCACGCCTACCTCCCATACAACCCCAATAATGAATACTCCATAAAATAGCAAATATTTAAGCTACAAAATTTAATTTCGGTATTTATGTAATTTACGTCGAAACTGAAGTGTGTTAGAAAAATGGGCGCAATCCACCGACTAACACGCCCACCTCCCATACAACTCCAAAATAGAAAACTATATAAAGTGGCGTGTGTCGAAGCTACATAAATAAAATTTGGTATTAATTCATTTAATATCAAAACTAAGGCGTGTTCTAAAAATGGGCGTCATCCATTAACGAACACGCCCACCTCCCATACAACCCCAAAAACTGAAAACAATATAAACAAGCTAATAGTTAAGCTAAATGAAAAAAATTTGACACGTTTGTATTTCATATCAAACCTAAATTGTGGAAGAAAAGTGGGCGTCACCCGCCTACGAACACACCCACCTCCCATACAACCCATAATAGTGAAAACTCTATAAATAGGCTAATATTTAAGCTACAGACCTGAAATTGGGTATTTGTGTATATTATATAAAAACTGAGGCGTGCTAGAAAAATTGGCGACAACCACTCAAAAACACGACCACCTCCCATACAACCCCAAATTGAAAACTATATAAACAGGCTTGTCTTTACTTAACAGGAAAACAATTTGATATAACGTCATTTAGTGCGTGGTCCTTTTCAATGGAGTTGACGTCTGGTGACTGGGGAGGAGAATTAAGCTGTTTTGGCACATTGTACAGTAGGCTGGCTTTGTTATGTGGGGCGAATTTCAAAAGTGGGAATTTCTTTGCTCTCCAGGGCTAATTTTTTTCCATTTGCCTTCAATAGCAACGTTCCAAAGTTTTGTTACGATCGCACAAGGGGAAGTGGACGCGCACTCGATGCTCCCGGCGAGATATGCGAGTTCAGTAAAAAAAAAATTTTTTTCAGTTTCATCAAAATAATGTTGAGTAAAACTTTCAACATTAGCTGCGTTCGATTCACCAGCCTATACTCGCTTATTGTCGCTTATTTCAAAATTTGTATGAGAAAACAACAACAAAGTCTCCAGCTAGTTGAGCATAGAGAAAGTCAACTACCCGTTGAGTTGAGTAAAGTTGCGTTGCCAAGTTCTTATTTTTTCACTTGGTTTGTGTACGGGATAGAGTTGACTGTCATAGATTCTGTCAAAATGTGATGTGAGTACAAAAACAAAATTAAATTTCTTCAAGCAGTCAACTTCTTATACCCTAAACCTGAAAGGTCAGGTTATATTAACTTTGTGCAAACGTTTGTAACACCTAGAAATAAGCGAGCCCGGTATAGAAAAGTGCATATATTCTTGATCAGAGTGACCTCGTTGGTTGATTAAGCTATGTCCTACTGTTCGTCCGTCTGTCTGTGTGCTGTCCGTCAACACAGGATAAGAAGAAGGAGTTGAGATAATTGCATGATACAATACAATACATATATTCACATGGACCCAAGGATCTGCACTATTGAATATTTTTGGAATTCGCCCAAGGACACGCCTACCTCTCATACAACCAAAATATTGAAAATACCATAAAAAGGTATATACATGGCCTGCAGGGATTAAAATTGGAATGGGAGGATCTTATATTAAAACTAAGGTGTATCCACAAAATAAGCGTCACCCGCCTACGAACACGCCTACCTCCCATACAACTCACAATATTGAAAATACCATAAAAAGGTTTCTACATAACTTACAGGGATTAAACTTTGTATGGAGAATTTTATATTAAAACTAAGGTGCACACAAAAAATGGGTGCCACCCGCCCACGAACACGCCCTACTCCCATACAACCTACATTAGTGAAAACTGTTAACAACTGTAAAGGAATACATGGACTTTGAAAAAATAAGAATTTATTTATGTTTGGAGGTTTAATGTATTCCATAGTCGGGCTAAACCGACTTTAAAGTTTCTTTGCTTGTTTATTTTCAAAATATTTCAAAATGTCTTATGTCGATTGATTTTTTGGCAGGTAAAAAATTTTAATTTATTTATTTATGTGGTCGTCATGACAAGTGTTGCCAACTATTGAGCAAATAAAAGTTAAACGAGTAGACGTTTTATTCACAAGCGAGTTGAGCACTGGCGAATCGAACGCAGCTATTGATTGAATTATGCTTTTAATCGATAGTTTATTTAATTACTTACCAAATTTGCTGACATCGATTTGAAAATATGGGTTTTATGACAATTTTGGTGAATAATAAGCATGCATTTAGTTAAATGTGATAATAACTAGATTCAATCTGAACTATGTTTATGGTTTATGAAGGTTTATGTTATCAAAAATAAAAATTAATTATTCCTAGACGTATTCGTTAAATGAGTGTCTTCAACCACACAAAATCGAAATGTAATCATGAGTGCGTTCAATAAGGTATAGCATTCAGCTGTCATTATGTCAACGTCAAGTGACAGTAAAACACATGTTTTTCGTTCTCATTAACCTCATTCTGTTTGAAGGAAATATCACAGTGCTCAAATCGTGGAAACCATTTTTCGACTAATTCCAATCAGAATATTATGTCGGGCAACGAGAAACGCTCCACAAAGAGAACAGAACCTTTCGATGTCTTTTTAGTTTGAATAATAGAGCTTGCAATAAGAGGAGCGAAACTCCCGTCCGTTCGACAAGCGTTGTTAGTTTTATTTTCTACGAAATCAACGAAAACTAGTAAGGTATATCTTCGACTTGGCCGAAGTTAAAATACCTCCACGGCCGATTCTTAAGGGTTAAAGAATCTTAAATTGGAGAGCTTTTTGTATGAGATTTTAGAAGATTTTGCTATTTTTATGTGTCGAAAATACAAACATATTAAATTGTTTTGCTGCATCATAAATATAAGCCTTTTTATAAAGGTTTCAATTTTGGGGTTGTGTGGGAGGTGTGCGTCGGATGGATGACGCCCATTTTTCTAACACACCCAAGTTTTGACATTGAATACACAAAAACCGGGTTTCAGTTTTGTAACTTTAATATTAGTCTCTTTATAGAGTTTTCAATTTTGGGGTTGTATGGGAGGTGGGCGTGTTAGTGGGTGGATGACGCCCATTTTTCTAACACACCTAATTTTTGACATAGAATACACAAATAACGAGTTTCAGTTTTGTAACATTAATATTAACCTCTTTCCTACCTAGAGTTTTCGTTATTTGGGTTGTATGGGAGGTAGGCGTGGTTTTCATCCGATTTAGCCCATTCTCGAACTTGATCTTAGTTTTAAAAAATAAACTCAAATATCGAATTTTTTTGCGAGAGCTTGAAAATGACGGCTGTAATCGTGTCGACAGACAGACAGACGGACAGACAGACGAACAGAAAGACGGATCAAGAATATATGTACTTTTCTATACCTACCACGCCTCCTTTTGGGCGTTACACACGTCGTGTCAAAATTAATATACCCCTTACGCAGTACGCGTGGGGTATAAAAAGGACGACCTGGATGCATGGGAGTGGATGCTTTTTTAGCAGCGAAAGAAAAGAGACGAACAGAGCGAATGGAGCAGGAACGATTGCGCAAAGAAAGACATGCTGTAATGAATACTAAAGTTTTCATCTAAGGATTAAACCGCAAAAGATTTGACAATCATTTTACAATATTATTGGATTTAAGGGTAGCCGGCGGGACCCATTAATGCAGCTAGCAAACAGTCGACTGGGGAAATTCTTGGCAACCATTATTCCAGTTTTCAGGTTCATAATGTCTTTATTAGAGTCCCTATTGAGAAATCATATATGAAAAACAAATTGATACCAACGAACAAAGTCGATCATATCCAGTCAAACCTGATAGCAATTGAGTAAAAGTCTTGAAAGAAATAAAAAGTAAAGAAAATAAATTAACAGTATCAACAAAAAAAAAATAAAGCTGGGATCTCTCAGATGATGGAGAGATCATGTGCTTGATTGCTTTAACAAAAATTTGAATCAGTGAGTAACAAAAAAAGAATGCATTCAATAAATGCAAAATTGATCCATGAATAAAATTTTAAATTCACATTCAATTTTAAAAAATTGATTTATTATTAATTTCTATTATTCATTTTTCGTTATTCTGAATAATGCATTCATTTATTTATTCAAATGAATGCTATTCATAGAGAATGCTATTCACAAAGAATGCAATTCACAAGGAATCGTTATTCATTTTGCATTCATGCATTCCTTTCTTATTCATTATTCATTTTTTATTCATTATTCATTTCTTATTCATTATTATTTTTTTATTCATTATCTTATTCTATTAAACGAGCAATATTTGTATATATATTTGCAATTGCGTTCTCGAAAACGGCTCTAACGATTTCGATGAAATTTACTATGTAAATGAAGAGGGGGCTGAAAAATCGATCCAGCTAGGTCTCATCTCTGGGAAAATCTGTTTTCCGAGTTTTCACGCATTTAATAAATACGTTAATTTTCCTGCCGAATATGTTATGTTAAGTTTGCTCATGTTGATACAGCAGTGATAGCTCAGAGAATAGAGCTTCTGTCCAACAATATCAAGGTTGTGAGCAGTGCTGCCAGGTGTCAGCAAAAATAAATCCCCATTTTTGCATACACAAAAAAAATTGTCCCCGTATTTTATTTTGAGTTTCCCCGTTTTATTCCCCGTTTTTAAATTTAGAAAGAAGTATCAGCTTATTAATGTTATAATATTAAATTATTTCATTTAATTATAACAAAAATAAATACTTAGATCAAATACGTACGTTTCCATAAAAAACATACAATAATTATAAGCGGTATATTGTCGATATTCGGGATAGAACCTTAAGGGTCTGAGATCAACTTAACAATCATTGCAAAAATTGTATAAATTTATTTGAAATATATACATTAAGCCGGATCGATTTTGTATGGAGAAAAAAAAAGTCATCCGGACACCAACTCAAAAGTTAGAGGGACTCTTAAAAACTATTTCTGCATCATTTTTTTTTGGATCGGAAAAATCCCCATGGAGCGGTTTTGGTTCTCCTGAACCCTTTTTTTGGCCAAAAAATCAAGTTTTTTGCCTATAACTTTTTTTTTTTCTTCAGAATGCATACCCAAGATAAGCAAAAAAGTAAAGATTGTGATAGTACACATATATTGGTGAAAAATAATTTTGAAATTTGTTGTTCTTACAAACTCTTTTGAGACCCCAAAAAATCGATATTTCATCATTTTCGAGAAGGTGTTTTTTTTAAACACCTATAAAATATACATTTTTCGTAGTATTCATATGCATTTAAGCTTATTGGTAAAGTATTGAGCTATTCTTTCCATTGGTATAACGTATGGAGTGGTTTTATCAAAAGTGAGTACCATGAAAAATACGTATATTGTAGGCGTTAAAAAAAAATATTTTCGAAATTTAAGCATTTTGTACTGGAGCGCCATCTGGCGTATACTTTTCTAAAAAATGGTTGTCAGAATTCGATTTAGCGTACCTTAAAACTCAAACATACCAAGATTTGTCAAAATCTAACGGTAATTAAGGTAATTAAATAATAATTTAGCTGAAGAATCCTTCTGAATATCAATTTCTCATGTTTTATATAATTGTGGCACTTAGTTTTGGTTAAACTACACCATAAGATATATCAATGGAAAGAAGAGCTCAATGTTTTTTCACTAAGCATAAATGCATATGAATTGCTTGAAAAATAAATATTTTATAGGTGTTTAAAAGAAACTTAAACATTCAGTATTTATTTCAATTACAAAACTTTTTGAAATTTCATCAAAGATTTAGTGTTGAGAGTTCCGGATAAAGAGCTTTGATCAAGAGAGTTCTTTATTTTTGTTTTGTTTAAAGCCTGCAGGAAAATGAACCTAAGAATAGTTCTGAACTAGTTCCAAAAGAGGCTAATACTTGTACCACTACATTACCGTTTTGCATTGAGCGAGCTGACGCTTTTTACGGGTTGATGTCATAGGAAAAGACAATTGTCCCTATAAACATTATTTTTTCCCTATATCTGTGCTAGTTCCATTATGAATGCTTTTAAACTGGTCCGTTTTGATACAGTCCAGAAGTGGTCATTTAAAGCCCTATTATCAGCCTTATTTGAAACACGGGTTTGTACGATATAACTAATTTAATTATTGTATAGTAATTACATAGTGTTAACTGTATATTTACCATTTACCACTTAACTATTTTCATCGAATATGTTTGCGAAACTTAAAAAAAGTTCGGAATCTAAAAAAAAAAACGGGCCCCAACACGTTTTGAGAGTTTTTGTTTTTTGATTTTGTTAGTGCCTGCTGACAAGAAAAACTAAGTATATAAAAATAAATTCAAACTGTTCTGTGCTGAGTGTCTTTTGTAATAGTTCCAAGCTGACTCCAATTTTACTAGAAATAAACTAGTTGGTTTTTCCAATTGTCTCCAAAATAACTGCTGAGAATTAACAACGAAAAAAGCCCTTTCAGTACATGTCGCTTTGGGGAATACAATAACTAAACGAAACTATTTTTTTTTTAAACATGGAAACGTGTGGAAAATAAGAGGACAAGGGGACAAATGATGACAATGTTTTTTTTAACAGATTGGGTAAATTAAAACTATCATTCGTTAAGTCAAACCTTTCCCAAATTTCTTCACAAGCGGCAATAAGGAATTGTCTACAAGATGACATAAGAAATGACACATTTTGCTTCGACAAGGTAACTCTAAAATTTAAAGTAAGGTACTTTATGTTGTATTTTTATTTTCCCCGTTTATATCAATGTTTTCCCCGCCATCCCCATTTGAACGAAAAATCCCGAAAAACGGGGAAAATCCCGCCACCTGGCAGCTCTGGTTGTGAGTTCGAATCGCGCTGTGCGCATTTATTTTATTGTTTTTATTTTTAAGCTTCACCAAACAGTGATTGGGTGATTTTGTTATATTTTTCATTATTTTTTTTTTTATAGAAACATTCTTAGTACAGTGTTGATGTACCAATTTTTGATATAAAAAGAAAACTTACGAATAGAGTAATTTACACTAAATCTTAAACAAATTTTAAAAAGGAAAATATTTTTGTAAGAATTTCCTAGAGTTTCCTACGTTTTGAAAAAAAAATCTTTTTTGCTAAACATCTCAAAAAGTGCACTTTTTTTTGTAATTTTAAGAAACAAATTAATTTTCCACCAAATTAAAATAATGGCCAAATGATATGCTTTTCGTAATCTCAATTTTTTATGATATACATTTCACTTAATCGTTCATAACTTCTATACCGTTTGAGATATTGTTTTAAAATCTGGAGCAAAAATGTTTTTCTTATTAGGTCAAATAATTATTTTGTGTATAATAAGGGAATCTTGGACCATAAAACTGTAAAAAGCTGGAGCAAAATTTTTAGTTCCTTCTTTTTAATTTGCAGCGAGTTTACAAAATTTTAAATGCCTTATAAAAATTCGAAATAAATTAAGATCAAATTTACTCTAAGAATTTTTTAATCGGCCTCAAAACCAAACAGTTTTAACATTTTTCAATCTTTGATTCAAAATATCAACTCGACAACAGCTTAATCGACTGAGCCACGGATTTGCTGCTTTCTGCTCAACCCAATAACAACCGGTTGCTGTTTTAGATGCAAAGATCATATTAAGTGAATAGAAAGCGACATCTATTGGGTAATAGCATACAACGAAATATAATGCCAATATTTTTTTTCATAAGTGTTAAATCTAATCGGAACACCCTCTTAACTTGGAACACCCTCTTAACGTGGAGTAGAGCACCAATGCTGCGAATCAGTTCGTTCAAAACAAAACCAACACAAGCAAAAACAAAGAAGGCAGATGACACAACATACAAGCAGATTGATTTTCTTATATAAAAATCTAGATTATTCTTCTAAGCTTTTGTGACTTTAATATCATAGTAACAAAATCCAAAATAAGATATTCGTTTAGCGCAGGATATATCTGATACTTGAGTATATATATTATGATTGAACGATGAGTATTAAAGGCTGTAGGTATAACCTTTAAAAAATTTGTTAAAACGACTCCATACAAACCGCGCTGTAAGACCCCAATCGGCCAAACAAGCTTGGAATAAGCTTTAAACAAGCTTACAAGCGTAAGCCTCAAGCTTGGATAACGCTTTCATTTACTATTGTAGAACGCTTACATGCAATTGTAGGATAAACGAAAGTGAACCCTTGGTATAATATTCCTTACTTCAAGCTTAATCCAAGTGTTGTTTTTACAATTGGATATAAGTGTTTAAATAAGCTTTTTCTAAGTGTGCAACATTTAACAAATCAATTTGCACTCGCGTAAAATTTTTACTCCGTGGCTCAGTTGGTAAGCCACTTGTTTATTTGATTTGTTGTGATTTGGACATCTAAGGTTCAATTCCCAACCGGAACATTTTTATTTTTATTTATTTTCGTTTGTTAAAATTGAAGCATATATTTATATGAAAAATTGCATGCCTTCAAAAATTTTTGTGTTTGCTACCCCATGGATCGAACGCGCAAACCACCGCATATGAGTCGGACACTCTAACAGCTTGCCGTTAGCCTTATGGCTGCTGACTGAACAAAATGAAAATAAAATACATTTATGTATGTATATATGAGAGCATCACAACTTTGAACAGTTGTGAAACTATTACCGTTGTCAGCGTTATCTAAGTATGATTGCAAAAAAGTTACTTAATGCAAGCCTTTTCAAGTATTATTGTACATCACTTGCTTTTTGTGTTTTACGCAATAGTTATACAAAGCAACTTGGAAATTTATTACCCGGGCAAATGTTTTTCAAGCGTGCTTGGATAAGGCTTGCATTTTGTATTGCATGTAAGCTTAATCCAAGCACTATTTCTAAATGGTTGATTGGGACGTAATTCTACGTAAAAAAAACCGAAAATGCATTTTTTGAGATATGAACAGCTTACTTTTTTTGAAAAAGTAGGCAACTCTAGCAAAAAAATTCCAAAAGTATTTAATTTTTTATTAAAAATCGCTTTTCAATTGCTTTCTAACGATACTTCATTTACAAAAATAGGAGTAACAAATGACAGAGACATGATTTATTGAAAATGACTCCATTTTAAGATTTTTACTCTGATCAAAAATTGTTATCTCCATAACTTTAGAAAAAATTGCGACATAAAAAAATAACTTCTATTCTTGTAAGTGGAAAAGGAGTATGAGGTAAATTTTGGGAAAAAAAATTTGCTTAGGCTTGGAATGGCCGGCATAAGTTTAGCATAAGTAAATTATCGAAATAATTTAGTATTTGTGAAGGGATAAAAAAACCAAAACAAATTTCGTTTAGTTGAAAAACGAATTTATCATAAAATAAAAATGCATTTCAAGTTTATTGAAAAATATGATATTATATGTTGTTTTTAAGATGAAGTTGGCAGTTTCGATACATTAAAAACCGTAAAACATTTGAATATACGGTAGGAATCTGAGCGGAGCCCTGTCGCCCAGGTACTTCATTTTTTATACATTATTCATATTTTATTCATTATTCAGTTTTTATTCACACCATTGCTTTGTGTAAACTTTTCAGCCAAAGTAGTATATTTTTACTTTGGTGCTGCAGTGTAGCTATCGGAGGCTTGGAGGCTTGTCCTGTGCTCAGGGTTGGCTCAGGGAACTTAAAAAAAGGTCCCATCTAACTGAATATTATTTAAATTTTGTTTTCATGTATTATTACATGAAAGTATGCATATAAGTTATTTTCTCAAATATTTCATAAATTTAATTAAATTTATGCGCAAAAATTAAATTTCAATCGTTTTTTAAATTCTTCTTTCTATTGAGTTGCAATGCATCTAGATACCAAATTAAAAATATTCTACTTTGGTTAAAAAATTAACACGAAGCGATAGTATCAATACAAAATGAATAATGAACAATGAATGAATAATGAATAAAAAATGAATACTGAATACAAAATCAATAATGAATAAAAAATTAATAATGAATAAAAAATTAATAAAAAAATGAATGCATGAATCCAAAATGAATAACGATTCGCTAATTGCATTCTTTATGAATAGCATTCAATTGAATAAAAAATTAATGCATTATTCTGAATAATAAAAAATGAATAATCGAAATGAATAATAAATAAATTTTTTAAAATTGAGTGTGAATTCAAAATTTTATTCATGAATCAATTTTGTATAAATTGAATGCATTCTTGTGTCGTTATTCATTTGCACTTAAAATTTTGAATATGAATGAGAATTTTATAGCTCTGGCGGCTTGCATGTTGTGTCTGCTGCTTTCTTCCCAATCAGCCAAACAAGCTTGGAATAAGCTTTAAACAAGCTTACAAACGTAAGCCTCAAGCTTGGATAACGCTTTCATTTACTATTGTAGAACGCTTACATGCAATTGTAGGATAAACGAAAGTGAACCCTTGGAATAATATTCCTTACTTCAAGCTTAATCCAAGTGTTGTTTTTACAATTGGATATAAATGTTTTAATAAGCTTTTTCCAAATGTGCTACATTCAACAAATCAATTAGCACTCGCGAAAATTTTTATTCCGTGGCTCAGTTGGTAAGCCACTGGTTATTTGATTTGTTGTGATTTGGACATCCAAGGTTCAATTCCCAACCGGAACATTTTTATTTTTATTTATTTTTTATTTTCGTTTGTTAAAATTGAAGCATATATTTATATGAAAAATTGCATGCCTTCAAACATTTTTGTGTTTGCTACCCCATGGATCGAACGCGCGAACCACCGCATATGAGTCGGACACTCTAACAGCTTGAAAAAAAAACTCTAACAAAATGAAAATAAAATACATTTATGTATGTATATATGAGAGCATCACAACTTTGAACAGTTGTGAAACTATTACCGTTGTCAGCGTTATCTAAGTATGATTGCAAAACAGTTACTTAATGCAAGCCTTTTCAAGTATTATTGTACATCACTTGCCTTTTGTGTTTTACGCAATAGTTATACAAAGGAACTTGGAAATTTATTACCTGGACAAGTGTTTTTCAAGCGTGCTTGGATAAGGCTTGCTTTTTGTAATGCATGTAAGCTTAATCCAAGCACTATTTCTAAATGGCTGATTGGGTTTGTTTTTGTTTTGTTGTTTTTGCTTGTGTTCCCAATCAGCCATGATACCATTTCTCTGGATTATTTACTGCGAGCTTCGATAGTATCGATATTATTGTTCTATGCATTCGCTCAACTTGACCGTTTCCTTTTGGTACTCCAGTGGTGGTAAAAACTAAATCAATATTTTGATTTCTGCAATGTTCTTGAAAAACATCTGCTGTGAACGCAGTTCCTCTGTCAGTTATTATTCGTCTTGGGTTCCCAAAAATATCTGTTAGCGTTTTTAATTTGCTTACTGTTTCCAATGCAGTGGTAGATTTAGTAGGAAAGATCCACACAAATTTAGTGAAGGAATCAACAATTGTCAGTAGATGTTTATAATTTTTGCATGTTGATGGCATTGGACCTAGGTGATCCATGTGCCAAGTGTCTAGTGGAACGCTTTCCTTAGGTATTGGATGAAGAAATCCTTCATGCTTGCCTGCTTTCTTCTCAGCCAAGATACACGGCACACAGTTGTGTATTACACTGTCAATGACTTCTTTAAGTTTTAAAATGTAGAACTCTTTCTTGAAAACATCCTCCATTTTCTTGTGTTTGAAATGTCCTTGGTCATGTACCTTTCTTGCAATACCATATTCATCGCATCTGGTACGACAATTACAACATTTCCGTTGAAATTTTTGCATAATATGCCATTTTGCATAATGAAATCGTCATAAGCTCGCAACGTAAGGATTTCGATTATTGCTTTTAGGTGTTCCTCGTTTGCTTGAGTAGCCTTGATGCTGTTAATAAGACTTACTTCTTGAATCAAGTGCATTCGGCTTAATGCATGTTTCATCTTCTCTCCTGGCCGAACCACCTCACAATCATATTCTTGTAGTAAAAGTGCCCAACGGGATATTTTTGGCACATCTTTCTTCCTCATTGTTGCTTCGAATGCTTTACAATCAGTGACGATCTTGAATCGGAGTCCTAATAAATAAACTCGAAATTTTCGCACTGCTTTTACTACAGCAAGAACCTCTAATTCGTAGCTATGACATTTCTGTTCGGCCTCAGATGTTTTGATGCTCAGATAGTGAACTGGATGCAGTTTACCGTCGTCGTAGTCTCGCTGCATGAGAATTGCCGCAAATGCCCACTTGGATGCATCTGTGTGAAGCTCTGTTTCTGCGCCTTGTTGAAAAATTGTTAGCACTGGCCGTTTGCATATGACTTCTTTCAATTGTTCAAATGCATTTCGTTGTTCTTCACCAAATTGAAATTGATTATTCTTTCGAAGCAGGTCACTTAACGGTCTTGCAATTAAAGCGAAGTCTTTGATAAACTTGCGAAAGTATCCTGCTAACCCGATAAATTTTTGAATTTGTTTTTCTGTTTTTGGTTCTGGAAAGTTGCGTACGACCTTCGTCTTCAATGAAGATGACTTGATTCGGCCTCCTTCTATCTCGTATCCCAAAAATTCAATCTTGGTTTGCAGCAAGTTGCATTTCTTCCACTTTATATTTAAGTTATATTCTGCTGCAACGTTTAAAACAAGTTTCAACCGCTGAACTGCCTCTTCTTCGTTCTCTGCTACGATGATTAAATCGTCCATGTATATCATTACGATGCCTTGGATCAACATAGAATTGAATATTGTATTGATATACCGTTGGAAGACTGCTGGACTGGTACATAGTCCAAATGGTACTCGGAGAAACTCGTATTGACCTAATGGTGTAACAAATGATGTGTACTTACGGCTTTCTTCTTCTACTGCAACGTGAAAAAATCCGTTTGCCAAATCGAGTGTGCTGAAAACTTTGCTATTCTGCAACATATCGATCTGGTCTTCAATTATTGGCATTGGATATTTGTCTTTTATAATTTTTTGATTAAGCTGCCTATAGTCAACACACAACCGTTTCGTTCCGTCTTTTTTACTAACAAGTACAATCGGGCTTGCGTACTCGGAGATACTCGGTCGAATGATTCCATCTTTTAGCCATGTGTCAATCTGCTTCTGAACTTCACATTTTTCGACGTACGGTAATCGACGCGGACGCTGTGCTACCGGAATATCGTCAGAGAGAATAATTTTTAAACTCACCGGTGATTCTTTTGTGGATTGTGGATTGTATTCGTTGACTACTTTCATAACCTCCTTTCTGATTGATTTGCTCTGAATATGTGAAAGATCCGGTAAAAGAGTAAACTATAAAAAGAGATCGTTGGTTATAAACAAACAACTTGATTGTTGAGCTATTTCGTCTGTCATATCATCATTTTGTGTTGATCTTGGTTGTATCATCTGAACTCCTTCTTCGGAAAAGGTAACTGTTGCTTGGTTAGTCAAATTAGTACCGATTATCAAATCAATACTAACGCTTTCGTTTGGTATGATATAGCAGTTTCCTTCGAGCTCGCAATCATCAGCTATAATTTTGACTTCGAAAACACCAACTGCTTTTGTAATTTGTTATTTTTTTGTAATCCCACACCGGATACTGTCATGTCTGTTTTTGAGTATCTTCCAAATTGCTTCGTCCAAAACGCATTTTCTCGAATTGTTGTTATTTCACTGCCACTGTCGATGAGTGCTTCCATTTTGACGCCATTGATAATGACGGTTTTGAACGAATTTCTGCATCCAATCATTTGCACAGTCGATTTACATTTTTCGCGTGACTTTACACAAGTATTTGACTTGTGACCAAACTCGTTACATTTGAAGCATTTTGGTCCTTTGCTTTTGTTTGGACAACTGTCTGAAACGTGGGTTTTATCGCCACAGTTAAAGCAGTATTTCTTCTCACTGGAGTTATGGCTATTTCTGCTATTCTGACTGTATTTTTCTTCTTTTTCTATTCCCATCTTTTTGTTTGTATGTGTTTGTTTGTATGATCCGATTTTGACTGTATAAGCTCATGCGTTAGTAATTTGTCTTTGAGATCGTTGATTGTTTTAGCTTCGTATAGAAAGGATGTAACGAGTGGTGAGCATGGTAAGCCTTCAACAATATACACGATGACAGCGCTCGTTTCTAAATTAGCTTGAGCAGCAATGTCAAGCATCGAATAAATGTATTGACGGTACGATTCAATTGGCTTCTTCTTCCGCTCACATAACTTTCGATGCACAGTTGCACTATTAACTACGTGATTAAACTCTCGTCTAAGTTCTGCAGCGAGCACTGAATACGTTTTTGCTTTGCATTCATGTTCCATAAATAACTTGGCAGTACCTTTCAGCAATCGTTTTGCGTATATGAGTTTTTGAAGCTCGTTCCATTGCAACAAATTTGCATTTTGTTCGAACTCATCTAACCATTGCTCGATGCTTCGGCCGTCTTCTCCAGAAAATTCTTGCATAGACTCATCAATATCTCGGAAAGTGAACTCGGACCGATTTCTTGATGTTAATTGCTCGAATATTTGGCGATCTTCACTCATAACTCTTGGTTGCTGCATGGTAGTTTCGACTTGCATATCTCTAAGACGTTGTAGTTCAATCAATACCCTTTCTTCGAATCTTCTCTCATCTTCTAGATCCTTTTTTTTTGCCGCTTCAACCCTTACTCTTTCTTCAAATCGTTGCTCGTCCTCTTGTTCTCTATTTCTTTCAGCTTCTAATCTCGATATTTCTTCATTTCTTCTTAACTCATCACTTTCATCTCTCTTTTCCTTTTCAGCTACTGCTTTCAATCTTTCGTCGTCTTTTTTCTTTCTTCTTTCAGCGTCCATGTTAGTTCTATCATCTTCGTGCTTTCGTCTTTCGATTCGCTCTTTTTCATACAACTTGATTCATCTTATCATTGTGGTTCTATCGCCGTCTTCAGATAATCGGTATTGCCGACATGCCTCCCGCAAGTCCTCTTCTGATGCATTACTCCAATCCATTGCTTATCAGAGTGCGTATGTAACGTTCCAAATTAAAAAATCCTGTCTTTTTTCGTCTTTAATCGTTGTCGTCTCACGGATTTACTTTCGTTAGTTTAGATTTTTATGGCACGGACGAGCCCCCAAATGTAGGATTTGATAAAAATTACCAAAGCCCAAATAAAATGTTTTATTCAAAAAATAATTTATTTAATTTCAACCGATTTCTATGACTTCAGCAAACGAACAAATAAAATTTGAACAATGAAAATCTAATAAAATATTTCAAAATCAAAGCTAATATAATTTCAATTCAGCAGGAAACAACAAGTAGGTAATAACAAGTAATGTGAAGTGATTGCTGCAGCATTACTACATAAATGTGTTTTATTTTCATTTTGTTCGCTCAGCAGCCATAAGGCTTACGGCAAGCTGTTAGAGTGTCCGACTCATATGCGGTGGTTCGCGCGTTCGATCCCTGGTGTAGCAAACACAAAAATTTTTGAAGGCATGCAATTTTTCATATAAATTTATGCTTCAATTTTAACAAACGAAAATAAAAAATAAACAAAAATAAAAAGGTTCTGGTTGGGAATTGAATCTTTGATGTCCAAATGACAACAAATCAAATAAACAAGTGGCTTACCAACTGAGCCACGGAGTAAAAATTTTACGCGAGTGCAAATTGATTTGTTAAATGTTGCACACTTGGAAAAAGCTTATTTAAACACTTATATCCAATTGTAAAAACAACACTTGGATTAAGCTTGAAGTAAGGAATATTATTCCAAGGGTTCACTTTCGCTTATCCTACAATTACATGTAAGCGTTCTACAATAGTAAATGAAAGCGTTATCCAAGCTTGAGGCTTATGTTTGTAAGCTTGTTTAAAGCTTATTCCAAGCTTGTTTGGCTGATTGGGTTGATTTTGTTCGAACTGATTCGCAGCATTGGTTTCTACTACACGTTAAGAGGGTGATCCGATACGATTTATCTCTTATGAAAAAAACTACTTGCATTATATTTCGTTGTATGCTATTACCCAATAGATGACGCTTTCTATTCGGTAGACATGATGTATGCATCTGAATGAGCAAGCGTTTGTTATTGCGTCAAGTAGAAAGTAGCAGAACTAAATATGTGAAATGAACAATCCAGTTATTATTTAAGAAATGAACCAGGTTTTGTTCCGGATAAATTTTTGTTTTTGTTTTCAATGCAAATTAATTTGGATGATCAACCATATACATCCCAAATCATTTTAGCGCAGCTTCAAAGTATACATCGGACAGAGAGAAAACTGGCACCCGTGGAAGCCAAAAATGTATTTCGTGGCTCAGTTGGTTAAGCAGTTGTCGATTAGATTTGATGAATCAAATGAGCCTGGTTCGATCTTCAGCCAGACCGTTTTATATAATTTTTATAATATTATTTTTTAATTTTATATTATTATAACCTTATTTTATTAATTATTTAATGTAAGAACTGCATAGAGCAATAGTTTTATTTGTTGGCACATCCTGTTTATTGCGATAGCATGAACAAAATGTGAGCAAAATACAGCTATTATTACCCTTTTAGTTATTTTGTATTCAATTTTTAACTTAAGGTTCTATAATTCTAATTTTATTCCCAATTTATTAAATTTACGTACAACTTTAACTAAAAAAAATGTCTAGTATTTTTATTCGTATCAATTCTAATAAAAAAAGGATTAAAAAATGTATTAGTCCAATGTATTGTTTAAAAATTACTATAAGATTTTTAACCGTGTAGTGGTTTTACTATTGTGGGCTTTTGTTGGATTTTTTGTATAAACTCTATAAATAGGTTTATATACCTAGAGCTACAGATTTCAAACTTGGTATGTCTGTTTGTTACATCAAAACTAAGATATGTTTAATAGGGCGTATCGAATTACATTTTTTTTCGAATTTCACATTCTAAGAGGTCTCAAAAGTTTCATGTAGTTGTCAAGATCTGCGAAAAAAAATTTTATGAAAATAAAAGGACATCTTCCTGCCCCGCAAGGACAAAGTTGTTTTTTTAGAAAAACAGTAAAAAATAACGATCTTAAAATGCTTTGATTTTTGTAAAAAAAACTACATGTCTAAAGGAAAAAATTTAATTATAGTTTAACTAGCAATTTCTTACCGAAGACGATGATACTCACGATTTTTACCCACAATATCCTGTTTGAAGGATATTCGAAGCGAAAGTTTTACTCGAGATGGCACATAACTTTTGATTGTAACCATTGTGTCTTAATTTTGATGGCATTGATTATAGTGTTGACGTTTTTCTTAAATATGACGAATTAATGATTTGTACAGTTTTTGCATATCAATTCTCTTGTTTTAGAGAAAAATGTTTACTAGAACGCAATTTTTTAACTTTTTCAAAAAAATTAATATTAGATTTTATATCACGGGCATAAGAAGCGGTGTCGAAGATAATTTTCTCAATTTGGATTTTTCAAATATTTCTGTACATGACCCTACCTTAAAATATGTATTTAATATGCCATCTTTAGACCAAGATTTTTTTTTATATTTTAATACTTACAAAAATTTTACTTCGTACCATCAAATTTCTCAATTTGAGTTATATCTTCTTTATGGTTATAATATCGTTAAAATTCATTTTATGCCATTCAGACGGTCTCAAAAGACTATACAATTGTTTTTAAAACGTGTTTAAATGAAATTATAACCATAAATTGGACATAACTCAAATTTAAAAATTTGATGCTAGGAAATAACGTTTTTTAAAATATCGAAAAAGAAAAAAAAATCGTGGTCTTAAGCTGATTTATTAAATAAATATTTTTAGGCAATATCATGTTCAGAAATTTTCAAAAAACTCAAATTAAGAAGATTATCTTCGACACGACTTCTGAATCACTTGACATAAAATCTTATATTCATTTTTTTGAAAAAGTTAAAAAATTGCGTTCTAGTATACATTTCTCTAAAACAAGATAATACAAATGCAAAGACTATGAAAATTATTAATTCATGTTATTTATGGAATACATCAACACTATAAACAGTACCACCAAAATTTATAACCAATGCTTACAATCAAAAGTCTTGTGCTATCCCAAGTACAACTTTCGCTACGAATATCCTTCATACAGGATACTGTTGGTAAAAATCATGAGTAGCACCGTGTGTTGCAAGAAATTTATAGTTAAACTGCATTATTACTTTTGCTTTAAAACATGTGTGGATTTTCTTAAAAAAATCAAAGCATTTTAAGATCGTTATTTTTTATAAAATTTTTTTTGGGTGATCTTGACAAGCCTATGCAACTTTCGAGACCTCTAAGAATACGATCTAAATTTTTCGATACGGCCCAATGTACAAGTTGTGAATTTGTCACTTCATTCGCCCACTGACGGCCAATTGAAAAATGCTTAAACTTTTTGTTTTGAGACCGATCTAAAAAATTCGTAGAGGGGCATTCCATTGTGACTACTGGGACATTTGACTCCAGAATTTGACCAACTATGAGGTATAACGATGTTATCATCATTTGTACATAAGTGAAAGATATTTTAAAAATAACTATTGTATTATATTCTCATAAAAAAGAAGCTAAACAGTTTCAATTTTTTGTGTAACTGTTATTTGAATGATTGTGACTACTCGGACACTAAAAAATCCCACTCATCTACCCTTGAACAATCAAAGAAGAATTTTAGCCAACCCAATTTTATATTCAAGTTAGCTTCTTTTGTGTTGCACAACACATACTAACCGCTTCCATTTTAATAAAAAAATAATAAGCTTACCTTTGTAGAAAAAATATAAAAAGAATTACAAATTGTGACTACTGGGACAGGTCTTTGTGACTTGCGGGACAAGTAAAAAATATATCCTAATATATATATTAGGTTGCTTTAATGCTTTAAATTTTAAGCTTTGAATTTTTAGTAAAGCTTGTTTTAAATCAATTAATAAAGTTATTCGTATATTTAAAATATATAAAAAAACTTAAATCCAGAAAATATTAACACTGACTACTTACAAAAAATGTTGACTATTTAATTCTACAGTTTTCCATTATAGAATTTATGAGATGTTACGGTTGGGGCGTGGTTAATGGTCTTGTTTCGTAGAGATTTAACATAGTGGTGTCTTTGAGGGTGTGGAATGAATTTAATACATTTACATCTTTTGTGAAGGCTTTCACTATGATCAACAATATCGGAAACTGCGACAAAGAAAACATGCAATCCATTGATATCTTTTGATACGAAGAGTTCGTAAGAGTCGTAGGTATTTGAAATTTATATTTAATAATGTAAGGACGTTTTTGACCAGGTGTTTAAGTGTTTAAGAATTTGTCCAACGTGTTTAGCTAATCTGTAACAGGGGACGTCTATGGAGGAAGATATTGGTCTAAGAGGAACATCTACTTTGTGTATTTTAGGCAGACCATACAAACGTGGTGCAGTTGCGGACGGACATGTTAGTCGGACTTTTAAGTACGTGTCAATGTATTGTTGTTTGTGTAGGTAATTAATAATGGTGTTGTACTTTTTTTGTAGTTTATTGGTCGGGTCAATTCTTGTTGTTTTGTATGTGTTTTTGTCTTGTAACAGTTCGTTCATTTTATTCATGTATTCGTTTCTATACATAATTACTGTTTTATTTCCTTTGTCGGCCTGTGTTATTATAATTTGGTCTTCGTGGCGTTTTATGAAGTTTTTAGTTTTTCGTAAGTTTTCAGTATACATTTTTCCTTTTTAGTGTTTTTTATCCTATTTTTAAAAGATGTTATTTTATTTGAAACTGTCGATCTGGCAACGTTTTTTTCCCTTTCGTCTTCTATTGTCTGAATGTGTTGTTCTAAGTCAGCAATCACATGTATAGGTGAGAAGTTGGTCTGCGTTATCGGTAATGTAAATTTACGTCCAAGTGAGAGAAGCCACTTGCTGTCTGTCGGAAATTCTATTGTCGTCTTGTTAACAAACCAATCTTCATTTAGGGTGAATCCTACTTCCTTGATGTGTTTGTCTTTAAGTTGCTCAATTTTCTTGTCCAGTGTTTTGTTTATTCTGCTGGCGATTTGGTTGTATATCTGCATGTTGTTTTCATTTTTAACTCTGTCTGGAATATGTAGTTTGTTGTGCTTTTGATGTTTATGTTGGTTTCTTTGATTTTCAAGTTGATGAGTTTATGGTGAAAAATGTCTTCTATTTTGTCATAAAGTTTTTTGACTGTTTCCATAGAAAAAATCCGTTTTGCTCCTTCTGTCGCGTTCCTTAAATGTTTCGGTGTTATTCCGTATTCTTTGCATTTGATAAGAAATCTTAATTGTCCTTTTTGCTTAGCTAGCCTCCGTCGTAAGTTGCAGTACTCCTTCATGGTGGTGCATGTCTCCGTCGAATACTTCAGTTCGATGTGTTCGTAAAAGCCTTTCATGTTGTGTTATGTGGATTTTTGGTGCGCAGTGTTGATTTCGGTGTCCTCTCCGATAAATTTATATGTTGTTATTTTGGGTCAATTTTGTTGTTTATATTGTAAGGAGGTTTTTGACCAGCTTTTTTATTGCAATTTTTATATTAAAAACAAAAATTCAATATTTTCCCGACGTTTCGTCAATAATTTGTTGACATCTTCAGGGGATTATTTATATTATTTCACAAACAATTAACAATAAAAACACCTACTTAATATTTTAAATCACATTCTAACTTAAACTTTTAAACTTAGTACTATGACTAATGTCCGTCCAATGCTGCTGCATAATTGTTGTTGATATTGTCAGTGTCTTCTTAAAAATTTATTGCTTTGTTCCCTTTTTGTTGTATTCTTAAGCTTTCTAATGTCAGTTTAATGTTTCTGGTCATGATAGCAGATCAAAGAGTCCGTTAATCTGTTGCTCCGATCCCATCGACAACACCCCCCACTCAATTTCAGAGTAGGACAGGGTCGATAATGTAAATATATTTTTGAACTGTGCAACACACCCATCCAAAACAAATTATGACTTTCTTCAGGTCCACAAAGCGGGATAAACCCAATAATTTTCTTTATGAGCACCCATACGGAATATTCATCATGGGTTAATTCGTTGCTCACAATAACATATGCTTTTCTTACCCTGGTTTTCCCCACGCACATTCCGTAAACAGAGTCACTTGAGCATGGTTCCAATGAGCAGATTGTATTTCCTCCTAATTTATAATAGAAAAATTTTCCGCGAAATCGATTTGAAGTACTACTTCTTCCTGCGCACTTTCTTTAATTTTTGTCTCAAATTATTTAGATTGTTCGTTTTTTGCAAAGACATGACGCACAGTGTAACGAGAGGGACAAAATGCAAAATATAGACTTGTTTATTTGAGAAAAAAAAGTATCAGGATGTATGTAAAACATTCCAATTAAGTAAATTCCAAAAGGGTTTTAAGCTAATAATTTTATTTTAGCCGTGAGAAGCTCCGAAACAAAGATTTTCCATAATTTTGAACTTTTTGGTTGATTCATTAAAAAAATTGCCAAAATTGCGAAACAGACGTTACGATAAAAATTTTTTTTTTAATATATTAGTAATAGAATGTTAAAACGAATAAAATTAAATGTACCTCATATATATGCCTCTTTATAGAGTTTTACTCAAGTGGGTTGTATTGGAGATGGACGTGGCTGTGGGTGGATCGCCGCCATTTTTTGTACATACTTTAGTTTTGATGTGACATATTAACATACCAAATTTTATTTCTGTAGCTCAAATATATGCCTCTTTATTAAGTTTTACCATGGTGGGCGAAGGGCGTAGCCGATCTTGATAAAATTTGGTGTTATATTTATGAAATAATGATACATGCCAAATTTCATGTTTCTACGACAACTCCTTCTATTTTTGTCCCTCATCCCATAGACATCGTAATGCTTAGTTTTCACTTAGTCACTTTTTGTTTGACATGAAATTTAAAAGTTTAAAAAATCTTTTTTTGCACTTTTGCTATTAACATGTGAAGAGATCAGTTTTCCTATTTTTCACACCATTGTCAAACAGAACAAAAATGACAACGTGTTAGCATTTTTCATGTGACTGACAAGAACTGACCATTGAAATTGACATAGTGAAAACCAGGCTTTACACTGTGTGACGCTTGAACTTTAGTGTTAAACTAAAGCTTAACCATTAAACTCTCATATTAGACATAAAGAAACTTTACCTATTTCATTTTGGGTCAGAAATGTATATTAAGCAATAAATAAATTGAAATAAGATCGGCCTTTTCATCGAGGGTGTCTAATCATCCTAACTACTGTGACTACTGGGACACATTTAAAAACACTCCTGAAAGCATTATATGATCGCTATAACAATCGAAATATATTTAAATAGTGTACTAATGTTTATTTTTACTTCTTATAAGTATTAAATTTAGAAAGTTATGTTTTAGGTTAGGAAAACAACTTTTATATATATTGTCGTGACTACTGGGACATGCGATTTGCACCTGTTCTAATAAAAAAATACACAAAAAGCAACATACGTTTTCGCTTTATTTCTATTAAATAAAATAGTTTATTCCAAGCTTTATATAAAACACTAGTGTCTTGTTTCTACAGTTTACAGAATGACTGATGACAGTGCTGCAAACATAATCAATATTTTACTCTCTAGAAACTTCGTATGAAACAATAGTTGTCATAGACACAAAAATATATTTGGGAAAATTTTTTCAAATATATTGTCACAGATTAATAAAATATAGACTTTCATCTATAGCTTTTTACCAAATCAAAGATAATTAAAGAAAAACCAAAATTAATTTCATTTTCCTCTTTATCTTGGAATGCCCCTAGAGTAAATTTCATCTTAATTCATTTCGAATTTTTATATCTCAACGAAAAATTCTGCCCTCTAAAGATGCAAAATTTTTTCCATTTTGACCTTAACCCACAAAATTCTGACTTGTTTTTAGCTGAGAATACAACACAAAAAAAAACAAAACTTTGTTCACTGCTTGGTGAAGCTGAAAAAAATAAAAAAAATTAAAGTGCATGGCGGGAGTCGAAATCACAACCTATACATTGATAGGCCGAAGCTCTATTCACCGAGCTATCACAACCATATAAAAATAGTAAAATTAACATAACATTTTCGGCAGGAAAATAAAGATATTTATTAAATGCGTGAAAACTCGGAAAAACGGCTTTTCCCAGAGATGAGACCTAGCTGTATCGATTTTTCACCCCCTCTTCATCTATATTGAAAATTTTACCGAAATCGTTAGAGCCGTTTACGAGAACGCAATTGCAAATATATATACAAATATTGCTCGTTTAATAGAATAAGATGATTAACGCTTTCTATAAACAGCGCATGTTAATCTTAACAGAGGAGGTTTATGTTAATAAACAGAGCGTTGTAATGGCAACAGTTAGTAACTTTGTTTTAGACTACTATGATACCCACGACAAAAAAATGTTAATATAAATTTATTAATGTGATTTGTGTCAAATAAAAGAAAACGTATAAAACACTTACCAACAAACTGGAATCTCGATGAAAGACCTTTTAACGATGTCTCCATGTGCTGTAAGGAAGGTTTAATATAATTTTTGCGGAGATATTTCAGTCCATTGTAAAATATAATTTTGGCTGAAACTTTAAATTTTTTAAATGTTTTGTTTATTTTTATTGTTTGTTTCGCTCTCTACCGTTGTTAAACGTATGTTTAACTTAACTTGTTTTTTTTTAATTTTTGTTGAAACACTTTTTTATTTTTGTTCTCTTTTTACTTTTTGTATAAGTTTCACTTACTTTACTAATTTGGTTCTTTTGTTTTTTTTCTTGCTTTTTTTTAATTTTTGTTGTGTTGCTATTTTTGGTTTCTATGTTTAACTTAGTTTAGAGATAATTTGTATGTATTACGTGAACATTTTTTTTTTTTTTTTTTTTGATAACCTGCTCAATGCACTAAGATATTTTGCGTCTCGTTTATCACTATCCCGATTGTTAGCTAGCGTTAGCCTGGAGCTTCTAGCGAACCTGTTTGCTGATCTGGGCACAGAGATGTCGCAAATGCAATTATGCTTGTGGTCTTCTGCTGTTTTTCTTGCTCCAGCCAGTTTTGACACTTGCTTCACTTTAGAGCTGCGATCCTCAAGTTAGATGGTAAACTTTTTGGGCCACTAACTCTTTACTAAGTTAAATGCGAAACAATTGTTACAACAATTGCTACAACATGAAAATTATGTCGGGGTGGTTTTAATTAAAACCGAAAATCTTCCTAAAGAAAAGGGGGTATTGTATAATAACAAAAAACTATTGTTTCTAAATTGATAACAGAAAAATAAGGTTTGCATTTGAATAAATTGCAAAACTACCTCGAAAGATCCGAATTGTTGTAGTAGGAATATGGATTATGTTTAAATTGGTCAACTTTCCTCAATGACGGCTCAAGTCAAAAGGAATATTAAAATTGTCTGCAGTCAGAACACGAGCTCGTTATTTCCGCATTACGTGCATTGTGCAGAGGATTTTAGGTTGGTATTTCTGAATTTAATATTTAATAATGACACTGTTTTGAAAGTAACAAGAAGTGTTATACTGTGTTTGAAGCGGCCAGATCGAAAAAAGTTTGTTCCGTCAAAGTTCAGCTTTTACCATATCATTCGTTTAGTTTAATTAAAATTGTTAGAGGGAAAAATTTTAATCAAGGACGAATGTCTTTTGCACTATAAGTAGCTACAGTTTTTCCATCTAAGTCTTCAAGCATATAGTAATTATTTCCGACTTTCTGTTTTACTTTCGCTTTGATAAATAAAGGACCAAGTTTTGCGGTAAATCTTTTTTCAAAATTGCTCTGAGCCAAGTTACGACGAAATACCTCTTGGCCTTCTGTAAATTTTACAGGGCGAGCGCGCAAGTTGTATTGTGCAACAATTTTTTCATAAGCTTTTTTAATATTGTCTTGTACTCTATTCGTAACAATGCTAATTGATCATCACAACTCAATTTACACATAGATTCTTCTAATGTTTTCAAATTTCTTAATAATTTATATGTGGCACCATGCGTAACCATGTCTAAGCAGAACGGTGCCACATATAACCATGTCCAAACAGAACATGAAAAGATGAACAATTAATGGCTTGATGAGTGGAATTTCTCAAAGCACAACTAATGCTACTAAAATTTTCATCCCAGTATGTTTGATCTTTCTTTAAATAAGCACGAATTGCAGCAATTAGCGATTTATTAACGCGTTCAGATGCGTTTGCTTGCGGAGAATACATCGCGGTATACACGTGATGAACTCCAAGCTTCGTTAAAAATTCATTAAAGTCATTTGCTTTGAATTGTGACCCATTGTCACTTACGATCACTTCAGGTACGCCGTAACAATGACATTTATCTTTTTGAATCTATTTCTTTTCCCATGGTTGGTCTTAAAACAGTATTAGGAGCTTTTGTACACTTGCAAACTTTACACTTTCTTACATAATTTCTCACATCTTTTACCATTCCTGGCCAATAAAAATGTCTACGAATCAAATCTAAGGTTTTAGTCATTCCACCATGAGATCATATGACAGTATCATGAGCGCGAAAAAGCACATTCGGTCTTAGTTTTTCTGGGATCCAGAGTTTCCAAGATTGATTCTCTTGTTCAATTTCGCCTGAGGCATGTTCTTTACGACAATAAACAAACTGGTCAACAACTTTTAAATCAGGTAACTTACTTTGATCGTTTTCTATTCTAGTTTTAAGTGCTGTATATTCATGATCAAAGAAATGTTGTGAAGTAAGATCGACTTCAGGGCCAATATCGGAAATTGCACTGATTTCGGAAAATCGGAAATTGACTGATGGCACAACGTTATCTTTGCCTTTTCTATGACTTACAGAAAACTTATAAGGTTGGAGTTTTAATGCCCATAGAGCAAGTCTTCCACTTAAGTTGGGCTGGCGCATTAACCAAACAAGACTAGAATGATCAGTGATAAGTTCAAATTCTTGCATCTCAATATAACACCGAGCACTCACGTTCAGTTACACTATAACTTTGGGCAGAGTTAAGTTTTTTTGACATGTAGGCAATTGGCTTTTTCTCACCTTCTTCAGACAGTTGCACTAACACAGCTCCGATTCCATAGTCTCTTACGTCACAATGAACGAAAATTTTTTTTGTAAAATCTGGATTAGAAAGCACAGAGATTTAAAAGAGATTTAAGTTTATCAAATGCACTTTGTGCTGCCTCAGTCCAAAGAAATTTTTTCTTTATGGATAATACTTCCGTAATTGGAAAAGTGACATCAGGAAAGTTTTCTATAAATCGTCGATACCATCCTGCTAATCCCAGGAATCCTCGAACTTGTTTCAGATTTTTCGGCACTGGCCATGGTAATATTAAATTGTTTTTTTCGGGGTCAGCAGAAATACCACCGTTTCCGATTAAATAAGCTTAGTATTTTACGGTTGTTACACAAAATTTACTTTTATTCACATTAAGAGTTAAGTTAGCTTTTCGCAATCTTCGAAATCTTCAGACACTATACACAGATCATCTAAGTATCCAAAAACGCAATGTCGTAGGTCTGCTGGAATTATTTCATCCATAAGACGACACATTGAAGATGGCGCATTACAAAGCCCAAAAGGCATTACAACAAACTGATATATTGGCCTTCCTGGAACTGTAAACGCGGTTAAAGCCTTGGGTCTTTCCGTTAAGTTTATTTGCCAGTACGCGTCTTTAAGATCAATTTTTGATATAATATTGGCTTTTGGAAGTCTGGAAAAAATTCCTTCAATGCTTTGCAAAGGATATGCATCTTTTTTATCAACGGAATTAAGCTTTCTAGCATCTAAACAAAGTCGTACCTTTTCAGGTTTTACTACAAGTCTCATTGGGGAACTCCACGGCGAACAAGAAGATAATATCGCTGTTTTATAGGTTTTACGTGATCTACCACAATATCGTGTTGTATTACGTCCGTGCGACCTAGACCGGAAATTTCAAAATTGGGGAATAAAGATTTTACAGTTGTTTACTGTTGCAGTTGTATTTGAGTTAAAGGATAATTGTAAGCATTTATTTCTGATTCTTTTTCAGGATTTCCTGACAATGAGGAAATTACTCCAGGAGCAAGATTGAATATTTTCCAAGAATAATTCTTTGATCATTAGGGTATAATATATAATTTCATCTTTTTGATTTCATCTTTGTATTGCATATCAACAACAATTGAACCTAAAACGGAATGCTGTTTTCCATGGGCAGTTTTTACACTTGATATTATGTTACGGAAGTTTGAATGTTGAGAAAAGTCTTTACTTGCTAACTGAGAACCTATGCAACTAATATTTGCTCCAGTATCAAGCAAGCCAAGTTCAGTGAAGTCAAAAAATTTTACCTCTGCGTAAAAATGCATATCTTGATTATTACAAATAATAGAGGAAATTAAATGTTTCCTAGCTTCTTTAAAATCTTTCCAAAATCTTCGTAACCTGTAAGTTGATCTTTTTATAGGCTTATCAGGAGTTATTTCAGAAACACTGTTATTAAATATTTTATTTCTATCCTCTTCATATTTCTTCATTCTTATGACAGGGTTCGAATGGATGTAAAATTTTTGCATTTTCTGGCAATTTGTTTTTGAATGGGTAATTATCTTTTGTTTTGGATTGAAGCTCTTTTTTTAATATGGTGATATGTTTCTTATCAGTATCTTTACTGTACCTTTACTGTGTAATGGAAAATTTCTTCTGAGCTAGTCGATAATTGAACTAAAGGTTTGTTGTTACTTATTTTGGTTGCAATCTGTTGTTGGTGAAGGCAACCTTGTGATAGTTTTCCGATTTTCTATCCTTACATTTTTGACATTGTGGTTTGTATACTTTTGGCGTACCACAGCCATAACAAAAAACTTTTCTTTCTTGTAGACAATCTTCCCAATGATGTCCTTTTTGTTCACAGTTCCAACATTTAAGAACGTGGACTGTTGACCGAATTTCTTCAATCGACGAGATATTACGTTTAACCGATGAAATGTTTTGGAAATTACGTATGATTTCATTGCGTCGAAAAGTTTCTTCACTTAACAAATTTTCACGCATATGACAGAGTTTTCTTAAATGAGAAATAGATTGTATGGGAACAAAAAGTAACCCATGACGAATTTCTGTTCGAAGGTTTCGACTTATTATTTCAATAAGTTCGCGTTCTTCGATTGGTGTCGGAAGCCTATCAACAATGGTGGTTATAGCTTCGTAGAAGGATGCAAACGATTCATTTGCCTTTTGCTTACGGTTTCGGACTTCATTCATATCTTAAAGCATTGCAAAAACTGTTCCACTCAATTCTTTCTACCTGTTTGTGGTATCTCCAATACCAATCTCGAGCTTTACCAGTTAGCAAGATCGGTAAGTTCTTACAAACCGAACTAAAATCATTATTTAAACATTCTGATGTTAGCGAGCGAATGCGGTAGATGAATTCTTCTACACTCAGTCCATTTACAGAACCATCAAATTTAACATTCCATGTTCGTACCACATTTGTTATTTTGTCTGGACTAATATTTGAATTAAAATTTACTCTTTCAACATTTCTAGGAGGGCGTAAATTTGCAATTCCTTCATTTGGAATGTTTCTTTTATCATTTGCGTTATTGTCATTTATATTATAATTGGCAAGCAGACTTTGAATTTTATCAGTTATCATTTCAGAAATTAAATTGTAGTCAACCATATTTTGAGTATTTATATTACGATCTTCTTTGGTATTTTTTGTGTTGATAATACGGGACGTATGATTAATATTTATAAGTGGCGAATGAGCTAAAGTGTTTATAGGGAGTAAAGTTAAACGCTTTTAGTATGAAGATTTGGCAAAAAATCTTGCGAGAATTCTTCATTTAATTGTCGACGATATTTTCGGGTATGATACTTTCGTACCGCACCACGACCTCTCCTCTACTAGTGGACTCTATAAATGTGTTTATTTGTTTATTGTTTTCTAATTTGATTGGCTTAAGATCTCGCGGATGACAAAGCTTACGACAACTTGGACATTCTTGTGAATCTATTAACCACTGTTGAATGCATCGTTGATGAAAAACGTGGTTACAAAGGGTTATAACATATTCGTTATCATCTGGCATATCTTATAAACAAACCGCACTTTTGCTTTCTTTATCAACTTCAAAAAAATATAAGTTTAACAAAGTTTAGTGAAGCAAAAAAAAAAATATCTTTACTATTATATAAAAGGCTTCTCACGTATCTACGTTGTCGTGTAACTCAAGAACTACTCAACCGATTTTTGTTATTCTTTCACTAACATAAAGCAACATGTTTAACTTGGTGATTGGCGTACTTTTTTTCTTTAAAACTGCTCTTAAAACTTGAGTTTAAAAAGTAGCCAAAAAAATCAAATCTAAAAAACATTGCTGCATTGAAACAATAGATACACAACCAGCGCGCTGCAGCGTAAAGCTTTCTCGCTCTTTTCCTCTCCGATTGTGTTTGTTGTTATTGTTTCTTTTACTTAAAGTGCTTTGGTGCGTGGTGACCGTGGCATGCAGGTTAAGTGTGTGGCTCAGCATGCTCGGAGCCCGGGTTCGATCCCCAGCCGCGGCGAAAAATTTTATTCAATAAAAAATTTTTCTGATCGGTCACCACCTCTCTGCAGACAATGGCAAACCTCAGAGAGTAAATAATGCCATGTAAAGCTTTTTGAGAACATGAACTTTAGCCGTTCGGAGTCGGCATAAAACATGTAGGTCCAGTTCTCGGTCAATTGTGTGCAAACATTTAATAACACACACAACACAATTGATCATAAGAAGCTCGGTCAAAGTCCTTTCAAGGGCTGAAATGGCCAATTTGTTTTTTTTTTTTTTTTTTTAAATAAGGGATGTTTTACGTACAAGAGCAGACGCAGGAAGTTGTCTCATTCAGTTGGCGCTGAGACTTCAAGTGATTAAGTCTTTGTTGCTTAATTTTTAGGTATGATATGTTTATGCTTCGTAAATGTTTATCTATATTGTTTTTTATGCTGCGTAAATTTTTGCTGAGACAAAGAGCGCTACAAGCAGTGTTGCCGTTTGGATCCATTTGGATACTTTTTTACTTCAAAAATGATGGATACTTAATTTTTAGCCTTAGTGGAAATTTGGATACTTTTATTGAAAAATCTTTTTTATATGAAAATATCGTCATATGAAATCAAAAAAGCCCTAAGTTACCAAAAAGTCAAAATCGATTTTTTGATTGAATATGATGCACCGTAACCAAATACATGTTTGTGCAAAATGTTACACTCCTACTACTAAAAACAAAGCTGAAAAAATGTAGAAATGAAAAAATAGAGCAATTTTTCACCGGAGAAAGATATGTGTTTTTTTCTGAGTGTGGGTGACCATTTTCCTCAGAAACCAGACGTCAGATCGAGACGTTGAAGACGTTTTTTATTAATCATGCCTGGCAGGTACAGTACACGGAAATTTGACTAAACACTTTCGACGGAAGGAGGGGGCAAAACCCCACAAAAAGGTTAATTTCAGGGACCGTAACTGTTATGACTTTTTTCCAAAAAGTCAATAAATAACACTGGTTTACAAATAACGAAAAGTTGTTTGTACTTTGAATGCCACTATCCTTTTCTCATGTAAAATCGGTCGCTACTTCCGAAAAAAAAAATTATTTTTTTTTTTTGTCACTGCGTTTTCGAGATATTGCCCACTGTAGGGTTTTCAACGAAAAAAAAAGTTGGTTCCACTTAATTGCATATATCTCCAGAACCACCAACAGTAATCAAACAAATGATATATCAATTTAAAGCTAATAAAATTTCTTACAAACAACGCAGACACCATTTTTTGGTCGAGTTGTTAGTTTTGGCGGAATAAATTCAAATTTCGGGGTTTTTTTTTATTTTTCAGAAAAATTGAAAAAAAAAGACAAAAAAGTTGCAAATGACTCAAAAAATAAAAGTCAAATTTTAACTTTTATTCTTGACTGAAAAAATAAAAGTCAAATTTTAACTTATATTTTTGACCGAAAAAAATCGGTTAAAAAATAACTATTATTTTTGACTTTTTTTATAAAAGTCAACCAAATAAAAAGCTTTTAAGATTACTATTCCTTAGCTAACAAGCATCGCACTGCTATATTCAAATATCGAATAAACAAATTCTTTCTGTCTGACTTTTTGAATTGAAATTTCGATAATAACTGTTATTTTCGGTCCCTGCTTAATTTAAAAAATTTTAAAATTTAATTGATAATTTAAAAAATGGTAAAATGAGAGCCATTTTGAAAATCGTCCTGCTTCTGTGCTCAAGGCACAACCCCGAGTAACACCGGGTTACATCCGCTAGTATATATATAATTCGAAACTGAAAAGAATTTTATGTTTTTCCTTGGGCATTGAATTGAGGGTAAGATAAATAATGAATAAATTTTCTGAAGCAATACTAAAAACCAGCACGTTAATTTTATAGATACTGAAAAAATATTATCAGGTTATGAGGAAAAAAAATATAAATAAATTATTCATTTGATATTGAAGCAATGGTAAGCAACAAATTGAGTTTTAATTATCAAATACATTTCGGACAAACAAAAGTCATAGAAAATGAAATTCATGCAAACTTTTGTTCGTAAATCCAGATTCCAAAATGTTATGCAACAAAACATTCTTAAACCGTGAATTCTTCAATATATCCACAATATTTATTAATAAATCCGCAACTACTTGTGAGAATTTTGAGGAAAATATTTATATTTTGCAAAAAAAAAACAAAAATGATTATCTTGTGGTCAATATGATAAGTCAATGCTAACCAAAAATAAGAATATCCAGCTAAGATCACAACTGTATTTTACAATATTTCCCAAAATCCACAAATATATATAAAAAATATTATAAATTTAAACAATTTTGCATGTAGTGAGAAGTCCGAAAGATCCTTCCACTATTAAAATAATTGGGGCTTAATTTTTATGTGTAAATAAATGAACCATCTTAGCAACTTTAAAATAACAAAAACAAATTAGTGAGCCCCACGTTGGGCGCCATTTATGTAACGAATACTAAAGTTTTCATCTACGGATTAAACCGTAAAAGATTTAGCAATCATTTTACAATATTATTAGATTTAAGGGAAGCCGGCGGGACCCATTAATGCAGCTAGCAAACAGTCGACTGGGGCAATTCTTGGCAACCATTATTCCAGTTTTCAGGTTCATAATTTCTTCAGAGTCCCTATTGAGAAATTATATATGAAAAACAAATTGATACTAACGAACAAATTCGATCATATCCAGTCAAACCTGATAGCAATTAAGTACAAGTCTTGAAAGAAACAAAAAGTAAAGAAAATAAATCAACAGTATCACCAAAAAAATAGTTTTTTGTTACTCTTTTATGTTCATTGATGTTAGTTACAGAAAAATAATTGTTTTTTGTATGATAATGTAATTATGTTGTTTAAGAAAATCACTTGTTAGTAAGTAGCGTAACGTGCCCTGAAGAAGGAGTAACAAAAACTCCGAAACGTCGGCGTAAAATAAATAAAAGATTTTTATATGTAGAGTTTTTAATGTAAATTTCTTTTTTTATAAAAATCTCGGTTGCTATAAATCAGCCTTTTATAATAAAAAAAATGTTCATAACATAAATGAAAAGTGACCTTTATAAATCAAATTATATAAATTAATTTTATCTCTTGTGGTGTTGTACACAAAAGCTTTATTTATCATTTTTATTTCAGTGTATTTTTTATTTTAAACAATTTATTTTTTGGCTTACATTTGATGAATATATTTGTTATAATATTTTTTAATAATAATTTTTTTGATTTATAAAAGTTGACATCAACAAAAAAATATTATTTAAGTGCAAATTTTTAAAATTAGAGTTTTATATATATTGTGTGACTTATGTATGTGTGTTGTGTGTATGTGATATGCAGACACAACATATCCATTTTTCGAAGACAAATTTTTTTGTGATTTGAAATACATACGTACCAAATTATATTGTTGTAGGTTAATTTTGAGCTTTTTTATACAGTTTTCAATTTGCGTTTAATTTGGGAGGTGGGTGTGTCCGTGGGCGGATGACGTCCATTTTTCAAAAACATCTCCGGTTTGTTATAAAAACATACGTACTAAATTTTATTTCAGTAGGTTGAACATAAGCTTATTTATTGAGATTTCAATGTTTGGGTTGTATGGGATGTTCATGGGCGGATGACATCCATTTTTCGAAGAAATTTTTGTTTTGATATAAACTACATACGTACAAAATTTTATTTATGCAGTTGTCAATTTTTGCGTTATATGGGAGTAAGGGATATCCGTGGGCGGATTCCAAAAATATTCAATAGTGCAGATCCTTGGAGCCATGTGACCATGTGTACTGATTTATATCCAATTATCTCAATTCCTTCTTATCCTGTGTTTATGGACAACACGAGTAGACACTTAAAGCGATTAATGACTACTTTTAATACTTTATTTGTTTCACTTGTTATTTAAATTGTTTATATTCGAATTTATAATGATTAAAAAAGATTTTTATTTATCAAAAAAACAAATAGAAAAAATCATATACGAAGAGAATTGTTGATTGAATGCATTAATTATTAGTTCAATGTATGAATAAAACGTACATTTTATAAAATAAATTAAATCTATTCATTGTGAAGCTTTTTTGGCGATCCTGCAATAAAGAACCTGAAATCAAAAGAACAAATTAAGAAAAGATTTTAAGATAAATTATCGTCAAACAAGCAAGCATCATTCGAAAACCTTCACCAATCAACAAGCACACCGACAATCATGGTAAACTCCTAGTCGATGCGATTTTTTTCAAATCAACTTTTCTTATTATATTAAATATATTAAATTAAATACCTACTAAAAACAAAGCATTCATCATAAATATTTAACATTTTTAAACCATATGTTGTTGTAAATTTTAGTTGTTAATTATATTTTAACATTATACATTTATATATCGTTAAAATTTATTTTCATACTTAAATTTTGTCAAATTTTATTTTATACAAAATATTCTCCTAACTTTGTTTACTCTCCAGTGAAAATTTCTTTAATAACTTATTCACTTATAAACGTTCGTGTTTAAATATGTCGCGTTATCCAAAGAGACAACGGTTGTCAACTCGTAATGATCTCGTAATAACTAATAGCCTAGACACATTGACTGCGGCTGCAACATTGCGTCAAACGCCAAATTTTTTTTACATGCTTTTCTTATGGAGGTGAATGTGGTGAAAATGTTGCAACGACTCGTCGATTTAGAACTCTTTCTATTTTGATGTGCGACAAGAGTAAGAACATCGGCATTTGTTAATGTTTTCGTTTAATTTCGTGCTTCTTTTGTGTTTTTTATTGTTCATTCTCATTGTGTTTGTGTTAAATGTTTGTTTTTAAATGATAATTTGATGTTTAATAATAAAAATACATGAAAATACGGCTTATCGCGCTGCATCCAAATTATTCAAGTCGTAGACAACATGCCAACATTTTCGTTTTCACCTCGTGTTGTTGTGTTGCAGCCGCAGTCAATGTGTCTAGGCTATAACCCAGAGAAAAATTACCTCGCTTCACCAAATTCATTATTAAATTTACCATTACCTCAACCAAACACGCATCAACCAAACACACCTCAAATTCTTCAACCAAATTTAGAACATCAAAATTTTCAAGATCTAATTACACCAGCACTCACACAAGCAATGAATCACAACAACACCATGTCAAATCAACCACTGCCATTTGTCAGGACTAATCTAATAAAATTGCCACAATTCTGGGAATCACACCCTGAATCATGATTTGCACAATGTGAAGTACAATTTACACTTAACAACCTTTCCGACGATACTCTTAAATTCCAAAATATTGTCGTAACACTTACTCCAAACATTTTCACTAAAATTTTCGACATTATTCAAAATCCACCACTGGAAAACAAATACACATTTTTAAAATCAAAGCTTTTCGAAAGATGTTCTCTAAGTGAGGAATCGCGATTGGAAGCACTAATTTCAGAAACTCAGATAGGAGACCGCAAACCTTCTGAATTTTATCGCGATTTATTACGTTTAAATAGTTCAATGTCAATTATTACTTCTGATTTGTTATACAGGCTTTGGTTGAGAAAACTGCCTCAACAAATTCAAATACACTTAATATCTTCGGCTTTTACTAATATTGATGACAAGTTAAATTTAGCGGACAAAATTCATGAGATGACAACTAAATCATCAATTGCTACAGTTAATGCTTTTTCAAATCAATCAAATATAGAAGAAACGCTTCAAAATCTCGTCCAACTTACCTCATCTTTAAGTCAAAGTTTTAAAAATTTTTCAATTGAAAACTTTAATAAAAACAATAGATCTAAATCAGGAGATCGATCTAGAGAAAGAACACCATCGAACTCAAGACAAAATTCACTCAAAAATACTTCAAACTCTCCTTTTTCAACTTGTTGGTTTCATTTCAATCATTTCAAGTTTGGTACAAAAGCCTTGAAATGTATTCCACCTTGTTCGTTCAATAAATTAGATCATAATAACATGTTTTCGAATTTAAACTAATATCTCCCATTATAACGACGACTGATGATGGGATATTTTCTCAATCGACAAGTCGTCTTTTTGTTTTTGATAACTTTAACAAACTTACATTTTTAATAGATACTGGAGCAACCGTTTCAATTATCCTTGTATCAAAATCAGATATATATAAATCTAAACCAAATACTTCTCTTTCGGCAGCAAATGGTTCAAAAATTAATACATTTGGAACCCAACTTCTTAAACTAGATATTGGATTACAAAGAGATTTTGAATTTCCTTTCATTTTAACAGATATACCTTACCCTATAATAGGAATAGATTTTATTGAAAGATTTGGACTTGTAATAGACATTAAGAATAGAGTAATTATAGACTCTTATACCAATTTATTTGTTCACGTTTTACCTAACAAAAATTCAATTTCATCCCTCAAAACTTCAAAATTTAACAAGCGATTTTAACGATCTTTTGCACCAATTTCCATCATTAATTTCGGAACCTAATTACAACCAAACTGTGAAACACAGTACTGTTCACAAAATTGAGACAAAAGGTGTACTTTCCTTTTCCAAACCTCGACGCCTTGACCCAATTAAACTTAAAGTTGCTAAATCTGAGTTTGAATATCTTGTAAAAGTTGGAATATGCCGACCATCAAATTCTGCTATAGCGTAACCTCTACATTTGGTAGCCAAGAAAGAACCAAATGACTGGAGACCTTGTGGTGACTATCGAAGACTCAACTGTGTTACTATACCTGATCGTTATCCGCTTCCACATATTCATGACCTTAGTATTGATCTACGTAACAAAACAATATTCTCTAAAATTGATCTCGTTCGAGCATATCACCAGATACCTGTAGCTGAAGAAGACATCAATAAAACAGCAATAACTACACCCTTTGGTATGTTGGAATTCGTTCGAATGCCTTTCGGCCTTCGTAATAGCTCGCAAACATTTCAAAGATTTATCAATGAAATTTTCTTTGGCCTCAATTTTGTATTTGCATACGTAGATGATATTCTTATAGCAAGTGAAAATGAAGCTCAACATTATAATTTAAGAACTGTCTTCACACGTCTCAACGAGTATGGATTAAATATAAAACCAAACAAGTGTCAATTCGGTGTTTTTTCCATAGACTTTTTAAGTTATAAAATTTCAAAAGATGGTATTCAACCATCTGAAGAGCGAGTTGAAATGATTTCTAAATACACAAAACCGACATCTATAACTAAGTTACAAAAGTTCATTGGTATGGTATGAATAGATACAAACCAATGATCGCAAAATTTTTAAGTCTCCTGCATGAAATCATAACTAAAGCTAGCAAGATTAAAACAAAAGAGCTTGTTTGGACAACTGAAGCAGAAAATTCTTTCAATACAATTAAAATTAAATTTACTGAAAATACTCTTTAAACCCATTTTGACGAAACTGCTTCACTTTCAATTGCAGTAGATGCATCGAACAGTGCAATTGGAGCAGTTTTACAACAAACAATACATAAAAATCATGAACCTCTTGCATTCCATTCCAAAAAGCTTACACCCGCGGAAATTAAATATTCAACATTTGATAAAGAACTTTTAGCAATCTATTCAGCAATTAAACATTTTAAGCATTTTCTGGAAGGACGCAAATTTACAATATGTACAGATCATAAACCTTTGACTTACGCTCTTTACTCAAAAACAGAAAGATCACCACGGCAAACCCGACATCTAGAGTATATAGCTCAATTTACAAATGATATTCAATATATTGCTGGTAGAGACGATATAGTAGCTGATACCTTATTTCGTCTACCAGACATAGAAGAAATTTCTGAAAGAGATATAACGGTACAAAATATTTTTAATGAACAACAAACGGACTCTGAACTTCAAAAACTAATTGCTTTACCAAATTCTAAAAATAATCTCCAACATATAAATGTGCCACTTTTGAATCTAAAAATTTGGTGCGATTTATCCGATTGCAAATCACGTCCATATGTCCCACTTTCCATGAGAACCGTGTCTTTAAAAAACTACACGATTGTCACATCCTGGAACACGTCCCACGAGCAAATTAATTGTTAGAAAATATTTTTGGCCAAATATGAAGAAAGAAATTAACTCGTTGGTTAAAAATTGTTTGGAATGCCAAAAAGCGAATATTCATAAATATATGTATGTATATACAAAATCCCCTTGAAAAATTGATATTCCCACCGGGCGTTTCGAACATATTCACATGGATCTGATGGGGCCTCTTCCTGTCTCACGTGGTAATAAATATGTATTAACTCTGGTAGACAGATACACACGTTGGCCCGAAGCTTACGCATTACGAGATATTTCAGCTCAAACAATATCAAAAACTTTTGTGAACAATTATGTCTGTAGGTTTGGTGTACCATTATAAATAACTGTAGACCAAGGAACTCAATTTACATTCAAATTATTCACAGAACTTACTGAATTACTCGGCTCTCATAAAATCCATACCTCAGCTTATCATCCACAAGCCAACGGAAAGATCGAAAGATTTCATCGGCAACTCAAATCCTCAATCATAGCATGTAAACATAAGATTCATTGGTCAGAACAATTGCCTTCAATTTAACTCGGTTTACGTACTGCGGTTAAAGATGATTTGAAGTGTTCCCCATCTGAGTTAGTATATCGTCAAACTCTTAGAGTACCGAGTGAATTAATTATATCCAATAAGGAAAACGCAACAACTGCACGGTTAAAAATCTTGGACTAAATTTTAAACTTTTTGGATTACATATAGGACACGACCAAAAAAAGATTATTTTTTAATCCATTGAAAAGTTTTAAATTTTTCAATCCAAAAAGGATTTATTTTTAATCCGCAAAAAGTTTAAAATTTTTTAATCCAAAAAAGAATAATTGTTAATCCACAGAAAGTTTAAAATATTATAATCCAAAAAGGATTAGATTTTAGTCCAAAAAAGTTTAAAATATTTTAATCCGAAAAGGATTACTATTTAATCCACAAAGGTTTAACCACTGTTTACTGTAATAATGTATATACTAATATTTTGGTTCAGATTTTAATAAACAATTTGTTTCATTTAATTAAAATAAATTTCGGATGCTAAACAACATTTAGAATTATATTTAGCTTAAATTTCGTAGTAGTAGTTTTCGATCTTTTACCTGAATTACAATGCGGCAGTGGCAGCGTCAGTGGCAGTGGCATTGATCAGCTGTTATTTTAGCAATTCTGTTGTTCAATGGTGAAACGTACATAGCAGCAGTGGCAGTAAGCAGTACTGCATTTGATGCTTTTGATGCTGACGCTGCCACTGCTAGATTGTAATTTGCAGGCAGTAAAATACGAAACAGCTGATCACTGCCGCTGCCTCTGACACAGCTGCTGCCACTGCTGCATTGTAATTCAGCTATTAAATAACATAAATACTTTTTCCTGAAATTACTACCTTAATGCAAATTTGTAGTTCAAAAATAGTCTTAAACTTAAACTTTTTCGGATTAAAAAAAAAATAAAACTAAAATATGGAATAAAAAACAGTACTTTTAGGATTAAAAATTCCTTCAAACCAAAGTTTGGATTAAAAACTAGTCCAACATTTTTAACCATGTGACAATACTCTTAAAGCCCTTAGAAAACATTTTTCAGAAGCAAGAAGCAAATTTATACATCACAGCAATTTATCTACAAATTTTGTACCAAATGATCTCAATATATGTAAATATGTTTTCCTTAAAGCCATTCGTAGATCTGGTTTGTGTTGTTCTTCTTTAAGTCGTTTATTTAATGTATATATAGGGTGCTCACAGTTCTGTATTATCTGCTCTGTTGACTTTGCCGTCTATTAACTTTAGAACATTTTAGCACGTGTTAACTTTGATTGTTTTTGTTTTACGTACAAACTTGAGATACCACTTGTTGCTAAAGTTATCTCACTTCTGCTCATGTCTTTCTTTTGTGTTAATGTGGTATCACTAATCAGCTGATTTAATTTTGTTGCAAAAAATGGAAGAAGAATGCATCGTCGAAGAAGTAAATACATTTTTCCATAATTCTTCGTTTCCGTTCATTCGAGGCATGTTATTGATCAAATTTCAAATTTTTGAAAACTATTTTTGCAATTTAGCTCCAAAACACAAAAAGAGGTGCTCACAGTTCGATTGAAATATCTTTCTAAAGTTGCCAGGTGTTAACTTTAGAAGCAAACTGTGAATTCCCTAATAATTCATATTGTTAGATCACAATAGATTAAAAGTAGGTACATTCAGAATAGTAGTAGTATTTATATAGTAGTACTATAGTAGCATAGGAGTATTAATATTAGCATATGTATACAGTGGTTTTTTATACAATACATTTATAACATCCCTTTTGTTAATTATAGTTTACATTATTGCTTATTATAATGGTTTAAATACTTATCTTATTCTTAACAATGTTTCAATTAAGTTTAAATTTTAAAATGATTTATGTTACAATATAAAAATTCATTGAACTGTATAAAACTGAGTTTGTTTAACAATCCTACCAGACTTTGTTGAATAGTGTTCTTTTCCAATGTTTGTGTTTTCCTCTACCCTTCTTTCATTACAAATTTCCTCTTTTTCAAAATTTTCTGAATTTTCAGAAAGGATGGGTAAGGTTTCATTCATTGGAAAATCAATAATAGTGGATCTGATGTTGTGTTTATAAAATAACTAGTCGGCTCGATGTTCGTTTTAAGACTGAATTTATTTATTATCATTCTTTCTTACAATAATGTTTTACATGAAATCTTAAAGCTAAGCAAATTTGGAAGTAAGGGAAAATACACCGCTTTGTGATTCATGCCGAATGCTTCAAAAGCTATATGATACCTATAGCAACCATGTAAGGGTTACTCAAGTGCATTGTGACATTTAAAAATAATACTTATTCAGCTTGACACTTTGGCAATATCAAAGTGTCAAGTGGTGATTATTTAGCAAAGTTTAACGTGAGTCATTTTAGTTGTGTATTTTCACTACATCTCCCCTTTTAAAGAGAAAGGTCTTAAGGATATCGTTGATCATGCGATGTCGATAAGAGCTTTCTAAGGCATATTTATTAAATGTAATTTTCACCATGTAGTCATTAATATTTATTTAAAATTATTACTTGTTTCTTTATTTTATTTAATTTTAAAATTTATTGAAACAAAATATATTTAATAATGACATTTAACGTTATTCATTACTTAGTGACTTTAAAAGTTTCTATATATTAGTAGGATTAATTAGCTTATGTTTTGTGTAATGATATAAATTATTCTAGATATTGAAAATATGGTCTAAACATTTACTCCTTAAATATATGAGTTACTAAGATGGAGTATTAAAAATTTTTACATTTTGTTTGTTAATTTTTTGATTTTTCTTTTTTATTTGTATAATAACATTATTTTTTTCATCAATGTCAATTACTTTAAATGGTCCTTTGTAAATTGGTTCTAATTTGTGAGAAGTGGGATTCTTAATGAATACTTCTTGACCTATGGTAATGTCAGTATTGTTGATGTTTCGATTATTTGAATGTTTTTGAGTCTCTTTTGTTTTGTTAATTAAGTGGTGTGCTCTAGTTAATGCTGTCTGTAGACGAAATTTAACTTCTTTTGAATATATATCGAAATTATATATGGGATCTATTTTCTCAAGTGGTATTAAAGGGTTATGGTTAGGAACGGTTGGGAATATTAATTCAAATGGGCAGTATCCATGTACTGTTGATGGTGTTGTGTTAAAAGTATATGTAAAATATCTTATCCATTCATCCCAATCGTTTCTGGATGCATGAATGTATGAACGTATATATTCATTAAATGTGCGATGAGATCTTTCAACTGTTCCTAATGTTTGATGGTGGTAAGGAGCTGATGTTGCTTTTTGAATATGTAAAAGTGTTAAAAGTTCTGAAAGTACTTGATTGTTGTATTCAGTACCCATATCACTAAGAATTTTATTCATAGGTCCATAAATTAATATAAAATTATCTACTAATGCTTTTGCAATTGTTTTCGCGTTTTTATCAGCTACAGGTATTGCTACCAGGTATTTGGTCAGATCGCATATTAAAGTGATTATATATTGATTTCCTTTTTCTGATATAGGAAGAGGTCCTACTGTATCTATTATTATTGTTTGGAAAGGTTTCTGAGGTGTTGGGGTTATAATAATAGGTGGCTTTATATGTTTTGTGGTTTTATTTGTTTGGCATTGAACACATTTTTTTACATATTGATTGACATCCTTAGTGATGTTTTTCCAAAAATAAAATTGACGAATCTTTTTAAGAAGTCTGGTTGTTCCAGGATGTCCTCCGAAAAGAGGGTTGTCATGAAATTTTTTTAATAAAGATTTTTGTTCATCTTTATCCGTTATAATGCATATTTTAGGTGTTAGCGCTATTTATAGGTTTTTTGTAAATTGATTTGCGTTCTGATTAAATTTTTCAACGGTTACGAGGCTAAATAAATTATCATTTAAATTCATTTGTATTTTATTTATATTTCTACTAATTGCTTCTTTTTCAAGAATTGGAAAAAATTGATCTAGATCGATAATTCCATTGACAATTGTATTTTTTATATTAATTTTTGGTGCTAGCACTTCTTTACCTCGTTTAAAATAAAATGTAGGGATACTTCTGTCAGTATCTACTTTAAGCTTGACCCACTTTTTTACGCAATCGAAGCCAATAGTTTCGAAAACCTTAGGCTTTTCTCTAATTATTTGATTATCCATGTTGTGATTATCTGTATTTTGAATTTTTTCTTGGGCGGTGTGTTTTGATTTTGTGCGTGTAGTAACCAGAAGAACATTGTTGGTTGAAGGTATTGATTTAATATCGTTAAAATCAATTCGAGAGAGCGCGTCCGCTCCTGAATTGTCTTTTCCTCTAATATGTTCTATTATAAAATCATACTCTTCTAGTTCCAAACGAATTCTCGTTAATCTACTGGATGGGTTTTTTAAAGAGTACAAATATGTTAATGGTTTATGATCACTTCGTACTATAAATTTCTTCCCAAAGACGTAGGGTCGAAAGTGATTAATTGCCCATTGAACAGCTATTAATTCTTGTTCTATTGGTGCTTGGTTTGATTCTCCTGTGGTAAATGCACGTGACGCATATGCAATTGGTAGTTGTATATCACCCTTCTTCTGTGATAGTATTGCGCCACAAGCAATCTTGCTTGCGTCAGTAGTTATGTAAAAAGTTTTCTCAAAATCTGGGTATTGAAGAATTTGAGGAGACAGCAGTGCTGTCTTTAGGTGTTGAAAAGCTTGCTCACAGTCTGTAGACCATATGAAAGGTTGTTTTTTTTTTGTTAATTTAGTTAAATGGACAGAAAAAAATGAAAAATTTTGTATAAAGCGTCTGTAGTAATTACAGAAAGCTACAAACCGACGAACTTCATCGCCATTCTTTGGTCTGGGGAAGTTTTTAATTGAATCGTATTTGCTACTGTCTGGTAAAATACCTTTGTCGGTACATTTATGTCCTAAATATGTAACTTCAGACCTGAAGAATGAACATTTATCTGGATGTAATTTTAAATTATTTTCTCTGCATCTTTGAAATACTGTTTCTAAATTTTTAATCATGTGTTTGATTGAGCAGCCGGTGACAATTACGTCATCCATGTATATAAAAGTTTTTGAAGATGATAAACCTGTAAAAGCTAGATTCATCATTCTTTGAAAAGAATTTGGTGCTACTTTTAAACCATAGGGTAAACGTGTGAAACGAAATGAACCGTTTTCTGGTGAGAACGAAGTTATATCTCGAGATTTTTCGTGTAATCCAATTTGATGGAAACCAGAGGTTAAATCCAAACAGCAGAAAAATTTTGCTCTTCCCAGTTGGTCTAAAATATCCTCAATTCTAGGTAACGGAAATTTGTCTGCTATTAGCTTTTTATTTATTTGTCGGTAATCGACTACTAAACGCCATCTTTTTTCAGGATTATTGGGTAACGATTTCTTTGGTACCAACAAAATAGGGCTGTTATAATTGGATGCTGACGGTTCGACGATTCCATCTTGTTGAAGTTTATCAACTTGCCTTAATATTTCATTTTTTTGTGAGTGTGGTGTCCGATAATTTTTAATGTAGACAGGATTATTATCAGACACTCTTAATTTTTGTGTGTAAAAGTTGTTTGTACTTATCTTATTACTTTCTAATGCAAAGATATCGATATATTTGGAACATAATTGGGTTAATTCTGATTTAGCAATTTCAGGGAAATTTTTTGTTAATTTCTGCAATATAGTTTGTTTCTCCATTTTGTCAACATTGGATGTGTTAAAAATTTCATAATCAGATAGCTTTTCATGCTTAATTGATACATTACTTAAAAACTTATTTTCAGTATTTGTGTTTATAATTCTTACATATGGAAAATCTTTAGATACTATGCAGCCAGCTACATACACACCATCTTGTACTGTTTGACTGGGTATAACCAGATTAGTATCTTCGCTATTAATTTGTATAGCTCTGAAAACCTCAGCGCGTGCGGGTATTGTAATGGCACTATCGTTTATACGTTCAAGTAGAGGGATATTTATGGGATAATTTAAATTGCATGGTCTTAACAAAAGTAAATTCGAGTTTGTATCCTGACCATATTGAATAATAACATTGTATGTTTTTAGAAAATCTAAACCTAATATACCTTGAAATGGTATTGGAAAATTATCTGGAATTACATGAAACTTATGCGGAATTATAAAGTTTTTGAATTTTAAATCAATTTTAACTGTCCCTAAAGATTTAATAGTACCTTCTCCTATTCCAGTTATTTGAATAATATTTTGCTTGTTAAAATTAGATGAATTGAGCGGATTGGTTTTGATGAGTGAGACATCCGCTCCGGTATCTACTAGAAATGTGTTTAGATTTTTGTTAGTAGATGTATGAATTTCAATAAAACTACTTAAATTGAGATTTAAGTGGAAAATTGATGCTGTCCCCCCAAATTTTGGATTTGGGGGGAAATCTCGTTTTCCGAGATTGCCTGCATCAATCTTACACGTCCTCTGTTTTGATAACGGTTTGATTGATTTCTATAGTTGTTACTTTGACTACCACGTCGCCAATTATTACTGTTATTATTGTTATTATGATTATTGATCCGACGCCAGCCTTGGCCTTGGCCACGCCCGCGGTAATTATGGAGTCCGCTATTTCTATAGTTCGAATTAGAAGGGTCATGTCGCTTAAAATAGAATACCGAAGAATTTGAAGTTGAAGCTTCGGTGCTAGCTTCTAGGAATTTTGAAACAACTTCATTTAAGGAAGTGAAGTTTCCTGTTTTAATAATGAGTTTGACCTCATCACTTGCTGCGTTTTTAGCAAATGCTTTAGTTGCGTTTTGAATTATTAATTTCTCAGCAATATTTTGTCATACCTTCCCGTATGTAGGCTCCATCTAATTTTTTTGTGAGTTCTTGTATTTCCTCGGCAAATGTGGTAGCTGATTTTGCTTGCTGTTTTATGTTCATTAGTTTTGAACATAGTAATTCAGATGATTCACCTTTTATATAAGATTGCAATTTATTTTTAATATCCTGTATTGTATTTTCGTTAGTAATTAAATTTCTGGCCTGTCCCTTTAATTTAGTTTTTATAACCTCAATAGCGATCAACTCGTGTGTATCTTTTATTCTTTCAATTAGCGATAAAGCATCAAGAAAACTTTGCAAATCATTTATACTACCATCAAACACCGGTACAATTTTTGTTGTTTTTTCTATAACGTCATCCTCTGTTCGTGTCATGATGTTTGTTTCTTCGTCTGATTCTGTCTGATCACTATCGTCCGTCTCTGTTATTTGCTTATCTATCTCGCAACTAAGAGTTAGCGGTACTTTTATATTAATATTATGATTGTGAAATATTTTTATTAACTTGTCTCTTAATTTGTGAAAGATCTCATTTGCTTGTTCCTTGTGAACTGTTGAGTATCTGTCAAATTGTCCGTGTAATGTCGCTCTAATAGTATTGAAAGTTTCAATTAAAATTGTAATATGTTTATTAAGTGTTTCTGTTTTTATTTTCCTATTCTGACTTAAACATTTAGATGATTGTTTAAATGTAGACTCTAACGGCTCTAAACTTTTTAAAATATTTTCCCATTGCATACTTTTGGATACATAACAATTTAATTATAATAATATGGTTCTATAATTATTAATATATACTTAAAATCATATCATACATACTCGTTGCTTATTTTTTTTTTTTTTTTTTTGATTTTGTTGTTATATTCTTGGTTGCTGTTGTCTATCGCGTGCAATGTTGTTTACGCCTTTATTTATTGCTCTCTGAATGTATTTAATTATAAAGATGATCGCTATTATTATTGATAGGATTATAAACAAAATTTCTGTGCTATTTATATTGTCCATTTTGTTTGAAATTTCGTCACTGTTTGCTTTCACCGTTTGTAGTTTTGCTATTAGTTCCTTCGTTTCCTTTTCTTCCACCGTTTTTCCTACTTCGTATCCAGCAAAAATGATCGGGATTGTAGAAAGGATTCTTTTCCACCACGACATTTTTAGTTGTTTAATCCGTCTTTTGGTTGTCTAGTCCTTTAATAACGTTTTTCTCATATCGTTGGCGGTCACTCCGGCATAGCTCTTCCGCTTTGTTGGCAGTTACTACTGGCTGTTTTGCTTTAATAAATTAATGTTTATTTATTTTAACATTAAATGTTTATTCTTTTCTCTTGGTTATTTTAGTTACTTTTAGTGAATTTGCTTTAGTCACTTTATAATTGTTTATTTATTTAAACATTAAATGTTTATTTTTTTTTTTTTTTTTTTTTCGTTTTATTTTGGTCACTTTTAATGAATCACTTTAAGTTAGAACATTTTATTCAAAGAACTATAGTCATTAAACTGGAACTATTGTCACGGTCGCCATGTTGTGTTTATAAAATAACTAGTCGGCTCGATGTTCGTTTTAAGACTGAATTTATTTATTATCATTCTTTCTTACAATAATGTTTTACATGAAATCTTAAAGCTAAGCAAATTTGGAAGTAAGGGAAAATACACCGCTTTGTGATTCATGCCGAATGGTTTAAAAGCTATATGATACCTATAGCAACCATGTAAGGGTTACTCAAGTGCATTGTGACATTTAAAAATAATACTTATTCAGCTTGACACTTTGGCAATATCAAAGTGTCAAGTGGTGATTATTTAGCAAAGTTTAACGTGAGTCATTTTAGTTGTGTATTTTCACTACACTGATTTTTAAATGTATTCTGTTCCTCCTATATTTGACTTTATTAGAATCTTCTATTATGTAAGACCTGTTACATTTCAATACTTTAACTATAGTTGCTGGTGCCCAATTTGATTTAGGGTTCTTTTTGAAAAGTACTGGATCACCAATTTTGAACAAACTTAATAATTTTTTATTTCTATTATAGTATTTGCAACTTTTAAACGAATTCAACGAACGAATTCATTCTTTCAGTGCATTTTTTGTATTCTGAAAACTTAACAACATTCGGTTTCAATTTCTCTTGCATGATTGGAATATTTATCCTTAAATTCCTTGACAACAATAGTTGCGATGGTAATCCACTTTTTGAAGAATTTCTATAATGCAAAAGTGCCATGTATGGATCCGTATCCATTTCTTTAGATTTTTTTAAAATATTTTTTATAATCTTGACTGCGCTTTCAGCTTGGCCATTCGACTGTGAATGATATGGGCTAGTGACAATATGTTCCATATTCCATTCATGTAAAAAGGTTTTAAATTTGGCTGATTGAAATGGAGGACCACCATCAGACACTAATGACATTGGAATACCATGACGTGCAAAAATAGATTTTAAATTAATAATAACATTTTCTGCTGTTGAATCATTTTTTAGTAATGCAATTTCAATATATTTTGAATAATAGTCTATTACTACAAGATATGTGTAGTTATCAAAGTACATTAAATCGATGCCTAGTTTTTCCCATGGAACTTTACAACTTTGATATTTTTGTAAGGGTTCTTTTTGATTCGATGAACTAAACTTAGCACATATTTGACATTGTTCTACTAAATTTTTTATGTCTACTGTCATGTTGGGCCAATATAATATTTCTCTCGCTAAACCTAGACATTTACTAATACCTTGGTGTCCTGCATGTATATTGTGTAACATTTCTGTTTGCATAGACTGTGGTACAATCAATTTCATTCCTTTGAATACGATATCATTAATGACATTAATTTCGCTTTGAGAATTCCAATAACACTTTAACATAGGATGCACTTTTTCTTTGCTGTTTGGCCATCCTTCAAAGTAATATTGTTTTAAATATTTTAATACTTCATCACAAGAAGTGGCTTGACGTAATTTTTTAAGATATTCTTCACTTATAGCTAAACTTGAATAAATAGCATTAACATGACAATGCAAATCTGATTCACATTCGGGTATAAAATGATCTTTTATAGCTGCTCTGGACAAGGTATCTGAAATATACATTTCTTTAACAGGAACATGTATAACTTCTAAATCATACCTCTGTAATGCAAGCATCATGCGTTGCAATCTAAGTGGTACCTCATGTAGAGGCTTATCAAATAAATAAACTAAAGGCTTATGATCAGTGTGGACTGTAACCCTGTGGCCATAGGCATATTGATGAAACTTATTGCATCCAAATTGCATGGCAAGCAGTTCTTTTTCTATTTGCGCATAATTTATTTGTGAATCTGTCAATGTTCTGGAACTATATGCAATTGGACGTTTATTTTGCATGATGACTGCACCCATTGCTGATTTAGATGAATCAACTGATAAAACTAGTGGTAAATTTGGATCATAATGAGCCAAAACTGGTGCATTTGAAATTGTATGTTTTAAATCATTAAAACACTTTTTGCAATTCTCATCCCACAACCATTGGGATTCAGTTTTTAATAAATTTCTTAAAATTTTTGTCTTATCTGACATATTTTGAATAAAAGGACTTAAGTAATTTAGCATACCTAATAAAAACTTTTTAACAAAAAAAAAACCTACTTCAAAATCACTACAAAGTAAAAAATAATTTTAAATTACTTTTACTATTTATTTCTTGGTAAAATTTGTATTTTTATCATAAATATATTAATTTTTTTATGATAATAAAAGCTTCAAGTCAGCGCTAATCATTGACGTAAAATCATGATTTTTTCGCCATCCCTACTCTATTTAAGACTTTTTTATTTGTAAATATCCTGCTTGGGTGACACTGTATTAATTTGTAATCTTAATTTTTCTTAAATCTTTATTAAAATGCTATATGTGTGTTGCAACTGCACAAAAAAATCTGATTATAGTAGCGCCGACTTCGAAGCTCTTTTTATCATAAAAAAATTAATATATTTATGATAAAAATACAAATTTGACCAAGAAATAAATAGTAAAAGTAATTTAAAATTATTTTTTACTTTGTAGTGATTTTGAAGTAGGTTTTTTTTTTGTTAAAAAGTTTTTATTTCTTTATTTTTAGAGAAAGTGATATATATTAAAAAAGTGTATAAATTAATTAAACACCAATTATTTATGCTCATAATATGGAAAATGCTTTTCTGTCGTTTCTTATTCTGGTCTTTGTCAGTATCTTTATCAGTACCTACTCTTGTATTTTTATCACTACCCCAATGTCAATATTGACTGAAATATAGTGTGTTTATAATATTGACACGCCTCTTTGTCGAGAATATCACACTCTTTGTCATAGTGTTTTCAATAGTTCTACCCATTCTAACAATGAATTTTACCACCCTTAAGTCAATATGATACAGTTTTTTACACACTGCCACACGCCTTAGTCGAATAACGCCCAATTCTTCGGTAGGAATTTGTAATAATTGTGCCTACGTCTGTACTTTTTCAGTTAGTAGTGTCAGTATTCAATTTAGTGTTTTCTAATATTGCCACACCCCTTTGTCGAATGACGCCCACTTTATTCACAATAACTTGTTATAAGTGTGCCTACCTCTATAATAAATATCAGTACTCTAGTGTCAATATTATTCGAGATACAGTGTGTTTTATATATTGCCACACCCCTTTATCAAACAACGCCCACTGTATTGAAATTAATTGTTTTATAATTGTGCCTAGCCCTGTAGTTAACTTTAGTACTCTAGTGTCAATATTATTCGAGATACAGAGTTTTTCTAATATTGCCACACCTCTTTGTCGACTAACGCCCACTTAATTGACTGTTATTTTTTACCTACTCTTGCATTTTTGCTGTGAATTTTATTAACTCTAGTACTCTAGTGTCAATATTTACAGAGATACAGTGTTTTTCTTATAGTGACACGCCCCTTTATCGAATACCGCCCACATTACTGGCAGTAATTTGTTATATTTGTACCTACCTTTGTACTAAATTTTAGTATCGTAGTGTCAATAGCAATCGAGATACAGTGTTTTTTTTTAATATTGCCACTCCCCTTCTCGATTAGCGCCCATTTTTTTTTCTTACAAAAATTTGTAGTAATTTTTCCTGCCGTTATAATAAATTTCTGTACCCTAGTAACAAAATTATTCGAGACACAGTAATTCTCTTATATTGCCACACCCCTTTGTCGAATTATGCCCACTTTTTTATAGTAATTTCCAATAATTGTACCTACCTCTGTACTTAATTTCAGTACTCTAGTGTAAATTTTCTTTGAGATACAGAGTTTTTACAAAAATGCCACACCCTTTTTTAGAATCACGCCCACTTAAGTGATCGTCATTTTTAATATTTGTGCTTGCCCTTGTAATTTTACTGTGAATTTTATTACCATAGTGTCAATATTTACTGAGATACAGTGTTTTTCTTATAGAGACACGCCCCTTTTCCGAATACCGCCCACTTTCATAGACGGGCACCTCCGCGTTGATAGTCTCTATATGTTGACAAAAAATTACGGCAATCGGGCAAGTACTTTAGGAGTAATCGATGTACATACATTCACAAAAAAAAAAAAAAAAAAAACAGAAACCAACCAACTTGAGAACCTCCTCCTTTTTGAAGTCGGTTAAAAATCTTTGTAGGTCTTTAATGCTTTCAGGAGTTTGCATGTCTCTTATGGCTTTGACTTTTTCGGTATCAACTTTGACACCATCTTTACTAAAAATATATCCTAAAAAGCAAACCTCTTCCATTAGAAATTGACATTTGGATTTGTTCAATTTTAAATTTACTTCTCGTGCTCTTTCTAAGACTTTTTTAAGTCTTTCATTGTGAATTTCAACAGTTTCACCAAATATTAAAAAATCATCTACAAATATAAGAACTCCCTCTATCTCACCAAATAGGTCTACCATGACTCTATTAAAAATTTCTTTCGCAGCATTTATACCAAAAGGTAATCTCAAATATTTGTATCTGAAATGTGCAAAGTTCTGAGCTAGATTCATCTAATTTTAAGGACCAAAAACCAGAGAAAGCATCTAAGTGAGAAAAATAAGCCGCACCTTTTAATTTCGATCTAATCTCATCTATATTCTGAATAGAATAATATTCCCTCATAATATTTTTATTTAAATTTCTTGGATCAAGACATACTCTTAATTTTCCATTTGGTTTGACAGTTATAACAACCGAATTCACCCACGGTGTAGGGTTTGTTACTTTTTCTATAACCTTCATATCTTCCATGTGATTGAATTCTTTACGTAAATCATTAAGTAATGCAAATGGTACTTTTCGCACAGGATCTACACATGGAACAGCATTTTCACGTATTTTTAGATGACAAAGGAAAGGAAGACACCCAAGACCTTGAAGTACATCACTATATTCATCAATAATCGTTTGACAGTCATTCCTTTTTAGAGCAAACACTCTTTTTAGAATGCCAATCTTTTGACAAGTAGGTAATCCTAAAACAGTAGGACATTCTAAATAAGTGATTAAAAATGTGACATTTTCTATTAAATTGTCGAATTTACATTCAAGTCTACATTGACCAACTATTGGAATGCCTTTACCTCCGAATCCTGATACTTTGACATCAGATTTACTTAAATTTTTTTTACAAATTTTAAACTTTTGTATGTTAACAATGACATAATATTTATATCTGCCCCTGAATCTAAAATACATTTGACAACTTTGTTGTTTATGTTGATATCTACACTCCATGCTTTGTCCGAATATTGATTTTTTTGAGTGACAGTACCTATGAAAAATCTTTCAGCACTGCTATTTTCAACAACACTTTGACTACGATTATCATTTACATTATTAATATGCGACTCTAAATTTCTAACATTTTTATTTTTAAAGCAAAATTTAGCAAAGTGCCCATATGAATTACAAAACCTGCATTGGGCATCCATGGCTGGACACTTGAACCTATGTCTTTGTCCACACCTTCCACACGCTTCTGTTGACGATGACTTAGACTGCTGACTATATTTGCTGTTATGGATGAGATAAGACTGCGACTGATGATTATATCTATTGCGTTGACTTGGAGACCGTCGCCTTATTTCACCACTATTTGACATTGCTCAGGAATTCGTTCTCGGCTGACCAAATCTCTTGTTGTTTCGCTGATGTTTTATGTGGAGAACATTTTCGGAGATGCTTGACACAGAATCCTTCATAAATTTTTCTGAATTTTGTTGAGCCATTATAATGGTTTTCGCTATCTCTGTTGCTTTTTCTAATTTTAAATCTGGCTCTTGTAATAAACGTTGTCGTACATGTGATAAACTGGAGCACATGTTGGCTATGAAAATATCCCTTACTAATGACGTTCTTAAGGATTCAAATTCACAATTTGCACTCATATTTTCTAAGTCAATTATGAATTCTTCAATACTTTCAGATGAGCCTTGTCTTCTCGTGAAAAATTTGTGCCGTTTGTGGCTCAAAATACTTATCAAACTTGTCTTTTACTACCTTTAAAGTCGTATTATCCATATCCATATTGAACGAGTTATATATATCCAGGCCTTTGCTTCCCATCGTATGCAGCAAAATAGCGATTTTTCATATAAAGTTCAATTTGTTGCCACCATTTTTTCCACTCTGCAGCATTGTTATTCGTTGCATCCGATGAAATATTTAACTTTGACAATGTTGAACTCGAACTGGAGAGCACATGCTTTACGACATCAGGCTTAACCTCATCGGCAGGCATCTTCAATTTCTGTCTTAGTTCTTGTAAATTCAGATTGTTTTCCAATTGCTGTGTGTCGATAACAACTTTATTTGATTTTATTTATTTCTTTTTTACTTTAACTTGACTTTTATGCACAGACTTTCACCTTTACTTCTGACACCATGTTTTTCTTCTTTAAGTCGTTTATTTAATGTATATAATTCATATTGTTAGATCACAATAGATTAAAAGTAGGTACATTCAGAATATTAGTAGTATTTATATAGTAGTACTATAGTAGCATAAGAGTATTAATATTAGTGTATGTATACAGTGGTTTTTTATACAATACATTTATAACAGTTTGGAGGCACCTTTCGAAAGTCCATTCCTTGTACTTTCTAGAACGGACAAAAATTTTAAAGTTCAATATGGAAACACAATTCGAACTGTTTCAATAGATCTTGTCAAGCCTGCATACATAAACAACACAAAATCAGAACCTATGGTGGAGAAGCAGGTTACATTCAATATTATATAGACTCCAATATAACAATTTTTATTTTACTTTAATCGTTTCACTGGAGGGAGAGCTGTATAGCGATTAATGACTGCTTTTAATACTTTGTTTGTTTCACTTGTTATTTAATTTTTTTATATTCGAATTTATAATGATTAAAAAAGATTTTTATTTATAAAAAAAAACAAATAGAAAAAATCATATACGAAGAGAATTGTTGATTGAATGTATTTATTGTTAGTTCAATGTATGAATAAAACGTGCATTTTATTTACGTAAACGGATTCGCTGATTTCTATGCGTTACAAACATTTGCACAAAGTTAATATACCCTGACCCTTCAAGTTTAGGGTATACAAATCATTTGCTGGACCGTAGTGGGTCCATAGGGGCATTCCACGAAAAGCGGTATATTTTAGCAAAAAAAAAAAGCAAAATTTCTAATTTTTAACAACAGAGCAGTGAACTTACATTAGTTAAGTCCCTAATGGTACAATATCTTTTTTCTGGCTCATCACTGCAATAATAAATATATATATATATATACTTATGATATCGTCAAAGAGATCAATGCTAAAAATGAACTCAAAGTTTTTCTCAATTTTTCCTTTTATATACATAACTAATTGTTATGTAATTGATTTTATTCAATACTGCATATCGTGTTGTTACTATCACAACCTTTATTTCTCCAAGGAATTGTTTCATTTGAATAAAATCGATAACATTATAATTGGTAAATCGATGTCGTGTACGTCACGCTTAAAAGATATATATTGTCATCACTAGAGTAAGAGTGAAAGTGGAATTTTTTCACTTCAATACTAAACAGACAAAGTGTCAACAATTGCAAAACTACTGAAAGTCCAGACTTTTTCATTTTTAATGTATTTAAAATTAGCAGTTACTTGTTTGTCGCGTTCGACACATAGTAAATGGAAGTTTTTGCATTAACTATGTGACGTACGGCAAAAATCTGAAAATTTGTCCCTTTTTCAATAATTGCACTATATCTTTTAAATACGGGGACGGATTTCGATCGTATTTAATTTTTTTATATTTAAAATATAAGTTATTTCAATTTGTGATCCCAAAGTTGAATTATCTCTTTTTGGTTTGCGAAATATGTCCCTTCAAAGCTGAAAAATATTAAAATTTTAATATATTTTGAGAGGTAACTTTTTATCCTCTCTTAAATTTTCAAAATTGTTTTTTATATGGTGGAAAACTCTTTATAAAAACTTTACAGAAAACTTTTTATCAAAAATATATATTTTTTATCTCAATCTTTGGCAGTTTTAGAGATATTTTGAAAAATGTTTCAATGTACCAAATGGCTCTCCTTGAAACAATATAAACCAACTTACAGAATTTTTCTAACAGTGACACGCCCCCATGAGAGTCCCACCAACTTTCTTAATCGTGATTTGTAGTAATTCTACCCACACCTTCACCGAATTTCAGCACCTTAGTATGAATATTAATCGAAAAAAATAATTTTTTAAAAGTGCCACGCCCTATGTATAATTCATCCCACTTTTTCGTCGTGCGTTTTACTGAATCTCCCTACCCCCATATAATTTCAATTTCAGTACCCTAGTGTCAATATTAACTGAGATACAGAGTTTTTGTAATAGTGACACGCCAATGAGAAATCGCCATGGATGTCTATGCAACCCATCACAGACATATAAACTTTCACATTCTGCAGTACATTGGAGACGAAATTCACACTCAAGAATACAGCATGGATGCCGAAACACCAATATTCAAAGTAAAAAACACCAATAAAATAGTTTAAATTCGTACGTGTCGCTTACGTCACACAGTATGTCGTGTACGTCACGCTTGCTTTTTATACATTTTCACATTTTTCTTAAGTTTAATTTCAAAATTTGAATTTGTATAGTTATCTTCAAAATGCATATTTTTATTATTATATCCATATTTTGTTTTTGCATTTACGGTTTAGCTGAATTTTCGTGATAAATCGTTATAGCATTAAAACTGGTTGATTTACTGTCGGGTACGTCACCCAACATTTGATCGTTTTTTTTCTTTTAACCATCAAGAGAAATTTGCTTAAACTTATTTCTAAAAGTGTAAGAGGTCTTAAATTATTAAAATAATGTAAAAGAATAATGAATAATTACTTGAATTTTTAGCAAGCTCCTTTGAAACATAGCAAAAGTCGTACAAATGTCTTGTACGTCACGATGGAATGCCCCCATACTGGATGGTATCCACACATTATGAAAGATATCTCTTTAAGGTACTATTACAGTATGTAAAAAAAAAATGCGCGTCGAGCGAAAATATAGCTTATAAAAGTGCTTACGGGCTATTATATGGTGCGAGAATAGCCGATTAAGCCATGAGTTAGTTTAAACGTTGATTATTTTAAGAATTTTTAGGAAAAAAAACATACCAAAATCTTAAATCGCGTTTTTCTCGAAACAAGTTTTTCGAATTGGTTTCTAAGATATCTCGAGTTCTGCTTGATCGATTTCGATGAATTTTGATTCGTTATGATCTTCATAGACTTTATTAAGCACTCTATCTATAAAAAGCCGAAAAACTTTTCTGCCAAAAAAAGGGGTTTTTTGTAAATTTGTTTTTCAACGCATGCCATTTTTGTTGTTTTTATTTTTTTATTTGCGTAGGTAGAGTGCTCAACTACAACCCTTTACTGAAGAATGCACTTTGATTTTTTTATTTTCAGACGCCTTGAAAATGCTGGAAATTAGAAATCAACTTACAACCTTTTTCTTTAAAGATACCAACTTCAACGACCTCTAGAAAATAAACAACAAATACAAAAACAAAAAAAAAACATTTTTGTATATCTTCAAATTTAACTGAACATAATATAAATAAATTTGAATTAAATAATTAAATAATACTATGTAAAAAATATTAATAAAAAAAGTGTTGTTTTTAATAGCTTCACACTGTAATAGTACCTTAAAATAAAAATATTCATTAAAATATACATACAAATATACATTCAAGTTTTATTAACATTATCTTTTTTTTACAGTCATACACACTGGCCAGCTATAAAACAAATATTTCCAATGTCTGAAATAACTTGGTTGGACGCAGGTCACCTTGTTCACTATGATCAACCAGCGCAGTTTATCAACTTGGTTTCTAAGTTTCTGCTAAATTGAGTTAATAATTATGATATACAGTTTTTTATATTCTTTCATTTTACGCAATATCAACTAAAAATAAAAACAATTCGAATTTAAATATGCAAGGCGAGTAGACGTGTTAATCATGTGTTGGCAGTTTTCATTGATCTCATTGCTATACACTTGTTAAATAAGTTATTCTCGAAAGAAATCTACTGCAGCAATAACGCCGCGAAGTTTCTGTTAGACTTAAAGCCTTAAAAGACATTATAAATATAAAATAAGCGGGTTAAATAAATAAAATATTTCTAATTCTTTAAAAAAAAAACACGCAATACCTTGAGTGCATTACTTTTATAATGCGAATTTTTTATAAAAATTTCAAAGAAATATTTGTTATGTATGTCGCACACTTCTCACGTGCGATTTGGCGTTTGTTCACATGCTGAACTCATTTGTAAAAAAATCATTTGTAAAAAAGTGCACGTTTGTAGCAGCTGATATTATTATTCTTAATTAAGATACTTTGAGACACATTTAGGCAAAGTGCTAATGCGGCAGCAGGTGAGGTTATTTTTTTCCATATTTCCAAACATTTTTTTTTATTTTTTCTTAGAACTTTATTAAAATTAAATTATAAATGTTTGAATAATCACTATATATAATAGTTATAATAATCACTATATATTACTTATATATTATAAGAAAAATTGGAATCCTAGCGTCTGTTTCGCAAGTTTGGAAATTTTTTTAATGAATCAACCAAAAAGTTCAAAATTATGGAAAAACTTTGTTCCGAAGCTTCTCACAGCTTTATCTTTTGAAACTTACTTAATTGGAATGTTTTGAGCACATCCTGATAAATTTTTTTTCTCAAATTAACAAGTCGATATTTTGCATTTTGTCCCTCTCGTTACACTGTGTGGCGTAAATAATGGTAGTCTGGGGGGCTCAATTGCCCTCGCTACTCAGAGGGCCCCCAAAAGCTAAAGTTTTGTGATAAAAACAATATATTGAACATTTTACTGGATTTACAGAACGTCTCATAAAAACTAAGCACTTCCGTTAATAAAATTATAGATTTAGTTTTAGGTTTGCAGCTAAAGCCTCAAATACTGTTAAAACATATGCTCGCTTCTATACCACTGCTTTACAGGTGAAAAATGCCAAGAATGGCAAATATATCGGTATGTTAATCTGGACCTCCTGCACACAAATTTCATTATATTTTTTTTCATTTGTGAGATTTTAAGATAACGGTACTTTTGTGTTTTCATGACATCATTTCATTCAAATAATTTTGTAGTAAGAACAATATCGCACACTAAATACAAAACAGTCACAACTCAAAAAACATGACTTTTCAGGAGAAGCGGAAAATAAAACTCTATGGTTGTAAAATTTTTTTTTAAACACACAAACTTCATTCTTCCAGGCAATGAAGAAAAAATTGAAAAAGATAGTGTGTTTGTGTGTGTATGTGTTTTGTGAATTGATTTATAACAAAATTCGATATAAAAAAATTTTGAGTTGTGACTGTTTTGTTTTTAGTGTGCGATATGTCAAGCTAAACGACGATTTTAAGGTATTTTTTAAAAAAAACCATAACAGCTCTATTAGTTTAATTTTGTAATTTACATATTTCTGGATTTAATTATATTAGGAAAAACTAAATGATGAATTGAATAATGTTTTAGATAAAAAGTGAAAAAGGTAATGTATAAAATGCATTGAACAATGTGCATAAAAATAATATGAAGAGAAAATGGAATGTGTTGATAAAAAAAATTCAGTAATTAGTTATTAAACGTTCTGGTGCTCTTTTTTCGGGGGGAACGACGAAGCGGAAACTCTATGGGCGAAACATATTCTGATGTCCTCTGCGATTGCTTCCGGCTCTGCATTAACTGAATCTTAATCTTTTCCGTTAGTTTACTCAATATGTGGAAGATACCTGCCGGTCAATTAAACTACAACTTTTTTCAAGCATCTGTTTTTCATCCCTTTGGTCATGTAGTCCTTAACGGACACACTTTCTGCAACATTAAAATGTTTTCTACGCTCTTCACGTGGGAGACAAACTGGCGATCATCACATGGCAACGTGTCTGACTGTCTCAACTTGGCGAGGCCAGCATTATCCATGTCGAAATTGTTTCAAGTCGAATCAAACCTCCGCGTGGTGTCTCCTGGAAACGTCAAAATTATCGCCCGATAGTCTTGGCGGCTAATTTGCGCAGGGCTTCCTTTGACCATCAAGTAAAGGTTGGGCGTTGGGTTTGAAGCCCACCACGTCATAAAATACTTCAATGAAACTATCAAGAATAAATTAAAGAATGATCCCTAAATCTGAAAACGACTACCGCTAACGAAAAATTGGTAATGATTTACGGATATGCACCTGGAATGTCCGCACCCTAAATTGGGATGGTGCTTCTAACTGATTGATATCTTGGAAAGTTATAAAGCTGATATCACCGCAATCAAAGATGTGCAATGGAAGGAACAGGGTTGCTTACGGCAAGCATCCTGTGAAATCTACTACAGTGGCCATGCAGAGAAGCTAGAGAAAACGGCATCATGTCCTGCGATTCACTCCTGTGAACGAACGACTTGCCATAATCCGCTTCAAGGCTTTATTTTTCACCAGCCTAATATCGTTGCTCGTATGACTAACTGACGTATCTGAAATTTATTGTGTACAGGAGAGCAGTTTTTCTCTTTTCGTTTATGTGTTTTAACGTATAATATGTCAGATACGCTCAAAAACATTTACGTTTTTTAGTCAAACTGTTTTATTTATAGTTGTAATATTTTCTGACATAATGCAGTATGACTAAATAAAGATATGTAATGTAGGTTCAAGTCTGACAGAGCACGACAACATATTTTTTTATAAATTTTTTTTTATATTTTTTTTGTTTTTTTAAAATGATTTGTTTTTATGCAAACAATTTTATTTTTTTCTTTATAGTTAAAAGTTAATTTTATTCGATTTATATTTATTCATTTTTTTTTATCTGGCAGTAATTTGCTTGGCTGGTTAGAGCTCTCATTAAATAATCTGGGTCAGCTGTTGCACTCAATTTGCTTGGTCAAATTTTAATTTTTGGCAACTTCTAACTCGAATTTAATAACAAAGAGAAATTATAAAAATAGACCAACATTTGTAAGGTTTTTCTTGCTAAAAGACTAATGATATCCAAAATAACATAGTCTGAGCGTAACAGAGGCTCAATATAACAGTTTGACTGCTAACAGAGACTTGAAGCAGAAATGTTAGAAGAGTGTTAAGAAATTACAGAGTTGCTTTAGAAGATTGAGTGGATGTAATGTTAACATCAACAGTGAAGTCTAGACAAAAATGCTGAGAGTATTTCGGAGGGAGGGGACTTGCTACATCGGGTGATGTACGAAGTTCCAATACTTTGGAAATAGATGAGAGAAATTAACGGGTTGAATCCAGACCACGCTGTTTCAATATCCAAAAGTCTATGTTAATGTCCCTAAAACAATTTTTTTTATATGCAAAAATTAGGGCCGTGTGCAAAAAAATGGTGCAATGCGCAAAAAAATTAAGGCCGTGTGCAAAATAACGGGCCCTTTCCAAAATTTTTCAGCTATAAAAATCCGAAACCAAGCCAGTTCGCTCTCTTTTGCTGGTCATAATTCATGTCTGTAAGACTTTTTTAACTATAGTTGCTAAAAATAATTAAAGTTATAAAGAATTTAAACTTAAAACAAAAAAAATTTTTATAATATATATAAAATTAAAAGTGAAAAGAAGTGTTTTAAGTTAATAATAAGAAAAAATATACAATAAACTTTAAAAAAATTATATAATTTTACAAATAAAAACTGTGCAAAACTTTAATTAAATATAATTGTAAAGAATTATTAAAAGACAAAACTTATATTACTTAAAATCCAAAATATGTGGTAAAACTGAAAAGTGAACATAACATCTATACTTGAAAATTTTTTTACAATTATTATAACTAAAAAATTCAAAAACGAAAGTTTCAATCTAGTTAAAATACATTTAAAAAAAAAAAAAAAATAAATGTTAAGTTTATGAAAACTTATTTTCAAAACATCAACTTTTTAAAAATATAAAATTTATCGGTTCGGAAAAACTAAAACCACATTGAAAATTTTTTTTGATTAAACATTAAAAAAAGACTTAAAAAAAAAAAAAAAAAAAAAAAATGAAACTTTAAAATAAGTGAAACAAGGAGAACATTTTTTTTTTAATCTGAAAAACTTTAAACTGTGGAAAAACTGAAAGAAAATAATTATATAAAACTGTGAAAACTCAAAACTATGTTAAACTGTTATTAAAATAAGAGAACATGTTTTTAAAAATCTCAAAAAAAACAAAACTTAAAACAGTGGAAAAACTGAAACAAACAAAATATTTAAAAACTGTGCAAACTTTAAACTAAAATAAACCTAAAAACTAAATTAAACACAGCTTAAGTTTCACAGCGTATAAAAGCTTAGTTTGACATTAATTCTGTGTGAAAAAAAAAAAAACAATCATTAACGTGAGCATTTAACAGAGTTCTGTTAATAATACTCTGACAGAGACTGAGCCAAGATGACAAGCAGCCACATCAGCAGCACCGATGGACACCGAGGGATTTTTGTTATAAGATAAAAACAACAAAAAAAAAAAAAAAATACTTTAATGTGCAAACGATTGTAGGTAAACAAAACAAAAAAAAAATAGATTAGAAAAAATGTTGGTTAATTACATAAGATAGGTTAACATTTACATATAAAACATAGCAAAATGACTTTATATTTGTAAACGAGAGCAGAGGGAAAAGAAAAAAAAAAAAAAAAGGTAATATGTAATCAGAGTATAAAAAAAAAAAACGATGGTAACATTTTAATTTTTTTTCTATATGTTTTTTTTTCTCTCTCAACATTTTTAAACAAAAGGCAAAAAAAAAAAAAGGTTTGAATTTATTAAAATCACTAGGCCTGTTAAATTTTTTTCTTTCTCTTTTCTTTTTTGCTGCCACACTCTCTCACTCTTGAGAAAACAAATTATTACACTGAAAAAAAAAAAGAGAAATGTTTCTTTATTATTGCTATCAGTTTAATCTCTTAGAATTATTAATCCTATTTTATTTTATTTGCTGTTTTTTCTACGCAAATACATATTTATGTAAAATATGCGCATATTAGAAAAAAAAAAAAAATTCCATGGAGAAGGGACAAAATTATGATTTATTTTATATTACTTTTTATTTGTTTATGTAACCTAACTTATAACTTTTATATTAGTTAATATAATAAAGTTAATATAATAAATATAAATTTGAAATTAAATATGGTTTAATTATTTTTTTCTTATCCCGTAAGTAACAGCTGGTAACCCTACTGATATGCGCAAGGGAGCTTATCTTATTTTGGTTTCCGGTCATATTTTTTCTGATAAGCTAAGGTTGGGTCGGGCATAGGTGGCAACACTACCAGCCATCAACCCACTAAATCAAGTGACCTTTTTTTGTTTCTGATTTTTGATTCTTCTGTTATTTTTTTTTTCTATTCTTCTTTCTTTCTTCCTGGAATATAAGTATTGCCCCTCATTTTCTTTCTGGCATGTGCATGATTTTTTTTTTGCTGATGAACCCAGGGCAGCACATCACAAGGCAGAACCTTATCCACCCCGCCACTGAAACCTAGCCGAGAAAACCACGAGCATGCACACCCTTCTGTCATTGTGTCTTAACACATTTTTGCCCCACATAAACCCTTCTTGGTTCGTTACAGATATTGGCATCTTTTATTCAATTTTGCAAAAAGTGTTAGTTGCGTCGGTTAGTCTTACGAGCGATAATATGTGCGCACGCTCCGACAGAAGAAAAAATGACGATACCAAAGAAAGTTTCTATGAGCGCCTTTAAGATGAATACGAGCGCTGCTCCCGTCATGACATTAAAATCGTGCTTGGTGACTTCAACACCAAGGTGAGTAAGGAAAACATATTTGGTTCAACAGTCGGAAAGTTAGATTCAAGCTTCTCAATATTCATAACGCCATCTGGCTGTCCCCTGTTCAAGAAACGCGCAAACAAATTGATCACTTTTGATTTTCGGAAGGCACTCTTCTAGTTTACTAGGCGTACGCACGATCCGGTGCGACTCGGATCACTATATTGTCGCAGCCAAGATCCGCACACGTCTGTGTGCAGCTAAGAATGCTCGCAATCCTACACAGAGAAAGCTAGACGCCTTCGCTACTCGACTCCCACTCCTACTTCAAGAAAGCACTCCTCCGATCAACGCACATATCCCACTATATGCGTACGGCTTCCGAAGAGGTGATATCACCGCCCTCGCCAAAAACCATGGCACGAGCAAGAGTGTCGCTGCAGAGGAGGACGTCGCCTACAAAGCCATCCAGCAGTCGGCGACAGAAATGGGACTCAAACATTTTTCGAAAAAATAAGACGCTTGGCCGATGGTTTTAAGACCGGAGTCTATTCCTGCAAGGATGAAAATGGGAATCTAGTGACAGATTTCCAGAGTATACTGATATTATGGAGGGAACATTTCTCTAGTCTTCTGAATGCTGACAACAATCCCGCCAATGAAGTTGATATCCCGGAAACCCCAATTTTGTTTGACAGCGTTGAAGTTTCGCTGCCTGGCTATAGCGAGTCTTCACAGCTATAACTCGGCTCAAAAACAAAAAAGCCGCAGGAGCCGATGGCTTACAAGCTGAGCTGTTTAAGAACGGAAGCGAAGCTCTTATTAAATGCATTTACAAGCTTCTACGCACTATATGGTCGGAAGAATGCTTTCCAGATGATTGGACCTCAGTGTGCTCTGCCCAATCCACAAGAAAAGTGATCCCACAATTTGCGCCTACTATCGTCAGATAAGCTTTCTTACTATCGCATACAAGGACTTGTCGAGCGTGTTATATGAAAGACTGAAGCCAATCGTAAACCAACTGATTGGACCTTATCAGTGTGGCTTCAGACCTGGAAAGTCGACCATCGACCAGATCTTTACGCTACGATAAATCCTGGAAAAGACCCTTGGGAAACAAATCGACACATGAAGAGCAAACATGCAAATGAAGTTGTATCACAAAATTAAAATTCTGAGCAAAAAGTGCTAGCATGTTATTTTTCCAACGGAATGTTTTCATATTTATAAAATTCTATAATAAGGAAAACTTTTGAAGTAATCGCGCTTTTCAATTTGGATATAACTTTTTTTGCACCAAACATGGATATAACTTGATTTGCTCATATCATTCTTACATCTTTCTTGTTCCTATTCCCGCGAACAGGAAACACCATTGTTACTGACTATGTTATCTGGAGAATTATTAAACCAACTAATAACTCAATTAATTTGATCCTTCCTATTTTTTTTTTAAAGATTAGCCCTTAAATGCCCAAGAAGCTTAATTTTTAAAAACATGTGTTGTGTAAAACGTAACGTGTTAGTTAGCCCGGACTTCTCATAAAGTTTTAAAAAAAAACTAGTAAGGTATATCTTCGCCTTGGCCGAAGTTAAAATATCCCCACGGGCGATTCGCAATGGTACAAAATCTTAAATTGCAGCTCTTTTTATATGAGATTTCAAAAAATTTTACTATTTTGATGACGTGTAAAATACATTCATATCAAATTGTTATCCTGCAAAGTAAAGACAAGCCTTTTTATAAAGTTTTCAATTAGGGGTTGTATGGGAGGTGGGCGAGTTCTGGAGTGGTTGATGCCAATTTTTCTAACACGCCTCAATTTTTATACACAAATACCCAATTTTAGGTCTCTAGCTTAAATATTAGCCTATTTATGGAGTTTCCAAAACTATGGGTTATATAGAAGGTGGGCGTGTTCATCGGTGGATGACGCCCATTTTTCTAAAATCTTAATTTTATCATAAAATGAATAAATATCTAATTTTACTTTTGTAGCTTCGACAGAAAGGCTTCTTTATGAAACTATTTATATAGTTTCAAATTTCGGGGTTGTTTTTGAGGTGGGCGTGTTCGAGGGTGGTTGACGTTAATTTTTCTAACACGTTTTAATTTTTATGTAAAAATAATTAATATCTTATTTTATTTTTGTAGCTTCGACTGAAGCCTATTTATACTGTTTTCAATTTTGGGGTTGTATGGGTGGTGGGCGTGTTCGAGGGTGGATAACGCCCTTTTTTTTCTCGAGGCTTAATTTTTATATAAAAATAATAAATATTTAATTTCAATTTTATAGCTTCGACACAAGCCTGTATACATAGGTTTCAATATTAAGGTTGTATGGGAGGTGGGCGTGTTAATGGGTGGATGACGCCCATTTTCCTAATACACCTGAGTTTTGTCATAGGCTATATAAATACCGAATTTAAGTTTTGTAGCTTAAATATTCGCTTCGTTATGGAGATTGTATCATTGGGGTTGTATGGGAGGTAGGCGTGGTTTTCATCCGATTTAGCCCATTCTCAAACTTGATCTTAGTTTTTTAAAAAAAAAGTTTAAATACCGAATTTCAGCACGATAGCTTCAAAATTACGGCTGTAATCGTGTCCACAGACAGATAGACAGACAGACAGACGGACATGGCTAAATCAACTCAGGTGGTGATGCTGATCAACAATTATATATACTTTTCTATACCTACCACGCCTCCTTATGGGCGTTACACACGTCGTGACATAATTAATATACCCCTTACGCAGTACGCGTGGGGGTATAAAAATATTTTTTGAGAAGTTATTAGTAAAAAATTGCACAAGTTCTTGTTTTGTATCTTAAAAATTACACTGGGCATAATATACAGAGGGTGGAGTTGTAATCCGTTCAAATAGCATTGTTGGGTTACGCTGTATTTGCCGCTGCAATTTTATATTATGTATTGCTCTATAACAACTTAGTTACAACGTTAAAATCCCACCATATTGCTGCACTTATAATTTTGCCTACCACGTACAAATGTATGTATGACGCGTTGAAAATAAGAAAGGAACTTATTTTGATTGCAATCAGGAAGGCAACGTAAATAAGTGTTACATAAAAAGGGAACAGGACAAGTCGTACGGTCCATCGAACTGTGTTGCAAGCGACGCAAGGTTGTAAGCAAACATCTAACGCGAGAAGGTAGTAGGAAAAGGAGTTGGGGGGAGAATGCTGCTAAGCATGTATGCTTCGACTTTGTTTGATCATGATTGTTGCTTTGTGGCACACGTCTTTAAATTGAATTGTAAAGATGCAATAGGATAAATTATCAATTAATGTTATTTGTTTACACCTTTATTAACTTTTATTCAATTAATAATTACTGAGTTTCCATGGCGAGTTAACTCAGTGTTTACTCGGGGTTAACTCGCTATGGAAACGCTAGTTGAATTGAGTTTCGTTAAATCTACGAAACTCCACGAAACTTGCAAGATTTAACTAGGTTCTATCTGTCAAAGTGATTGCTGTCATTAATTTTGAAAAAATAATGAAAATTTTTATTTTAACAAAAATATTAAAATGTCGAATGCAAGAGTTTTTTTGGAGTGCCGCAGAAATTAGTCAAAAAATAACAAAAATTACAAAAAAGAATTGACAAGTTCAACTCGACTCGGTGTTGTGTATGGAAACACTATCGAGTCAGCAAAGTCATTTTGTCAACTCATCGAAAACCCAAACCCAGAGTTAACTCGCCATGGAAACTCAGTAAATGTTTAAATTTTTAGATATATTTTCTTATACCAAACTTTATTGTGTGACAATATCAACAGTTTAAACTATTTTCATACTTTGATTTTGAGTAGAGTGTACGATTGATTATCTTGACGTTTACTTAAACATCAAAGTTGCTAGTGATTTTTCTTAAATTAATTTGATATATTTTTTGACAAAAAATATGGATACAAGAGGTGAATGTAAGTTGATATTTTTATTATTAAGTTATCTTCTATAAAAGCACTTGATTGTTCCCAAGGAAAGCATTTCACCTACATACTTGAAAAATTTACTTTTTAAAGATCGAATAATTTAATTTTAATTATTTGCGTAAATTTTGGTTATGTTTCTTTTCTTGACCTTTTGATCCTTTTGACCCCGCTCCTGAACTAACTGTCTGAAAATTTTCTTTTCATAACTCCTGTGTTTATTACACTGAGAAAACAAAAAAAAAGTAAAACGCACATTTTAACAACGGTTAGTAAAATGTTTATTTTAAAAACATTCTACGCCATGCAAAATTAAAATGCTTCCTTTAAAATACAAAAGTGAAACGAAACGTTTTAGAATCAACAGCGAACGTTTTACAATGATTAAGTAGGCTAAAATTAAAATTTTCGAAACATTTTGCGCCATAAAAAAATTAAAACACACATTTTAAAATACAAAAGTAAAACGAAACGTTTAAGAAACAGAAATGAACGTTTTAACATAATTATTTCTTGAAAACGGTTTAACAAGAATTTTTTAAAAAATCGAGGCAATTTAAATCTCTTTTTAAAATGTTAATTTTAAAATATCAAACGAATGTCTTAAAAGCTAATTTTAAAATGTTAATTTTAAAAAATCAAACGATTTTTTTAGCACCTCATTTTTAAATGTTTATTTTAGAAAATCAAACGAACGTTTTAGAAGCTTTTTTTAAAATATGCGTTTTGAAAATAAAAATAAACGTTAAAGGCCCAAGAACTGGGTAAAACATTTTCAAAAGTAGCACGTTTCTGCTAGTTTTGAAAATGTGCTTTTTCAGTGTGTGTTGATCGCAACAAAATTCTTACATTGTTGTTATTTTTTATTATACAAACTACAATAATTCAATTCGATGTTTAGCTGGTTTTTTATGGTTTTTTTAAAAAAACATTATATTTTTGATAGATCTTTAAAAAAGTACCACTCAAAACAATTCTTCATAAATTATTTTTTAATTCAAAATTTTGAATTTTACTCTTTATTAATGTGCTTTAATAAATATTGTGCTAAACACTAGATGTTCGTCACAAAAGTAAAAATGACTTGAATATACACTTTACACAAGGGTACCCCCTTGATAATTTTTCATATTTAAAAACAAAAAATATTTTGCATAATTCTTATCTCTTAACCCTCCGTTAGGCACATGAGTCTGGCCAGACCTTTTTAGATTTTAAATTTGATTTAAGTATATTTTTAATCGAGCTAGCGATTTGAAATTTCATGTAGCTTCCTAAAATTTCATTGACTTTCGATCAACAATACAATCAGAACGAAAAAGTGCACGCAAGGTTAATTACAAGGACATTGTAGTGCTCACATCGTTTTCGTACCCCATGAGTCTGGCTAGACCCACATACATTTTATATGAAAAACCATCCAATTTGAATATGTTGCTGACATTTTCAGATTAAACCATAGTAATGAGAGGTAATAATACAAATTTTGAATTAAAACATAATTTATAAAAAATTGCAGGGAGTGGTTCTTTTTTAAAGATCTATTAAATAGATAAAGTTTTTGAAAAAAACCATATCAACACGAATTTAAGGCGAAATACACTTTGAAGGACGTGGACTTTCATTTAAAATGAATGTTCTTTATTATAAAATTTAAATAAAAAAAATTATTTTCATATCTGATGAGTTATTCATTCACAAAGTTGAGGTTTTGAAATTAAAAGAAGATTTTTATGATTTTTCCTGCTAAAAATCAAAAAAATTTTTTTTTAAGAAATATGAAAAAAAGCATTCCATTTCTTTTGCATATCGTAAAAATGTCCATATTTGGTACTTTGGATGATTAAAACTATTGTTTACTGGTGCGATGAGACTTACAAGAAAAAGCACCTTTTTTGTATGGAAGCCCTATGAAATGTAAATTTGTTCGTTAAAATATTTAAACAGGAGAATAGGCCATGAAAAAATAAAACTTTTGATACCCATATTGGGTACTTTTAATGCAATAAAATTCTTTCTCTAAAGTTAATGCAATGCAAACTTTTAATGCAATAAAATTCTTTCTCTAAAGTAAAGAAATGCATTTCAATAAAACAAAAATTTTATTATTAAGAGTACAAAAATTTAAAAAACAAAAAAAAGGTAAGTTTAAAAATTGCCTTAAATCCAACATAAATAAATATGAAATAATAGTCTGAACATACTTCTTTGATGTACAAAATTACAACAAAATTTTCTTATGAAAAATTTATGCCAACGTATGTGGTTTTGTAAGAGCTTTCGTTTGGTACCAAATTTGTAAATGTTTCAATGGAAAATAGTGAAATTATAGCAAAAAAACGAAATTTTCGCTGATTTTTGAACGCGAGTTTGAAACCCTAAACCATTGACTGAGCTCGTATAGAAAAATACGTCAACCTTAGATTTTTGTCTTCTATCACATATCCGAAAATCATTCAAATCGGAGACTGTCACCTGGGGACCTTTCCTTGTTAGTTTTAAAATCTAAAATATTTATAAAAAATAAAATACGGTCATTGTGATACAAAAAAAAAAAAAATAGAAAAAAATTTATGTTTCTGCTCCTACTAATATAAAATAGTTTTATTTTTATTTTATTATTTGATTCTAAAAGCTAAATTTTACCTTAAATGAAGAATTAAAATCTTTGAAAAATTTTTAATTTAATATTACGTTCATAAATTTACTTGTTATTAACAGTTAAACTATTTATAAAAAATAAAATACGGTCTTTGTGTTACTTTAATTGTAATTTTATTTTCTTCATATCTAAAAAGGTAAGAATGGCCTACCAGTTTTTTATTCGATTCTGAAAGAATTAAAATAAATAATAAATAAAATTTACCTTATTTCAATCATGCTTTGTTTAAGATTCAACCACAATGCTAATATGTATAACAAAGCCGTAATCACGACCAAACAAAGTCGAAGCATACATGCTTAGCAGCATTATCCCCCAACTCCTTTTCCTACTACCTACTTGCGTTAGATGTTTGCGACCTTGCGTCGCTTGCAACAAAGTTCGATGGACCGTACGACTACGTTGCCTTCTTGATTGCAATCAAAATAAGTTCCTTTCTTATTTTCAACGCGTCATATGTATGTATTTTCTTACTCTCAACTTTTCTTTGTCATATTGCTACACTTATTGTTCAAGAAATAAACAAGAAATAAATCACTTGTTTTAGAAGCATCAAAGCGGATGGTACGCATTATTTAATGAGATCATTTTTCAAGTTGTCGACAGCGGTAAAATAAAATTCATTAAGACAATTGACTAATCTTGTGGTTTCTAGTAGAAAACACTTTACTAGACATTTTTGGCGCCCAACGTTGGGCACGATCGTTGTATGTTAAAAACGCGAGTAAATTCGATTATAATTAAGTTGCACTAAATTAATTTAGAATTTCGGTTTTCGCGTAGTGCAGGTGTTATATTGTAGGTTGGACACTATAAGTAACATTGCAACTATTTAGTATGCAACGACTTGCTCATAATATCTGCATCATCACCATCGCTGCCGTCGTATCGCTCAATATCTTAGCTGCATCGTCATCATCGCTGCCGTCGTTTACGCTGCATCGTCACCATCGCTGCCGTCGTTTTCGTTACATCGCTTAGCTGCATCTTCACCACCGCTGCCGTCATTTACGCTACATCACATGCCTGCGCCACACCATCGCTGCCGTCATTTACGCTACATCACATACCTGTGCCACACCATCGCTGCCGTCGTATACGCTGAACGCCCAGTGAACGCCGAGTCAGACACACAGATTTCAGCCTGCCTGCCTGTCTGACTCGGCGCTCACTATAATCGCAGCCTTAGTCGCTTAATAGCATAGACGCCAGTTTCGTGTGATAAATCACTTTTCGTGATTTTTTGAGGGCTGTGTGACAATGTGTGATTTCTGAAATTCACTTTATTTTTGAAGAGTGCGTTCAAGTAAATGCAAAATTACGTATATTAACGAACAAACCCAACACTGCAATTGAAATTTGCTAGCGCAGGTATAAAGTTTAAACTTTTAAAAAGTTAATATTAAGATTATATTACAAATTCAGACAATTTAAATTATTTCCACTGATATATATTATATTGAATTACCAAAAATTTTCATATCTTCTTAATTTTGATCTAGTAAATAAGATATTAATGAATTTTTAACAATAAGCTTTAAAATTAAAATTAAAAGTAAAATTGTATGGCATTAATTGCTCTTTTATACTGTAAAATTGGAATTGCTTCTAAATGATTTTTTGTTCTGTGTGTGAATTTTGCGTGATTTTCTGTTCTGTGTGTGTGATTTTGGGTGATTTTTTTTCTATGTGCGTGATTTTTTTGCTGTGAGTGTCACACGAGTGATTTTTACATATATGTTGTGTGATTTAGTGATTTCGAGTGTGAATTTTGGTTGGCATCTATGCTTAATAGTTTGCCGAGTAAAGAAAAAAAGTGCTTCCAAGTAATATTTCAATTATTGTGTACTTTTTCTATGAAGGTGGCACCTGACGAATTAGCAGTTAATAGTGATACATAAAGTCGCAAATTTTTTGTACCCAATACCTTAAATGAAATTTTTCAAAATGTCTTTTTCAGCAAAATTTCGATAAAATACACTATTTAGTAAACAGGATTAATAAACTTAATCAAATAAAGTCATGGAAAAATGTTATTGATTTTTCAAGCTTTTAGTTTCGAAAAGTTTTTCGGTATCGGGTATTTTTGAGAACCGAGTTCTAAATATTTGGATGATGAAAAATTATACAACAATAGCTGTCAATATAATTCAAACAATCAAAAATCAAATCAGAAAATCTGAACATAAAATGGAAAATCAAGACAAAAGGTAAATTAAATTTAAATTATTAGTTTAAATGTATTTTATTTTAAGTTGTATATTAAATTGTGACTAAATGATCTTTATTTTATCTAATAGTGTGATCTAATAGTAAGCGCAAGAGATGGACGAGAAAAGAAACTTTAGGGTTGCTACAATGTTTCCTTGCTCGAAAGGATGAATTTGAGCACAGCAGAAGGAAACGATTTGCCTATTACAATGTGTTGGAAGACATGATTGGAAAAGGCATAACTGTGAGTATAATTTTTTTTCGGCATGATTCTAGTTTGGGGCCCACGCCCCTTTTTATTTTTTTCGAGTTGAATTATATGTATTTGGCCCTCCAAAATCCAGAGGTGCAAAAAAAAAGCCGCTCTCTTCTGGTTTAGGAGATACAATTCATGAAAGTTTGAAAATTCGCTCATAAAAATCTGTGATTTCTCCATAGTTTTTCAACGAATGTTCACCATAAAACAAACAATTTAAATTTGATAGATTATATCTCCCAAACCATAAGAGAGCGTCCATTTTTTCTTGCACCATTGCGTTTAGGAGGCTAAAATACATACAAAAAATAGGAGGCGTGGGCCCCAAACTAGAACTATTCCATTTTTTATTCTTATTAATAATGATTATAATAACATTTCCAAATTTAAAGGATTCAACCACGACGACTCTTTGTCTGGAAAACAAAATGCGAACTCTTTTGAATGCATATAAAGCATCAAAAGACAATAACAATCGCACTGGTGCATGTTCCAGTTATGCTCCATTTATGAAGGAAATGGACGACATTTTTGGAGATAGGCCTATTATAGCCAAAAAGCATATGCTGCATGCTGGGTATAAGCCTATACAAGTTTTAGGAGAAAACTACAGAGCGCAAAGCCCAGATGTGGAAGACATGTCCACAAGTCTTTCGACTCCGGTAGCAGCGACAGAAACTCCAGCTAAACGTAAGAGGTGTTCAATGCGTGAAATATACTTGCAAGAAAAAATTGCACTAAAAGCAAAAGCTTATAAAGCTAAAGAAGCTCACCGAATGGAAGCATTAAAAGAAATGGAAGACTTCCTCAAAGAAAAGTGGCAAAAACAAACTGAAATTGAAAAAAGAAAAGTAGAGCTTTTAGAAATAATTGTAGAGTGGCAATTATGTACGTATCTTTTTTTCGTTTTCCATTTTTTTAATGATTTCAACGGTGAGGTTCTTAAGCTTTATAAGCTTCTTTTTTTAGTGAAATTTTTTCTTGCAAAAATTTTCGCCTAGTGAACACCTTTTATGTCCAGAATAAAATAGGATTATATGTAGCATGCAGTGTATGTTTATTGGCCATGAGAAGCCTATCGTCAAAAATGTATCCAATTGCTACATGAATGTTGCATTACAAGGATTCGCACCCGTTAGATTATTTTTGTATTTTGTGCTTTATATTTGAATGCATTCAACAAGTTGTTGTTGTTCGCTGGCGATCGTTTTCAAATTTAATTTTTATGTTATCGTTTTAAAAACAAACGTTTTATTGAATTGCTTATGCATTGTTTAGTTTTTTAATATTACTCTGAATTTCATTTGAACTCTTTAATTTCTTGCATTAATAACTGAAATAAAAAATGTATATTTTGTACAAAAAACTTTTATGTAATACGACTTTATCCATATTATATTACAAAAAAACGGGTTAAGAATAATAAATAAAAGCTTAATAATTTACATTAAGACAATGATTAAGATTAACGCTTAGTTAAAAATAGATTTAAAATGAAATGAACATGAAAATGAAAAAAATGAAATGCAGTAACTCGACGGACAGCAATCCATGCGGAGGACTTCGTTACGCCGAATAAACTTCCAAGTTGCCTGTACGTAACCGAATTGCTAATATACCAAACATATAGGGGAGAGTGGGGTGTTGTGAGACATGGGGTTTTGTGAGACACGTCAATATCTGACATAGTGGTAATGTTATGAATGCTCACAACAACTGGAAGATATTTTTCAATGGGATTTCACTTATTATGTGCACTCATCGCATTTACACGTGTTCCTAGTGTCTGTAACAATTTTGAGTTTTGATCGCGCTCTTAAAAGTTTTTTGTACAGTTTGTCTTAGGTAAATATATATTGAAATGATATCTCTTCCATTGCCTTCAAGCCAACCGAAGTGATTTTGCAAAAAAAATTGCGGGTGATGATGGCGCAGTGGCCATTTGAAAATGTCGAATATGGGGTGTCGTGTGACAGTAAATATGGGGTGTTGTGAGACAGTTAATTTTTCTTTTTATTTCATTATTTTTATAGCCATCATGCCACTAAATGCATATAAAGTATCGCCAAAGCCAAAGGGAAATGTGGCATCCATCCACCTTGTGGCAGCCATCAAAGAAATTGCCATAAAAATTATTGTTTTCGAGTTGTCTGCAAATCATATAATTTTGATAAATCTTCTAGAGTGTATGGAACCCTTTATATGGAAAAGTTGAAGACACAATTTTTTCCTCATCGGCTTCAAATGATAAATTAGTCGATTTTGTTGCATTGCAAAGTGTCAAAACTGGCAGGAAACCAGTTTTTCCAATATTTACAAATTAAACTGGATTTTTCAAGGCGTCTGAGCTGAGCAGTGCACTAGAGAAGGTTAGTCCTCTGAAGTTTGATCCCCTTTTCCAAAAATCAAAACGCGGCCGGAAGCCTATGTATGCAACCGTATTTACAACTTCCAAGAATGTGGCATTATTGAGGAAAAAATCCGACCAAAAGAATGAAAAAAAATAAGACAAAAAAAAATCGCTGAAGGAACCAGCAAAGCGGAAAGAGTTTTGTCATTAGATGATGAAGATTAATACTTTTGCATCTTTTGTAGGGCAAACGTGCCAAAGAGTTTTTTTTTTTTGTTTTTGGATTCGCCAAGGAAGTGTGAAATCTCATGAATACGTATAGCCCGTACTATACGCATGCACGACTTACATTCTTAAATAAGTCCGGACGAAAACAATTTCGTTAGTTGCAATAAATGTGATCGAACTGTTAAAAATTTCATTTTGTTATATTTATAGTAGTGTCTCACAACACCCCATAATTTTTTAAAATCGAAAATTCCAATCTTTTTTTCAGGCTTCAAGAAAATTTTTTAATGTTTTGAATTTCAAAAAAATGTCATCGCAGGTTGTTAGGTAATTGAATAAGCTAAACAAAAAATGTTTTCAGAAAAAAAAATATTAACTTTTAAAGAAGTTATCATCCAAAAACTAAACCTGTCTCACAACACCCCACTCTCCCCTACACAATTTTTTCGAGCCAATTTTTGAAACAACTTCTGTTTAAGTTTCGTATTGTGAGAACCGATCTAGAAAAAATAAAAATTAGGTGAGAGATTTATTAGGTTTTCAATTCGATTTTAATAGCCCCACGCGTACTGCGTAAGGGGTATATTAATTTTGTCGCAACGTAGGTATATAAAAGTAAGTATATATATTGATCAGCATCACTACCTGAGTCGAATTAGCCATGTACGCCTGTCTGTCCAACTTTCGACACGATTGCAGCAGTAATTGTTATGGTATCGTCTTGAAATTCGATATTCAAGATTTAAAAAAAAAAAAAGAGAACAAGTTTGAGAATGGGCGCAATCGGATGAAAACCACGTCTACCTCTCATACAAAGTGACCCTATCAAAACATTAAAATCCCTTCAAAAATTGACTTAACCACTAGATATTATATTATCAATAGATATTATGTTATAACTGCAACAAAAATTACTGCAAAACTAAATTTCTTGAATAAATGGTCAGATTTTTCAAAAACTTTTATGCAGGACTTTGCATTATCCGAGTTATACTATTTTCGATAATTAACAAAAAGTATCACGGCAACAAAAATATCCATACCAAACGCGAGTTTTAGAGGATTTTTAAACCATTCCAGCTCACGGATGGCTATCGCTACAGTCAAAATATTTCGGGAACCATCATAACATGAACCAACGTTTATTTTGAGAATGTGATCCAAACAACTTTTTTTTTCTATGGAGTATAAGGCGCCTTAATGTATGTATATCATGTCTAAACATATCCCTTCAAAGAAATTTTAATTTGAAACACTTACGAATTAAGTAATAAACAGTGCTCCGCTGCAGGCGCAAATGCGATTTGAAATCGTCGTCGCTATAGGCATCAATAATTTGCAGAAAATCAGTGTATTTCGGATGAACTTCTGGCTCCAAATCAGATCCAACCGATTCCGAGCTTGAGTCTGAACAATTTGCAAATGTTGCATTTATTACATCTTCAGCTTCATGCAGCTCTTTTTGTTGGCGCAAACCAATATCGCTGTTCATTAGACAATATGCAACCTTAAGGATACATAAATATATTGTTTCTTTTATATATATTGTAATATATTTATCATTGGTATTTCTGCGTTTTCCATTGCGATTTATCAGATTTGTCTTCGTTTTGTTTACTTTTTTTGACATTAGAGGAAATGCTGCCAAGTTGGAAAATATTCTTAAGCGACTTCGTGGTCGCTGTATCTAATGTAACGATACAGAAATTCAGCAGATTAAAAAGATATCTTAGGACAAAAATCAAAGGGGATACTCATTTGGTTTAACACAATCATAGAATCATCCATTTTGGTCCAAATTTCCCATGGAGCTCAGAAAAGTTGCAATGATCCGCCCGTGACCTCAGATAATCCCATTGCATCCGATTGACAAAAGAATCATTCATTTTGGTCCAAATGTTCCATGAAACCCAGAAAAAATATAATGAACCGCCTGTGACCTCAGATAATCCCATTGCATCCGATTGACAAAAGAATCATCCATTTTAGTCCAAATGTTCCATGGAACCCATTAAAGTGCCAATGATCAGCCTGTGACCTCAGATAATCCCATTTCATCTGATTGGCCATAGAATCATCCATTTTTGTCCAAATATTCCATGGAACCCATAAAAGTTGCAATGATCTGCCTGTGACCTCAGATAACCCCATTTCATCCGATTGGCTATAGAATCATCCATTTTTGTCCAAATATTCCATGGAACCCATAAAAGTTGCAATGATCTGGCTGTGACCTCAGATAACCCCATTGCTTCCGATAGGCCATAGAATCATCCATTTTTGTCCAAAAGTTCCATGGAAACCATAAAAGTTCCAATGATCCACCTGCGACCTCAGATAGTCCCATTGCATCCGATTGGCCATAGAATTATCCATTTTGGTCCAAATGTTCCATCGAACCTATAAAAGTTTCAATGACCCGCCTGTGACCTCAAATAATCCCATTGCATCTGGTTGGCCATTAAATCATCCATTTTAGTCCAAATATTCCATGGAACCCATAAAAGTTGCAATGATCCGCCTGTGAACTCATATTATCCCATTGCATCCGATTGGCCATAGAATCATCCATTTTGGTCGAAATGTTCCATGGAACCCATTAAAGTGTCAATGATATGCCTGTGACCTAAGACAATCCCATTGCATCCGATTGGCCATATAATCAACCATTTTGGTCCAAATATTCCATGGAACCCATAAAAGTTGTAATGACCCGCCTGTAACCTCAGATAATCCCATTGCATCTGGCTGGCCATAGAATCATCCATTTTGGTTCAAATGTTCCATGGAACCCAGAAAAGTTGCAATGAACCGCCTATAACCTCAGATAATCCCATTGCATCCGATTGACCAAAGAATCATCCATTTTGGTCCAAATGTTCCATGGAACCTGTTCAGTTCCAAACAACAACAATAAGAATTTGTAAGTTCCGAACAACAACAATAAGTTAAGTTATTTATAAGTAGTTGTAGGCACACAAATAGGTAAGCATAACAGCAAAACACAAAACAACAAGGCTAACCATTAACTGTAATTTGTAATAAAATTCTATTTGGCTATTTTACAATACAATTCTAAGTGCAATGTGCTGAACAACATTTCAAGAGCAGCTTAATCGCTTTTGCCAAATTTGCATATTGTTGTTATGCTTAAATTCAATAATTTTATATACACATATACATTTATATTATGTATTAGTCTTACATAATTTACTATACAATATTTGGAAATAATTTTGTATAATAAGAAAGAAACTTCATGAATAAAGTAGTAGTCATTATAATCGGTAATATTCAAAAGAAACACTTTGAAGCGGTTTTTATTATTTCTAAGCGGGTTGAATAGGTTCAAGTGCCTAGTTACCCAAACAACCAAGCGGGTTGAATAGGTTCATGTGCCTAATTAACCAATGAATAAATAAACAAAATAATTATTCTTTAGTCGAACAAGTTCACGTGCTTGGTTGATTATTGCATAATTAATCAATAAGAACTCGAGCAGGTTCATGTGCCTGATCGAATAATCCTTACAACAAAGGAATTGCAATTGCGCCAACAAGACGCAACATTCTGGTTACTCCGACGTGATTATCATCATTCTGGTGACCTCGACGCGATAATCATTGTTTCACGTAATTTTTGGAGCAATTCAACATATCATCTGGTGGTTCGGATTCATGAGCATTCATCATGTAAGACTTTTCATCATTGGTCGCCTTAAAAAAGGTGGCGGGCATTGAAATTCAGCAAATTGTGAGAAATTTCAAAAACGACATCAAACTATTTTGAAGAGCGACTACAGCGTCTGAACACTGTATGGGATCAATTTGAAGAAAATGACACGAAGATGCATACAATGAAATATCTATCATTAGATCATGAATATTTTACAACAGACTACTATAATAACATTCTGACTGTGGCCGATAAGTATAAACAGATCTTTACAACCGAGAAACAAAACCTGGAGTCGAAGACAGCATCCCAATTGGAACCTTCTCCAAAGGCAACCCTAAGAGATACACGAGGATTCACAAGAGATGCACCTTCGGTCGCATCAACAACTCAACAGGAGAAATCAGCATCAATTTCTCCAGTCGAAGTTAATTTTGAGGCCATGGTTAGGAGACAAAAGGCGATGATGTCATCAGTAGAACGTATACTAACGGGCAATTCAATACAAGAGGCTCCATCGCAGTGTCTGATCGTATTAAACAAGCTGTGGAGCCAAGTTGAAGAGATCCACTATAAATTATCGGAGCTGTTCGAAGATCCGGCTACAAAGGGATATGGCATACTGGCCTACTCAGAACTCGAAGCCAGAGTCATACAGCGACAAGAATGTTTGACAACACATAAGAATGTCAACAATGAAGCTAATGCGATAAATCACCAATCGGTACATCTACGTAAGATGTCAATTCCGAAGTTTGACGGAAACTTCTTGAAACGGCAAACATTCGCACACATATTCACGCGAATGATACATCAGCAACAAATTCCAAAAATTCAAAAAATGTGGTACCTAAAAACCAATGTATTCGGAAATTCCGAACGTGCGATTGCTCATCTAGAGTTAACAGAAGATATAAAAGTTCCAATGACCCGCCTGTTATCTCAGATAACAACAGGTGTAACAGGTGTTACGGTTGAAAATCTGAATTGACCCCCTCATATTATTTGGTTACATACAAATCGATTCTAAAGGAGTAAAATAAAATTTTTTAAAAAATGTATCAAGATTTTTCAATTTACAATATATACATTAAGGCGCCTCAACTTGTATGGAGGAAAAAAAAGTTGTGCGGGTCACCTCCTGAAAACAAACTTTGGTTTATTTTATGACGATTCCCAAAATATTGCAACTCTAGCTTTAGCCGTTCGTGAGCTGGAATGGTTTGAAATAACCTCTAAAAATCGGGTTTTTGATTAATACTATTTATACCACACTACCTTCGGTCAAAAAAATTGTCACAAATAGTGTAAATCGATGAATTACATAGTTTTGTTTTTTTATTTTGTTTTAAATCTGCCCACACACTTAGTTATTGAGTTATTTGCAGTGATTTTTTCAATTTTTTTTAATGCAGTTTTTATAAAAATATATATAACTTCCCCATTTATAGCCTGATTTACCATTCCGTGGTATCATTGGAAAGGTACTGAATGCTGCTTTTCATTTCTGTCGTTAATTAACCCTTATAAGCACTTTTATAAAAATGCATTTTTTATCAACATGATAAAAAATTTGTGGTTATTTATTAAGTCGCTAATTAAAAGATAAAAAAAAAACAATTTAGAGTTTTATCAAAGAAATAATTTTTTTTTTATTCCAAATCTTTTCGTGATTCAATTTTACAGTAACGCTTGCAGGGTCTTGCAGGGAGTAACGTGTGCAGGTCTGTTCTTATCAATTACCGAAACGCAGGATTGGCTTACCACATGTACAAAACGTTCCGTATTTTGTGAATGACATGGAAATTCTGAAAATTGTTTGTTAAGAAAAGCATAACAATTATTATAAAAACTTTTCATTTCCAGGAATTTTTACAATTTCATTGGAGTCGTGTAGTTCTAATAAGTATTGTTGAGTATAGAACTGGATGCATGGCAGTTCTGTATTAGCTCTTAATTCATTCCAATCTATCATATTTTTATAGGAATCACAATTGAATTGTATCTTGGGGACATTTTTTTAAAGTATTTTCCTATACTTTATTCCAAAGTCCATTTAAAAAATGCATTCTTTATCTACATGATTTAATTTTATTTCTCTTATATTTGAACAAATTCAGGAATTGAGGCAAAGGCCATCACAAAAAAATAAAAATAAAATAAAATGCATTTTTATAAAAGTGCTTATAAGGGTTAATTAACGACAGAAATGAAAAGCAGCATTTAGTACCTTTCCAATGATACCACGGAATGGTAAATCAGGCTATAAATGGGGAAGTTATATATATTTTTATAAAAACTGCATTAAAAAAAATTGAAAAAATCACTGCAAATAACTCAATAACTAAGTGTGTGGGCAGATTTAAAACAAAATAAAAAAACAAAACTATGTAATTCATCGATTTACACTATTTGTGACAATTTTTTTGACCGAAGGTAGTATGGTATAAATAGTATTAATCAAAAACCCGATTTTTAGAGGTTATTTCAAACCATTCCAGCTCACGAACGGCTAAAGCTAGAGTTGCAATATTTTGGGAATCATCATAAAATAAACCAAAGTTTGTTTTCAGGAGGTGACCCGGACCACTTTTTTTTTTGAGGCGCCTTAATATACATATATATCGGTGATTCCATATCATTTCGACAAATTTTAAGCAAAATCTGACCTTAGTGCTTCCGATTTGTTTGAAACTTTGTAAGTCAGTTTATTCACATTAAAAAACATATTCTGTGTTTTTTATTATTGCGAAATTTTTTTTTTGCAAAGTCATACACTTTGATAGTGTACATTAAAAATTTCAACAAAATCAAGTAGATGCATGTTTTTAACAGCTCTATCTCTTTACCTGTAATTCGCACAGAAAATAGTCTCAGGTAAAGTTTAAGTTCCTTGAATCGATCTTTCTGGTGGTGTCATTTGTGTATAGTTCTTTTATGGAAAAAAGTTTCTTTTTTATCCAGAAATTTAACATCACATATTTCACAGTCGGCGCAACAACTTTTTCACCTTTTTAATATGATATCGTGATGACCGTGGCATGCATGTTAAGTGTGTGGCTTAGCATGCTCGGAGCCCGGGTTCGATCCCCAGCCGCGGCGAAAAGTTTTTTTCAATAAAAAATTTTTCTGATCGGTCACCACCTCTCTGCAGACAATGGAAACCTCAGAGAGTAAATAATGCCATGTAAAGCTTCTTGAGAACATAAAATTTAGCCGTTCGGAGTCGGCATAAAACATGTAGGTCCAGTTCTCAGTCAATTGTGTGCAAACATTTAATAACACACACAACGTAATTGATCATAAGAAGCTCGGTCAAAGGCCTTTCAAGGGCTGAAATGGTCAATTTGTTTTTTTTTTTTTTTTTGTTTTTAATATGATATCGCATTAAGGCATTCATTCTGAAGGTTTACGCAAAATTTAAAGTTGGATCTCCAACGCTTGCTATTTTCAATGATTTTTTAAAAAAAATGCCGACCAAAGTTTTTCTATTTTTGTATACTGATAATTTCATTTTGATATAAAAAAGTTATTGTTCCTTATTTTATGTATGCAGTAACTGTTTGGTTTGAAGTACATCCTTCCATCTAATGATGATCTCTCATGAAAAACGAATGTTTCAATTATAATGCCATTTGTGTTACGTCTCAAAGGATCAATTAAATGCGCCTTTGTTTAATCTTCCATACTTGTATTTTTTTAGTTGTACAACTATTTCTGTTCTAAAGGTGCATAGTTTTAATATAAATACCAATCTAATGGGCTTGTAAATAAGTAAAAACAGCTTTGATAAAAACAGTTCAGTATTAATAGCTTTTAAGTTTTTTGACACCCAATTATAAATTGTTAAGGCGAAGAAGCTGAAGTTTGATCCGTTGAGTCGCCGTGCTCATGTTCATTAAGGCGCCTCTCGCTCCATAGAACAAAAAAAAGTTGTTCGGCACAGTTGCTCCAAAATAGTCCGTGGTTTATGTTATGATGATTTCCCAAATATTTCGACTCTAGCGATAGCCGAGAGCTGGAATGGTTTGAAATATCCTCTAAAAATCCCCAAATATTTCGACTCTAGCGATAGCCATCCGTGAGCTGAAATGGTTTGAAATAACATCTACAAATCAAGTTTTCTGCAAAAATATTGGCTGGTGTGGTAGTTTAAAATATAAATAAAATATATATATATATATATATATAAATATATAATAAATTGTATATCTATTCTTTCTGACTGTAATTTTTTAAACTACCATACCAGCCAATATTTTTGCAAAAAACTTGATTTGTAGATGTTATTTCAAACCATTTCAGCTCACGGATGGCTATCGCTAGAGTCAAAATATTTGGGGAACCACCATAACATAAACCAAGGACTATTTTGAGAAACTGTGCCGAACTTCTTTTTTCGTGAGGCGCCTTAATGTTCATACGTATAAAAAATATTTTTTTTATGACGATCAATCACAAGATTCTTTGGTTGCATATGTATCTATATATAAAGTAAGAAACAATAATTTGGTTTATATCAAAATAAAATTTTCGATGTACAAAAATATCAAAACTTAAGTAGGCATTTTTTTTAAAAATCATTAAAAATAGCAAACGGAGATACAACTTAAAATTTTGCGTAAGCCTTAAAAATGAATGCTTTAGTTCGATTTTATATTAAAAAGGCGAAAAAGTTGTTGCGCCGACTGTGAATAATATAATGGTAATTTTCGAGACAAAAAAAAATACTTTTTTCTACGAAAGAACTATAAAAAAATGATACTACCAGAAAGTTTTTTGTCTGTGCGACTTACAGTTTAGAAGATAGAGCTGTTTAAATACATGAACCTATTTAGTTTTTTTATAATTTTTAATGTTTGTGAGAATGTATAACTTTGAAAAAAAAATTTACGTGCAAAAAAAAGTACGCAGTTATTTTATTTTTCAGATGAACTATCCACCAAAAAAGTTTCAAAAGTTTTAAAAATAGTGATGTAAAAAAAGTGTGCCTTTTCACATGGAATCACCGATATATTAGAGCACCCATGAAATGTTTGGAATTTGCTAAAGTGTTAAATTTTGTCGCTCCCGTCGCATTTTCTCAGAGAAAGGGTGTTAAAAATGAGATCTGCAAAAAAACCACGCATCTGTAGTGGTAAAAAGCCAGTCACTTTTGAGTTTTATCTCAAAGAATACTCAAACATTTTCTCAAAAAACTCTAATAATATAATTGCTTTGTATCTTTTAAAATAAATGAATGAGGTGAAAGGCGATTATACAACTTTTCATTTAAAATTAAACAACAAAGATGTTTTTGCAATTATTTTTAATTTTCACGCATCCGGTTATGGGTTTTTTTAAGCTCAAACTATGTAGAATTTTTCGAAAAAATTTAGGACAACTTATGTTTTAAAAAGCTCTCATTTATGCTTCGTCCAACATAAATGCAATATTATATTTTTTGTGAATAGCTATTGAAAAGATCTTCAAGATATATAAACATTTATTTACTTATTGTTCGTATTTATAGGCAATAAAAAGTTTTAAAGTTAAAAATACATTAAGTTGACAAAGGAATCTTTAAAAAAAATGTAATTTGAACATACTTAAAATATGAAAGAAATTAAATTAACAACATTAAGTAATGTTACTTATATCATTTTTATATATTTTTACAGTGCAAGTTACAAAATTAAATAATGCTACTAATAATATTTTTATATATTTTTGTAGCTTTCAAAAAGTTTACAAAAGCTTGATTTTAAAGTGTTAAATTTTTAAATGTCTTCTCTGTGAAATTTTGTTTTTAAGTATTCAATAAATTTTGTTTTAGAAAAATTTTTAGACGGCAAATTTTTGTACTGTTGTTCCATCGCGTGTAGGATGAACTGTTTTTGGGCTTCCTGATGAGTTAGCACAGTATTAAATCGCGCAATTAGTGCGATACCACGTTCAGCATATCGTTGACAACTGATAAATTTTGAACAATTTTTGTAGCCGTAATCAGGGAACGAAAATAAACGAAACGATATCCGAACCTTTCGCTGAGAGGCTGATAGAAACCAGCAACTATTCATTCGTTCTTTTTGTGAGGGCAAACAAAACACGAAACCTTTCAATGGAAGAGAGCGATATCGTAATTTTTATAATTTTTGCTAATGTGTCAGTGTAGAAAACGAAACCGAATGAAACGTTTTCTTAATGCTCACTATGGTTCGCATGACTCATGCGGCATGAGGCATGGAACGACAACAGAGGCTTGCACACAGTGTGGAACGGACGGCAAGCGTTTTTTGTTTTTTGTGTTATGCATGCGTCATCGAGGTCAGTTTGTGTTGTTATTTCTTGTATTTTTTTTTTCAACAACAGTGTAGGCAAATGAATGTTAGTTGTTTATTGCCTGCAAAAAAACAAAAAACCGCGACACTTGCCAGCTATCAAAACGTACAAATGTATGTACATTTCTTTGTGTGATCAATGACGTCTGTCTGCGTGAAACTGATCGCGTCTTAGGCACGGGAGTTGAGGTAGGCGATGTGAGGTACAACAAGAAATACGTTCAAAGCAGGGTGCTTTTGTATTTTTGTTCTCCGCACCCTGTCTTAAAGTTTACATACCTACATAAAAAAAAGAATACTTAGAAATGAAATAAAAATTTTATTTTTGGTAAAGAAATTGCTTAAAATTAAAAACAATACATTCATTGTATGAGATCAACTTTTTAAAATTAACTTATTAAAATAAAAATGGTGAAAAAATAAAATAAAACTGTATTATAAAAAAAAAAAATTGTTTCAAGTTAAAACCTGTCATTCATAATTGAAATCTCCATTAGTCCTAACAAGTAGAATATGTTCCAAGTTAATTGGAGTAAGTTTGTTTCGCTGGTCGGATAAAATATATTTTAGAGCCGAAAATAACCGTTCCACGCTCACTTGTGTACATGGAATTGCTAAGACAATTTCTGCTATAGCTGCCAAGGTATTGTTTTGGCTGCTCCAAAATTCCATAACGTTATCATTGAGTGGAGTTCTTGGTTGTCGGTCGTACAAAAGCAGATCAGTTTCTATTCGTGTTACCAAAGTCGACGTTGCCTCTACATTCGATGGTGTAGGATCCAGATTTTGAAGAAACTCGTGAACTGTTTTCGGCTTTTTGTAGGCTTGACTGCTTGTTGATGGTTCATTGGAATTTGACCTTAAACTTTGCGAGTCTGAAGTCAAAGTGTTTTCTGTTGAGATAAAAATATATGTACACATAATGTATTTGGCATAAAAAATAAATTTATTGAACAAACAATAACTGAACTATATTTTGTTATATATTGTTTTGTTATTTTGACTTACCTTTTCGAGAAGTTAAGCGCGTATGCAAAATCCCTATGCATATTTTTGCCCTAGCAATTTGTTCCGGTTGTAAGGTTACTTTGATTCTTGGGTCCAAAAATACAGCAACTGTAAATAAGTCATTATCGAATAATTTCGATTTTCTTTTATTTAACGCCTCAATTAGAGAAGCTTGTATCGCACTGTTTGGAAGATTTTCTATTTGTAATATTATGTCCAATATAATTATGTAAAGATCGCTATAAAGCAGTTTTTCGGATTGTAATTTAACTGTTGCAGCGGAAACAACATTAAAGGTGTTTAAAAACTCAGAAACGAAACTCCACTCGTCAGTACTAATTAAAAAATTTGCGTTATCTGAGCTTAAAGAAGTAATAATCTCTATCAACTCAAATAACCTTTCCAGCATGATGTATGTGGAGTTCCATCTGGTGACACAATCCAATACTGGTCTCTTGTAGCCACCGTTTTTTAATAGGGCGAGGTATGTTTGACTTCTTAATTTTTTCACAACTGATCTGCATTTTTCTATTTTTTGGTTAATTTCCTCCTTTTTTAACACATCATTGACGCAAAGTTGTAGTGTATGAGTACCGCAACGAATGTTAGTTAGCAAATCTGAAGAAAAGTTTTTTTCAATGGATTCCAAACTGTCTTCAGTACAATTATTAGCTAAAGCATCTTCTTCTTGTGCATTTTTTAAGTCATCATTTAAATTATGCACAGCTTTTACCATATTGGCTCCATTGTCTGTCGTAATTGTCAATATTTGGCTTAAATCAATTTTGTAATCACCTAAAACTTCCAACATTACAGATTTTAAGTAATCACTGGTGTGTCTTTTTTTTAGCTCTTTGATGGCAAGCGTTTTTACAGTAATGGATTTGTTCTTTATGTACTGGACATTTATTCCTAAGACGCTTAAGTGTTGTCTAGTAGCTGCATCAATTTTTAATGACAAAAGTCTTCCTTTTAGTTCTGCCATAATATCCGTTTTGCATTTTTGGGAAAAAATAATTATTCTTTCAATTATATTGTGCTCATTCAAATTTATTTTTAAAGTTTCAAGAACTGGTTGCATAAGCATTTTAAACGCACGATCTTCAGTCATACGCAATGGCCTACCATTTTTGGTAAATAATTCCACAATAGCCATTTCCATATTATGCCTATTTATTTCTTTTGATATTTTTGCATTTTCTGAAAGTGATGAAGCACAATTTTTATGTTGGATATATATTTCATATATATCTGGGTGAACTTTTTTCAAATGTCGTTCCAAATTTCCCGCATGTTTGCTGACAATTTTGCCATTACAACTTCCATTTTTGCATATTATTTCACTTACATTATTAGTATCAAAATGTAGTCGCAAAGCGTTATTTTTGGGACGCGGCATTTTCACTTTTTCCGATATCTGATGTTCTCCACTGTTCATCCTGCTTTGGCTGCACAAAAATATAAACTGCGCAAAAGAATGCGAAGAAGACCTTTTTTGTTGATATCCCATGATCGTTAAACGAATCATTCATTGGGTTTCATTTGTGTCTCTTCGTTGCTCAGGCTTTTCGTTTTGTTTATGGTTTCGCTCGTATCAGCAAAAAACAAAACAAAACAGCCGCTCAATCGTTCTTGCGTTGTTTGAATCGGTTTTGTTTTGTTCGCTTGAAAGAGCGGAACGAAACTAAATGGAACGGTTCGTTAGTGTTTATTTTCGTTCACTGGCCGTAATATTAGCCGTGTTAAATTTAAAGAGAGATACACCAAAACGAATTAGTTTAGCTGTCAATGACAATAATAGACAAGCTTAGTGATTTTGTCACCGAGAAAACTTTTTTCTTTTTTGACACAATTTTAAATCAAGAAATTACGTGAATTAATAGAAATTTTTTATTTACGGATCCAACATCGTAGGGAAGTATACAAAATTATATTGCGGCTAAAAAAATTGTTAAAAATTTATTAGTTTTTTTTTATTTTTATATTTATTTTTAGTTTTTTAGAAATGTTGTTTATGTTCAAATTACATTTTTTTTAAAGATTCCTTTGTTAACTTAATGTATTTGTAAAAAACTGCAAACAGTTAAAATATGTTTATGTTTTAATTCGTTAGTTTTTTATCTATATCTATATCTATATCTATATCTATATCTATATCTATACTATTATATAAAAGGCTTCTTACGTATCTACATAGACATATAACTCAAGAACTACTCAACCGATTTTTGTAATTCTTTCACTAACATAAAGCAACATGTTTAACTTAGTATGTGGCATACTTTTTTTCTTTAAAACTGCTCTTAAAAGTTATTGAAATTTGAGTTTTAAAAGTAGCCAAAAAAATCAAATCCAAAAAACATTGCTGCATTGAATCGTTAGACACACAAACAGCGCGCTGTAGCGTAAAGCTTTCTCGCTCTTTTCCTCTCCGATTGTGTTTGTTATTGTTTCTTGTTTGTTAAAGTGCTTTATATAAGGGATGTTTTACGCACAAAAGCACATGCAAGAAGTTGTCTCATTCAGTTGGCGCTGAGACTTCAAGTGATTAAGTCTTTGTTGCTTAATTTTTAGGTATGATATGTTTATGCTTCGTAAATGTTTACCTTTGTTGTTTTTTATGCTGCGTAAATGTTTATTTTTGCTGAGACAAAGAGCGCTACAAGCGTAAGTATAAAATTGTGGTAAGCGGAATTACAGAGCTGAAGTAATTGGCTCAGTGAATAAAGGCCTAACGGCTAAAAAAAAAAAATGAAATAATGCCTAAAAATTGCAACAAAAAATTATATAGGAATTAGGCGGTTGTTCATTATGAAAGAATGTCTAATATTTTAGGCATTCCTTCATTAAAATTGTTTAAGCAATTGATTTTCCCTTTTACAAAATGCATACACTATCTTGTAAACATTCTGTAAAAGGGAAAATTAGACTTTCCTTCATTTTTAAAGTTAGACGTTCTTTCACTTTCTTCTTAGGCGTTCTTGTTTGGCGTTCTTTCATTTTGAAAATTAGGCATTAGTTCGTTAGGCCTTTATTCACTGAGCCGAAGTAATTGAACATTGTGGCTCAGTGAATAAAGGCCTAACGAACTAATGCCTAATTTTTCAAAATGAAAGAATGCCTAAAGCAACAAAATTAGCTTCGGTTACACCTAAGAACATTTCGAACAAAATTTGGTCATTATTGGATCACGGTCAGTAGACACGGCGTCTCCTTGAAATACTAAGGGACTGTGTATGCAAATGAACTGTTTATTAAAAAAATATCTTTAAAAATTTTAAAAAAGTGAAAAAAAATTTAGATACTTAAAACCATTTTATTGAAAATTAAAAATTATACGTTCTTAGGCCTTACCGAATATAATTTCGTTTTTGGAGCGAAAATTTAGAGTACTTGAAAATCATCTATACAAATAAAGGACGGATATTTTCATAAAAATATGTATCGCCCATTTCATATTGAAGTGTAATATAAGTTTCACTCACCATCTCCGATTGGGCTCAATTTTTTTTTGTATTGGTTTATTGTTTAAAAAGTAAATCCGGAGTTTGAGACTTAACAAGTTTTTTCGCGGACCCACAGCCATGCGTATGCCTAAATATGGTATATTTTGAGACAACAAAGCTCTGTCAATTTAAATTCGATTTTTGTAAATTGGGTATGATTGGAAAGGTTATTTTGTCTTTTTTAAGGAAAACATAGAAAACTGCAGCAAGTCAACCAATTTTTAATTTAAAAGTTTAATGCCATGCCAGCATCAGACGCTATAATTTTCATTTTTATAATTTTTATAATTTTCACGTTCTAGATGGATTCAGAAGATTGAAAACCGTGAAATATTAATGAATTTTTTAATAAAAATTCAACTAGCTGTCATTACATTTCTTACAATCAATTTTCATAAAATATTTTTTCTCATTTGTTTTTGTATTAAAAATTAGTTGAATTTGTTTTGAAAATTCATTAACACTTCACGTTGTATCGATAAACTTCCGAACTCTTTAAGAGTACACCTTAATTTTATATCGCTAGAAAGGTAATGAAACCTTAATACAGCTTATATTATGAAAGTTAAAAAAAAGTTATAGCGTCTGGTGCTGGCATTATACTTTGAAATTAAAAATGGGTTGACTTACTGCAATATTTCCAAAAGTTTTATATTTTTCCTTTAAAGTAGACAAAAACCTTTACAATGATACCCTATTTACGACAATCGTATTTAAATTGACTGAGCTACGTTGTCTCAAAGTAGACCCTATTTTGGCCGCGAAAAATGATTGCAAAAATCTATAACTTCAGATTTGGTTTCTAATCATTAAACCAATCCAAGAAAAAAATTTGAGCCAATTCGGAGATGGTAAGTGCAACTAATAAAACACTTCAATATAAAATGGCCGGTATATTTTCTATCAACAAAAAAAAACCCCCCGATTTAACCTGAAAAGGCATTGAAGTCATCAGATTTTCTGCATTGTTCTGGCAAAATTATCAGTTACCATATCGGAAATATGAGGCAAAGGATTAAAAATGTAAGAATTCTAAAAATATGAGCCGCAAGCAATGCGTCTAGCTAGATTTGTTTAACATTTCGAAATTGTGGTGACGTTAGAAGTAATACCAGTTTGTACATTCCAATGCATTGGAAACTTATTTATAGGATTAATTTATCTCAAAATTAGCAGTGGTGTTTTCTTGAACGTTGACATCACTGCTAAACTGAACGATAAAAGATTTTTGAGTAGACGAAACGGGAATTTTTCGGTCAATAACGTCCTTTGTTTGGTCTGCATACTAAAAATCACTTCACTTTGTGATCCTATCTGAATGCATATATAATAAACACGCTGTCAACAAAAATAACAAATACTAAGCCTTAGCACACTCGAAAAAATTAAAGTTGGGAGCCGGCCACTGGCTCCTTGTCCTCTTCTGGAAATAAGCAAAACTTCAAGAGTTAAAATTAAATAATTTTATTACCATTAAATACAGGTGACAAAACAAGAGTGAATGCAAATTCTTATTTTAGCTACCAGCTAAACTATTTGATAATTTGTCTTAACCTAATTCGCTGACGATGCGCTTCCCACAGGTTGAATTGCCGACGTCGCTTCAGCGACGTTCTCATGCTGAGGTGACCGTGGCTGCGAGGATCGTGTTACACCTGCATGCGCGTGGCTGGCTGATATCGCAAATTAGGCTGTCTGGCGCACGTTAACTGCCCCCCCTCTAAAAATCTGCGTCCCGCAGATTCTTCTGTATATTTTTTGAGTGGGTGACTTCTTGATCTGGTTTTTTGGTTTGGCTGGGTTGTTCTGGATTTGAGGTTTGGCCGAGACTGGGAAAATGAATTCTTGTAGTAAGTTTTCTCCAAATAACATAGCAGACAGCTGCAAGAATTGACAAGAGGACTCCATCAGCGATAAGTGATGAGTGAAAATTTCGTCCAAGCTTCTGGAGATGGTGGATATTCGCTATACTGAGCCCGTGAATGTAGTCTAAGTTCAGCTTGAGACCGTTGCTCGTTAGATTTACAAGTGCGGGTGGTAATGCTTGTAACATACTGGCTGATCTGCTGGTAAAGGACTGATTTCCTATAGAAATGGTTTCGTTATTTAACAAAATGACATATGTTCCATTGAGGTCCCTCGAATCACGTTCGCTTTGAACTTTCCCTTGAAAGTTAGTAAGGAAAAGTGTGGTTTCGTCAATCAGCTCGATTATTTTGTTATTGTTTGGTTCAAAATGACATCTTGCATCACTGCCTCTCAATAGTCTTGCCAAGCATCCGTCTTCAGAGAGTTTATTTAAGGATTTTGTAGAGCAGATTGATGTGTTGCTTATGGAAGGACAATCTTCTTTCAGGCCAAATATTTCCTGTTGGTTTATTAGGATTTTTTTGTAAGTCAGTTCAACGTGTTGCCCATTTAGTATAGCTGCTCGCGTTATTAACATGCGATAGCTTTCCCATTTTACCTTAGGCATTGACAGCACATACAAGAGCATTGTTCCATTAGAGTAGACCGATGCTGACCCATATTCAATAGCTTCGATGACATTTTGGTATGGTAATGAGGCCTCTTCAATAATTAATCGGTTGATTTCCTCTCGATCCAGTAGATTCGTGTTGACGATACCAGTTTTCGCCATTTGGCAGGCCCGCACTACTTCCGATACCTGTTCCTTCAGGATTAGTACCTTACTTATATCCAGCAGCTCCAGATTTTCTTCGCTTACGTTTTTACTAATAGCATTTATGTGAGCCATCATTTCGTTAGCCTTCCCAATTGCCTCACGAGTGGAGTTGAAGATTTTTTCGTTCACCAGATATTGTTGGTTATTATTGGTAATGATCTCATTCTGACTGCTTAAGATGTTGTCCCAGTCTATGGCGTCTGGTGAGCCAGCCAACCATTTCCACGCAGAGCCTATCCAATTAATTGAGCGTGCCCTTCTAGTTTTTGTCGTCTGCAATTCGTCAAGACGCAACCCAGTTTGGTTTAGATGGAATAGTAGTACTGATCTGATAGCTTCGTTTTTCACCTCATAATGCGCTGACTTAGTTAATTTCATCAAGGCAGTGTTGAAGTAGTCGAGGTCAATCATGTGAATAAGGTTGAAGTGTCCGTTAACGATCCAGCCACGCCCATGCTCAATTGCCACCAAGGGAGAATTGTAGCTGTAGATGTTGAAGCCGGAAACTCCGGATACTAAGAGAAATCTATCTTACAACAGTTAAAAAATAAAGATTTATATTAAACTTCATACCATTATTAAATTATATTTTGTTTTAATCCTATTTAAGGAGTATTTTTGACATATTCACAGGCTTTTCTTGGTTTATTGTTTGCAATATAAGCTTGGTTTTTTTATTATCGAGTCTAATTGGCAGATTGAAATTTTTCCAATTAAGATTAAGGTTTTAACCCTTATGAAACCTGTGAATTTGTCCAAATATTTCTATTCTTAAAATAAATAGTTAGATAAGTTAAGATAAACTAAGATTTACATATAAATGCTTTATTTCTAAAAACTTTTATTCAAGCGTGTTAATATTTTGTGCTTTCAATTTAATATTTGTAACATTTTGTGCTTTCATATTTTTAATATAGTATTTTGTGCTTTCAATTGAATATTTGTAGTATTTTGTGCTTCAAATTAAATATTTGTAACATTTTGTGCTTTCAATTTAATATAGTATTTTGTGCTTTCAATTGAATATTTGTAATATTTTGTGCTTTAAATTTAATATTTGTAACATTTTGTGCTTTCAATTTAATATTTGTAATATTTTGTGCTTTTATATTTTTAATACAGCATTTTGTGCTTTTATTAAATTGTTTGTAATATTTTGTGCTTCATTGTGCTCAAATTTATTACCCTTGTGCCTTTTAAATTTTGTTGGTTGTGATTTAAAGACTTCCCCTTTTTCTAGCATATTTTGTGCCATATTACTCTTTTATTGAGTGCCAGTATTTTTTAGTTGTGCCTTATGGATTTTCCTGCCGTTGTCAGTCTCTACTGTTACCCTATTATCTTTTCTGATTTTTTCTTTTTTGTAAAGCGGCTTTTGTTTCCCCTTAATTTGTTTGTCCCTCACGTATATAACTTCACCTTCTTGAAACTTTCTTTCACTTTTCCTTTTTTTATTAACTCGGATATTTCTTGTCTCTTGGTTTTTTCTTATTTGTTCCCTAATCTCTTTGTGAACCCTTACACGAAAATCGCTCAGTTGTTGGTAGTTTATCCTTTGCGTTCGGTTAAAGAAAATGTCGCTTGGCTTTCTCTTCGTTACTGAGTGTATCGTGTTGTTATAACGGTCAACAGCGATATATAACAGTTCTTTTGGACGAGTTTCTCTAATTTCTTTGCGAATACAACGATATATTTCTATAAGAGTTGAATGGAATTTTTCGACCTGGCCATTCACCTCACTCCTTTGTACAGGAGTTTGATAGAGTTCTATACCTAGGCCCCTAATATAATTAGATTCCAATGGACTCATGAACCCTCTCTCATTGTCTGTAACTATCATTTTTGGTGTTGTAAAATAGTGAAGAACCTTTGCAAGTTTAGCACGTAGTGTAGTGGAAGATTTATTTTTTATATGGAATAGCTTCGCAAATTTAGAAAATTTATCTATGCAAGATAAGAATTTATGGCCCTGTATCTCAAAAATATCAATGTGAATTATTTCAGAGGGATAGCTTGGAACTGGTGTGTTCTTAAGTGGTGGTACTGGAGGGTGTCTGTCGTATTTATTCAGTAAACAAACCTCACATGCTGCAGTAATCCTCTTAATGCGGCTTGCCATCTTGGTAAAATAGTATTTTTCAAGGATTTGCTCCTTATTTTCACGCGGATTTCGATGAGCTCTTCTGTGTTCGTTATCGATAATTTCGTGAATTCTTTCTTCTATGCTCACGTCTTCTACCACTCTTTGAGTTATTCGGATTTTGTAGAGTAAAAAATGTTCGAGATAAATGTCCTGAAGTAGCTGTATTCGGTTTTCTGGAATTTTGATTCCATTGATGACCGAAGGGTTAAGGCGTTCCTTTAATATCTGGGTAAGTATGTCCTTTTCTACTGCTGCTACAGCAACATAATGTCGCATAAAACCAGGATGTGGATTTTCAGTTACGATGGTCCCATTTCCTTCATGGATTATAAGTTGGTTCCGGAAAACATTTAATGGAACTCCTACGTGAGGAATTAAATCTGATGCGTCTTGAGCTGCACTATGTACAGTCCCTATTTCACTTGCTGTTTCCGTCGTCGAATCTATTTCACCACCTGCCGTTGCGACTCTTGAATTATCGCCTCCTTCGCTAGCTGTTTCGGTTGCGGAATCATCATTGGAAACTATAGAATTCGTTATATGGTTTACTTGGCACTGCAATCTTGATAGAGCATCAGCCACAGAATTCGATTTACCAGGAGTGTAAACCAATTCGTGGTTATACTCCTCGATTCTAGCTTTCCATCTCTTCAACTTTGCGTTGTAATTTCTACTTCCTAACGCAAAAGTGAGAGGTTGGTGATCTGTAAAAATTCTTACCTTTTTTGCCCCATATAAATAAGATCTCAAGTTATCCAATGCCCAAACTATGGCCAGCATTTCCTTTTCGTTTGTGGCGTAATTTTCTTCCGTTTTGCTAAGCGATCGTGATATAAAAGCAATAGGTCGATCTTTTCCTGGCTCTCCTTGAGATAGTACTCCTCCAATGGCATAATTCGACGCATCCGTAGTTAAATTGAACGTTTTTCCGAAATCAGGAAATGCAAGGATATCCGATGAAATCAACAATTTTTTTAGGTCATCAAATGCCTTTAAACCATCTTGGTCTAATTTAATTCGTATATTTCTTGACTGATTGGCCTTCACCTGTGCATTTTCACCTCTGGTGAGGTTTGTCAAAGGTTTTGCGACCTTAGCGTAGTCACGAATAAATCTACGGTAGTATGAGGTCATCCCTAAAAAACTTTTCAATTCTTTCAACGTTTGTGGTGGTGGAATAACTTCAATTGCCCTAACCTTTGAAGAATCAGGTTTAATGCCATCTGATGTAATCACATATCCAAGAAATTTTACCTCTGTCCTCATAAACTTGGTTTTTTCCATATTAACGCGTAGGTTAGATTCAGATAGTCTTCTGAACACAGTGTCGACATTCCTCAGATATCTATTCTTTCATATCCTTACCAAAGACGATTATATCGTCGATGTACACATAGCAAATTTTTCCTATGTACTCCTTCAGTACATCGTCAATCATCCTCTGGAATATGGCGGGAGCATTTTTCAACCCGAACGGAAGTCTCATAAATTCATACTTCCCATTCAGAGTTGAGAATGCGGTTTTTGGTATATCCGATTCCTTCATCGAGATCTGGTGGAACCCTGACGTCAAATCGATTGTCGTAAAATATTTAGCATAGCCTAGGCTCGCTAAAGTTGCGTTTATGTCTGGAATTGGATATGCGTCAGACACTGTAACAGCATTTAATCGTTTGAAATCTATGACCATCCTATATTGTTTTTCCCCAGAAGGCTTTGGTTTTTTTGGAACAACCCATATTGGAGAATTATATGGGCTCTTTGATGGACGAATTATGCCTTCCTCGAGTAATTCAGAAATCTGTCTTTCCACCTCATCCCTCATATTAACAGGGTAACGATACGATTTGGTATATATGGGTTCCGAAGTCGTTGTTTTTATTTCCGCTTTAACAGCGGTTTTGATGTCTGTTCCAGCATCCAATGGCTGAAACAACTCCGGATATTTGTCAATCAAAGAGTTGATAGCGGTCAATGCTTCCTTCGGTGCACCAGCAATTTCAAGGTGGTGGATGCCACCAACTTCCATATTTTTCAGGGGTATTTTAATGTTATCTTGTATTGTAAGTGTGTGGTTTTTCCTATCAATAACGGCCTCGAGTTGTTTTAAGGTATCATCACCTATTATACCGTCAAACGAATCGAGTCCTGGGAGCACATAGAACGTTATTAAGGCATCACTGCCCACATTTTGGAAAAACCTACCAGAAACTTTTTTGGTGATATATATAGGCCCTGCTGCAGTGTTAACAGAGAAAGAGGGATCTACTGGGGTTGAACCAGCTGATAAGCTAGTACTGACGAAGTTTTTATTCGCCCCAGTATCAATTAAAAATGACAGTGGCTTACTATTTCCTATCTGGCAATTGAGGTACGGTATACTAGAACTAGAGGGACTACTTAAAATATTTTCTTTCATACAAAAAATGCTGGTGGGCCGTCTGACATAAAATTTGATTCTTCTGCCTCTAAACCCTGATATTCGTTTTCACTCTTTCCCGTCTGCAGGTTGTGAAGCCTTGGCTGCTTCGGTATTGCCCCTGAGGTGGAGGAGGCTTCTCTTTTGAACACATTATTGTTCAAGGGCCGGTTCATGTAGTTGACCTGTTTTGTCTGAATAGATCCATCGACTTCCATTCTTTCGACAGGCTTAGGTGCAAATGATCGATTTGCATGCGGCGCGTATCCCCTGTAATTTCCCTGAAATTTATTGTTATTATGCCTATTTCCCCAATTGTTGTTATATCGTGGTCTATGGGGAAGGGGTGGACGCTGTTCTCCACGAGTCAAGCTACTTACTGGAACTACCACTCTATTTGGAGTATTCATGTGGATGATTTTATTTCTTAGAGTTAGGTTCTGCATATCCAGACAGGAAGAATACGCTTCGGGCAGAGTTCGAGGTCTCTGCAATAAAAACGTCTAGAGCTCTATTCCTGTATGTTTCGGTCAGGACATCCACGGTTTCCTGCGAGTAGAAATCGCACCTTATTTTGTTCATTATTAATGAAAGCTGATGATTCACTGTGGCGTAGAATTCATCAAGCTTCGATCCCTTCTGCACCAACTGATTCAGTTGGTGCTCCAAAGTCCGGATGTCTCGCTTATCGGCGTAATGAAGGGACAGAACCCTTTTGATTTCGGACCAATCACATCCAAAATATTATATGAAACCAAAGCTGAATCAGCGCTGCCACGAATCTTTTGTCTGATATGCTGCAATATCGATCGGTACAAAGGCTTTTCCCTAACAATCGCATAGTCCTTCAGAATTGTTTCCACATTGTGGACCCTAGAGATGTACTGTGAAGGATTGCCTTCGAACACTTGAAGTTCCCTGACGCAGTCGGGGAGTCTTCCTATCTCTCTTAACTCCTGCTCATCCAATGGCCCACGTGAAACTATAACGGATGGTCTTAAAGGCTGAACCGCCTCTGAGCCTATTTCTACCTGCCCAACTCGTCCTTCGATTCTTCGAATTTCCTGTTCTAAACCAATCCCGTGGTTTTCTATTCCTCCCAAGCGCGTTTCGATTCTTCTAATTTGCTCTAGTAGAGCATTGATACCCCCATTTAATTCATTAACCTTTGTTGTAAGGGCGTCCATGGCACAAAAATATTTTAAAATGTTTTTTGAGGAAAATGGTCAATAAATCACTCACCGTTTATTTTGTTGAGAGTCCGCTCCTAGTCTTCTTGTAAACGCTAGTCTTCTTGAATTTTATTAATCGCAACCAATTTAATTGCAACAATCACAAGCACAGTAGTAATATTTTTTTACTATTTTCAATTTTTCTTTATTTTTTTTTTAAAAAAAGATTTTTGTGTTTTTTTTCCTTTTTTTTTTTTTTTTTTTTTTTTTTTTTTGCACAATCTTAAGGGACTCTTTTTTATTTGCACACAAATTCAGATTTTTTTATTTATTCTTATATATCGCACAATTTTTCAAAAAAAATTTTTTTCAAGAATTTTATATAATTTTCCTTTTGTTTTTTTTCCTTTTGCACAAGCCTTTTAGGATTTTTATTTTTTTAGGAAAATTTTATTAATTTTTTCACAATTTTTCCTTAATTTTTTGCACAATTTTTTATAGATTTTTTTAGAAAATTTTGCACAGTTTTTTATTTATGATAATTTTTTATGATTTTATTTTCGCACACAACTTTTTGTTTGTTTCTTTGCACAATAATTTCGGTCTTCTTACGCTTTTAAATAATCCTGTAATGAAAAAAAACATAAAAATTAATTAATTTTGTGAATTTTTACCGTGTTCTTATGGGAACGGTGATATGTGCCACAAACACACATCTTCAAATGTGGTCAAGGAAGGGTCATGTGATCCGGTTTAATCGTCTGCAATTAGATTGCAGGCAACCTACTAAGGCATGACTTGCTTCACAACGGAGATTTGGACCATAAGCAATCTTCAGTGTGTTCCCATGTGAACACTGAAAAATATATTGCAGGATCACAAACCCGTTAACCAATTGGCCGAATCGTGGAGGAGCATCGGCCTAGGTGTATAGGTGCGCGATGTCCTCCAGCCAATATAAATGTTGCAACTACCCCAGCTGGCCTTTGCAAGTTCCTTTCGTGATCTCTGCTAGTGTTCTTATGTTTACAAGCAGAAAGTGATTGAACTTTTTTCTTTTATTAAGCTGGAGTGCAGCTGGTTTTTTTTCTTTATCGTTAAATTTTTTGTGTATTTTTAATTTACTCATCAAGGAAACTGATTTGAGTTCCTTACCACTGGTGGGGGGAATCTCAAGGTTTTATTGATGTTCTCGTGTCTTCAAAGCTCCTTACCTCGGGTGGGGGGAAGCTTTATAGCACGAGTTATTTTATTCATCGAGAAAACTAATTAGAGACCCTTACCACTGGTGGGGGGAATCTCTACGTTTTCCTGATGTTACCTGTGTTGCAAAACCCCTTACCACGGGTGGGGGGAAGTTTTGCAACACAAGCTATTTTATGAAATTTTACCGTAACTTGTTTGTTCACTTATCACAGGGATGTTGCAAAGGTTCAGCTGTTCTAAGGTCACTGTTGCAAAAGGATCCCACATTTAAGGGAGTCTTTTTCCAGGAACCCACATTTGAAGTGGGTCCCTGCTCGGGCGCCAGTTAACGAGTGTGCCTTAGCACACTCGAAAAAATTAAAGTTGGGAGCCGGCCACTGGCTCCTTGTCCTCTTCTGGAAATAAGCAAAACTTCAAGAGTTAAAATTAAATAATTTTATTACCATTAAATACAGGTGACAAAACAAGAGTGAATGCAAATTCTTATTTTAGCTACCAGCTAAACTATTTGATAATTTGTCTTAACCTAATTCGCTGACGATGCGCTTCCCACAGGTTGAATTGCCGACGTCGCTTCAGCGACGTTCTCATGCTGAGGTGACCGTGGCTGCGAGGATCGTGTTACACCTGCATGCGCGTGGCTGGCTGATATCGCAAATTAGGCTGTCTGGCGCACGTTAACTACTATTATAAAAACCAAAATAAAAGACTCAAATGTTAATGCCCTTATAGTGCTTTCACTATTGTGGGTTGTATGGGAGGTGGACGTGTTAGTCGACGGACTACGCCCAATTTTTTAACACACATTAGCTTTAGTATAAAATACATACATACCAAATTTTATCTATGTAAGACAAACATAAGCATATTTATACAGTTTTAAATTTTTTGGTGTGTATGGGAGGTAGGCGTGTCCGTGGGCGGATGACGTCCATTTTTCAAAAACATCTTTGGTTTGTTAAACAAAACATACGTACCAAATTTTATCTCTGTAGGTTGAACAGAAGCTTATATATTGAGTTTTCACTTTTTTGGTTGAAGGGAGATGGGCGTGTTTTGATATAAAGTATATACATACCAAATTTTATTGTTGGAATTTTATTATGAGCTTAGTGATGCAGTTTTAAATTTTTGCGTTGTATGGGAGGTAGGCGTGCCTGTGGGCGGATTCCAAAAATATTCAATAGTGCAGATCCTTAGGTCAATATGACTATGTGTACCGAGTTTCATCCAATTATCTCAACTCCTTCTTCTTATCCTGTGTTTACGGACAACACACAGACGGACGGACGGACGGACATGGATGGCTCAACTCACGAGGTGACTCCGTGAGCTCTCTTAACACGAAAATAGCAAACATTTCTTTTATGGATACGTTTTTTTAAAAAATTGTTGTTACTTTATTTTATCGACCTTTGACTTTGTTTGTGGTTTTTTTTGACCTAAAGCCTGAACAACGTTTTAAAAAATTTAAGTTTTTTGTGTTGCTTTTTTCAAAATTTTGCTGTATTAAATCTCTATATATGTGGTACTCCGAGGACTTAAAATATATTTTTCAACGATATTTTCCATTTTTTCTTCAAACACTGAATCTTCAACCTTTTAATATGTAAATTAAAAATTTTTTTAGCTTAATGAGGAAACTCTTTTTAACTTAACTTTTTTTATTTATTTAAATCGGGGCTTTTTATGGTTAGTTATTCATTGCTCAGATACGATACGTTCACCAATGTGAAAGTGCTTTTTCAACCATCAAGACTGTATCCATTTCAACATCATATAACATTTTAACATTTCTTAAATTTATCAAAACTTAAAAATCAAAACAAAATTTATTTTGTTGTTGTTTTCTCTTAAGTATTTTATTATAAAAAATTTAGTAAAGCGAAATTTTAAATTAAGTAACCGTTCATTTTCTGTTGTTGTTTAAGCTTTAGTCTAACAAAATTATACAATTTTTGATGCGTCATCAGAATAGGTTCATCACATTCATTTGAAGAAATCGAAATAAAAAACTTATGTTTTATCTCAACTTATTATTTTTGTTTTCTTTAATCATTTTTGATGACGAGTGCTATTTCCTTTAATAAATATAGTTTGAAAATCCGGTTCGGAATTGAATCATAAAATTACTCCAAGTACTTCAAGGAAATTTCACTCCAAGCCACTTTAATGGCAAAAATGAGTGACTTTTGGTCTTCAAACTGTCTACCGGATTTGCACACATTCCGAAATAACTAACCCAAAACATTTTTAATAATGTTTAGGTCCGGAGAGTATGGAGTCCATGATTTAAGTTGAATATTTTCTTCACTGATCCAGCTTGTAACGGTACGTGCCGTATGAATAGGCGCGTTATTATGTTGGTAAATCCTTTCCAAGGGTCCAAACATATTTTGAAACCTTGGGAAAGCTTATTCTAGTATCGCTTTATATAATTTCCCGTCATTCTGCAAGTAAGAAACTTCAGCTTAATGGTTTCAAAATATAATATAGCCCCTAAACAATTACATCTCACTTGTGACTATGGTGACTAGTAAAGAATCGTTTCTCTTTTTGCAGATTATGAAAGTAATAATTATAATCAACTGGTCCATCCTAATTGAACTTCTTTTCCTCAGAGAAAACTGCCAGCTGCCATTCTCTCTTCCAAATAATTTGATTCTTACAAAAATTCAACATATTTTCGTCCTTACAGGGTTAAGTTGTGGTTTTTTCTTAATCTTACGTCTTGTTAGGTGCAGAGCACTATTAATTACCCGTCGCCCGGTTAAAAACTTGGCGTTTTTCGCAACTTAATGTTTGATTTTTGTCGCCGACAGGCAAGAGTTGGAGGCTTATCGAATAATTGATCTCTTATTCGCAGCTGATACCGCAGTATAAGTACACCTTTTCATGCTTTTTTCATAGTCAGTTTTATTTCTTAAAAAATTGCATACTTCGTTTTGACTCTTTCGATTTTACTAGCGATTTCACGAGTACCTACTTAGGTCTTGTGCCTTGTACACCTCAATTTTAACTTTTTTCTTCTCACTTAAAGCTTTTTCGCGTTCTATTTTGACTCAATTTACTCTACCCATTTTTATAAATTTTTATTAGTGCCGATTTTTATGAAACTGTGACAAAAACTGTAGTTATTAACTGTGAACCTATTCTAATGACGCATCAAAAAGTGCATAACTTTGTAGTGACAAACCTAAACCAACAACAGAAAATTAATGATACCTTTATTTACAATTTCTCTTTACATAACTTTTCATAATAAAATACTTAGGAAAATACTACAGCAATAAGTTTTCTGTAATGCTATTTTTGTAAGAAAAAAAATCATTTTTATCTCATTGAAACAGTGAACCTATTCTGCTGACGCGGAGTGTATATATGTATTATAAAACAAATATGTGAATTCAAAATAAAACGGTTTTGGACAACTTAATTTACAAGTTGTCGCAATAGACAGTGATTATCACCACCAAATATTTAAAAATATAAAATGATAAAACGAATGAATAAACTTAAATCAAAAATGTCGTCTGCAAGCATCGAGGAGTGAGCTCCAGACTTAAAATATGTGATCAAAGATGCATATGACGATGTGGTCCAACAGCTAAAAATACTACAGTCGCAGTGCTGATGGTGATGCTAATAAATCAAACACAAACACTGATAATATTATACAAGCTTTCAAACACCCACCTATTAATATTTGAAAGAAGACGCACAAAATATAAATACATTACTAGTTAATGCAATTGGCAATAGCCAATTCTTTTTAAAAAATAAAAATAAACAAAAAACAAGTAAAGAAAGTCTAAAGTCGGTCTAGGCCAAAAATATTCAATAGTGCAGATCCTTGGGTGCATGTGACCATGTGTACCAAGTTTCATTCAATTATCTCAACTCCTTCTTCTTATCCTGTGTATACGGACAACACACAGATGGACGGACGGACGGACTGACATAAATAGCTCGACTCACGTGGTGACGCTGATCAAGAACATATATACTTTTCTATACCGAACTCACTTCGTTCTATGCGTTACAAACGTTTGCACAAAGTTAATATACCCTGACCTTTCAGGTTTAGGGTATAATTATGCTACAAATTTGTAACAGCAAACACATTGAGACTGTTAAAAATATTCTGAACCAGGGTTTAAATTGCTATAGTCAAATAAGTAAAAGCATCAAAATATTGCTCTTGCTGTGCTCTCGCATTTGCAAATTTTTAAAGTTTCTTTTTTGCATTTTCTGCATGCTATGAAATGCGATGCTGCTTGCTATTTTCAGCATTTGACTGCTGCTGTTTGCAGTTGCTGCTGCTTTCTGTTTGTGGTACTTCTGCGTTATATACAACAATCAATAGCTGCTGTTTGTAGTCGCTGCTGCTTTTGTTTGTTATACTTTTGTATGCTTGTTTGTTACACCCTAACTTGTAAGGATATGTTAACTTTGTGCAAACGTTTGTAACATCTACACTCAGCTCCTTTTGACTTGAGAGAAAATTTGCTTCGGCCTTAATAAATAAAACAAGAATTATTATAAATTTTTTGTCAACAAATTTTATATGATGTTGAAGCTTTATTTGACAGAATTAAGAAATCGCGAAGTTTTTTGAGCAAACCAGATTTTCAGTTTTGAAACTGAATATTTATACATATACAGAAAATTATAAAAAATTTAAAAACATTCCTAATAAAGGGGCTATCCGATACTTACACACCAAATGAAATATTGGAAGAATTAAAAGATAATTGTGAAAGACTTAAGTTTATTAAAGTGTTCAGGTATGTTACTGCGAGCTCAAAACGCGACAATAGCTGCGTTTTTTCCAACATCCAAATCCGATTTCCATACAAACAAAATCTTGCCTTCCATTGAGATTTTGTTTACTTATAGTTCTATGAACACGACCAGAGAACGTAAAAACGAACCAAAAAACAAAAACAGAAGACGTAATATGTTTCACTTTGACAGCGCAATAAATTGGAAGCTGCAGTCTTGTCATAGAAGTAAAATAAAGAAATATATTTATATCTATATTTCTTACATCTATAGGTCTTGTGCAATTAAAAGCACGAAAATACTTTCATCTATTGAAGATACTGACTAACAAATAACATTCGATGAGCTGCAGAAAAGCTGGGCGGCGTCACTTGACTGGATCAAGGCTTCAGCAGAAGAAGCAGATGTGCAGCAAACATTTTCGAAACGCATAACAGCACTTGCTGAAACATGCCCTTAAGATAAATAAATTGCTCAAAATTGTTCCTTGACTACTTCTGGTTAAGGAACATCACAGCACAGCCAACGAAGTGAACAGCATTGTGCAACTTTGTCGTCACTTTACTCTGCACCTGAATGGTTTGACCAATCGTTTTGCTGCAATATTGAGTGCTAAAATAAACTATGCTGCTGAGGAACAAATAAACACATTGTTCGCTGAGATGTGCGACGCTTGAAAAGCATTTAATTTGGTTATTACAATAAATTTATTAATAAAATAAATAAAATTTGTTGCTCGTTCTCTTTGTTCGTAATCTTTTTGACAATTTGGTGTGTCTACGCCGTCTAAAGAGCCTGTAATCAAGTGCACCTCATTGTCGATATGTTGCTGCATACTTAAGATGTTCGCAGGAACAATAATTCCAGTAATTTTGGGATCAAACAGCCAACTATCTAAGGTGAACAAAATGAAACGTCCATCAATCTTCCCCAAAGCATTGCCTTCGTAGTAGGGATTAATCGTTGTCGACAACCAGTTCCATTGCACCTGATTATATTTAGCCACATGAAAAGAATTAATTTGCTGACTTTTTCTTTGTTTTGTAAATAATTTCTGACAATGTTGTTGACATTTCTTACGTTGTTTAACAACGCATTAGCTTACAGAGTTGCAAACCAAATCTAAATCCAGATTAGGATGTTGGAAAAAACACAGCTAATATTACTTTACCAATTTTAGTTGTTCAGCTATCTCCTGATAGCAAACTAGAAAATCTTAAAAATATTAAGCACGTTGGAGGATGCATTATATCTTTTGAAAAAATTAAATGCGATAGTGTACTACAATGTCACCGATGTCAAAAAATTGGACTTAGGAATTTAGGTGTGTTAAATGTCAAGATTTGCATGAACCTGGTAAATGCCTTTTGCAAAAAGAATCAAACAACGAACACCTTTTTTGTGTACTTTGCAATAAAACGGGACATCCAGCATCTTGGCGTGGATGTGAGATTTTTAAGAACCTCAACAATCAGTTGAAAACAAAAAAAAAATAGAAGACAATGAAACACAAAAAAATAAATTTTATAGAAAATTACGTTCAAACGGGAGTTTCATTTGCAAGCGAGACTAAAAATTAAAAATAATAATGCTTCACTTACTGAAATACCCATTTCTAACGAAAATTAAAATAACGACGTAAACAAACTAGCCAAAAACGTAACAGAAACTAAAGGTGGATTTATAATAGAAGTAACGTGATGTAGTCTAATGCCACTGCAGCAGTGTGTTCTGTCACTTAAGGTTTCAACAAATACATTTCTTATCCAAGTGATTATAATAGACGTAACGTAATGTGAACGGGACGTAAGAATCCGTAGATTTTGGATTTCTACGTAACGTCTTGTCAAACAGCTGGTGTTTGAGGTTGGATTCGTCTAAAGTAAATGCAGGTTTTCATTAAATAATTCCGCTCTTAACTTTTATTAACTTTTCATACATTAAACATATATATAAAAAAAGAATAAAAGCAATTAAATAATATGCGTCCATTTTTCTTCTCATTATATATTTTACGAATAACAAATTTAAATTTTCTTACATTACGTCCCGTCACGATGACAGTTGACAACATTACGTTACTTTACATTACATATATTATAACTGGACCTTAAAACAAATGACCAATATTGAACAAAGACGACTTAAAATAGGCGCTGTTAATGTCAACTCCATTGTTTCAATCTCAAGACGTACCGACGTCCTAAGATTTTTAACAAGCAAAAGATTAGATATTCTATTTTTAAACGAGACGAAACTTAATAAAAAACATAAGATAAGTTTCAAAGATGATAGTTTAAATAGAACTGACAGAAATGATTCAATTCGAGCTGGGTGGAACTGCGATACTTATTAAGAAAAAATTCACCTTAAAAAAAATATATAATCAATACAGCAAATTTCAACTGTTGTCTGTATCTGTTCCTGTAATAATTATAACAACAATTATTTCAATTCCACTTCATGACAATAATTCTCTATTCATAATTTCGGATAAGCACCACCAACAAACACTCAGCTTAACATTGAACTTGAAAAGTTAATATAATATAAAAGTTATAATAATTATTTTATACTAGCCGGAGATCTGAAATTAAAACATAAATTCTATATAGATACAAATTCAAACGGAAGAGGCAACTTTCTTAAACGTTTTATCGATGATAATCAAATAAATTACAAAATTGAATTATTCAGCCCACATACTCCGAGTTACCCAAATGATAACTCCTATCTTGATCTCTGCCTAGCAGATGTTCGACTACAAATTGAAACAGCTTATGAAAACAAAATTCCTGTTTTACCTCATGACAGCAATCACAATGCTATTTCAATTCTAGCATCATTTGCTGATGAATTACTGATTCCAACAGAAGAAAGTTTCGAAATGCCATAAATTTAATTTTAGAAAAACTAACTGGTCTAAATTTTCAAAAGGAGTTCTTAGAGAATATAGAAATGAATTTTCACCTTTTGAAGCTCCTAATAATCGAAATTTAACAAACGAAGAATGTGACTCATACATAGAAAAAATAAATTCAATAATTATGACAAGCATTAGTTCAATAGTCCCAAAATTTAAAAGTAAAAATTCAATGGAATGTTATCACAACTAACAATTTTCCTTCCAATTTCAAACTTATAGTTTGTTTGATGCGATAAGCGTTGTATAATCCTACAAATTGGAAGAAATGCTGTTATAGAAGTGTTTACTAATATAACTCACTGCAAGAATATTCTATGAATAAACTTATTCAGGGTTTATAGAAGAATCCCTCACTTTTGATATAATCATGCTATATTTGTTGTATTAAATAACTACAAAGTGATTCCTTCTTTAAACATTGCAGAACAAATGTATACCATGTTTATTGTAACAATTATCACTTGCTTGAATAATATTCCTCTAAGACTATAATTTTCATCCTATAATACTCCTAAGAACATGTTCAACAAGAAATTAAAACACAACATTTCCTGTTATAATCATGATATAAGGCAACAAAGGCACAAGTTATATCAATGTTTTGAAATGTGTTTATATAAAAAAAAAACTCGCGTGTAGCAACGTACACGTGGCAGAAGTGAAACTTCTTTAACAGTAAGAAATAAGAGAGATTTTAGTGTGAAATAGAGAGAGAAAGTATCTGAAAAGAAATTCAATCAATACGAAATGGAATAATAATTTGTTGATTCAATATTTGCATCCAGGGACCGTACCGGCTATGGTTTTTGTCGAAAGTGTTAATATTAACTTGTATCTCTTAATTTTTATTTTTTCCGACAAAAATAACAGTTTTTTGTGCCTTATAGTTTTTTTGGGCAAAAATAACAGTTATTTTCTGCCGTTTATTTTTTCGGTCAAATATATCAGGTAATTTATGTTTGTTCAAGTCATTTTACCGATAAAAAAATTTTGATATTATTATTTTCATCTCATCGGTGAGCCATTTTACACATGATGTCAACAGTTCAATCTGTCAAGCGGCCTTTAAGAAAACACAAATTGCTTGATATTTTTGCCGAAAAAATAAAAGTCAAAAGTAACCTTTATTTTTCCTCGAAATATACTAGACAAGAACATTTTCGAGGCAATTATTTTTCCTCGAAATATACTAGGCAACTCGAAATATACTAGGTCTTTCGACAATTTTTCCATTTGAAAATTGTAAAATAACAGTTATTTTCGGTACTTGTTTTAGTTCAGTTGGTGTTTTAGTTGCTTTCGAATGTCTTCTCAACATTGTTACTTTTTGAATGCTGGATTGCATTTGCATAGTACTCTTTAAAGGAGCCTCCGAAAGCAGAGGCAAATCTTGTTCATTATTACCTCCTGCTTCCTGATCATAATAATTGCTATGTTGATAGAGGGACTCATAAAGCAGCGAACGTTGATTGTTGAGTGCATCAACTTGGTTGGCTTTAAAATTTTGTTGAGATGCATCAGTGTGTTTTTTGGGGATTGGTTCTTTGTAGATTCACCAAATATACTGATGTTTCGTAAAAATGCATTTTGAAACTCAGCCGTTGTTGCAATCACCGTACCTTCATCATTAGTTGCAGACCCAGCTGCGGCTGTATTCTTAAGAGCTCTAATTCGCTCTCTATATTCACGATAGCGTTCTGCTCCTGTTTTAGCTATTTTTCTATTTTTTTTCCGTGCATACTTGTAGGATGAAAATTAATGTTACGGTTATGTTAATAATGTAATGTTAATGTTAATCTAATGTTAATGTTAATTATGTTATTTTCACTATGTTACGCATTAAGTTTTAATTACATTTTGTTTGATTGCTTAACATGTGCCTACATGGCGTATAGGAATAGATTCCGTCTCATAAGCGACGATGTTCGGGGTTCAATTCTCGGCAGCGGCAGTAATTTGTTTTTAATTTTCATATGAATTGAAAACGTTAGCCTAGCGTCACGAATAAGAGACCTTGAAATTTCACTCGCCGCCAAAGAAGTTTCACTTCAAAAAATCGAATGTTTTCTTTTTTCCAATCGCTGTCATTTGTCGCTTCATTGTATTTGCTGTAAAAATAACAAAAATAATAAATATAACAATAAAATAACTTTCTGCAGATGCTTTCACTGGTGTAACTTAGAGCGGAATTTTCAAAAATAGAGCCACAGTTAGCCACATCTAGTCTACTGCCTTATTCTGCATCAGCTGGTGGGTGAAATCGAGTATTTATCCATTGACAACATCTCAAAGGTTGCGCAAAAAGTTTATACTTGACCTTGCAGTGTACTTATATACTTACTAATGTAAGAAGAACAAAATGTGTTATTTTTTTTCCACACACTATAATTTATTACTCCACCATTTGATAATTTTAGCAAATAAAATTTGAAATAAGAATGTAAAAATTTATATTTTATTAAAAAACAAAATTCTGTCGGCGCCCGAAGAATTCGAACCATGGACATTCGTGTTGCAAGTAAGACACACTAACCCTCGAACTATTTGACAAACCTAAAAAACTAAATAATTTCCAAAATAAATAATCAGTGTACCGTGAATTGTAGTTAAAATATTTATGTCAATTACAAGTAGGGAGTTTTTACTATTTGGATTTTTTAATTCCGTATGTCTTATAAGCCCAAACTTTGTCACGCCGTGTTTAATGTCCACAAGTAGCAGACATAAAAATATATATATATATATATTCACCTCCATATATATAATATATATATATATAAGAATCACCTCCTGACATGATTTAGCGCTGTCAACCTGTCTGTCGACTGATTAAAAATAAAATTATAAATTTTTCACAAAAATTCACAAAAAATGAATCTAATGACTTTAAACTTTTTCATAAGCTTACATATTAATACCGAGAGTGGGAACTTTAACTGCGGCCATGCCGAAGATAATTCATTATTATTTTTTTAATGTTAAAGTTTAGTAAAAAATGTATTTGAACTAAGAAATTATGTTTTACTTACTAGTATAAAACAATAAAAATTGGTAAAATAACAGTTCAATTAATATAAAAATAATTGTATATTAGCAGCAATTTTTTGACAGCTCTCAAAAAACTTGAATTTTTCGAGCTTATTCAATTTGGAATTTGGAAAGCTATCAAGTTTAAAAACCTTCCTATTGCGGTTAATAAATAATGAAATAGTAGTGAATAGTTGATGAAAAATTTCGCCCTTTTCTTATTAAAAAAATAAAAGAAGCATCACCTCTATACGACATTATTGACATTTCGAATAAATTTTTCATATAAATATTCAAGCTACCAATTGGCAGCGCAGTCTCTATATATTGAAAATTTTTTCAAAATATTGAATATGTAAAAATGGGCGAGAAGTTAATGTGTCGGACTTGCAACACACAGGTACCTAGTTCGAATCCGCTTATAAATAAAATATATATAAGCGAATTATAAAAATAAAAATAATGTCAGGAAAAAAAGAGCAAAATTTCACATGAAAACAAAAACGAAAACCCGAATGAGAGGGAACAGTTTAAAAATTTTTTTTTTTATTATAAATTCTTTTTTATTTATTTTGACATAGCCATAAAACTTCAATTTTTGCATGATATAAATATTCTCTCCTGCTCTCTATAACAACAAACACTGATATAAGACTGAAAACATGATATAAAGCTCCTATAAAGTAATGATAAGAATATGTTCAGCAGAATATAATTTTACTGATGCAGAGTTTAATACAAGCAAAAAAAGTGCGCCTTTTTTGTCTTATACGAATACTACACAATGATTATATCCGTAAATATTGTGTTTTAATAAGTTGTTGAGAATATTCTTAGGTGCTTTAAAGGAGGAAAATTGTTACTTGGGATGTTAATAGTCAAATTCGTATACTTCAAAATTACAAAAGATTTTTAATAACCCAGATAAAAAGGACTACAACGGCAGTCCACAAATACATTTAATAACGAAATAGTGGGATTTAAAGCTATACTGAGAAATGTTCAAACATTACTAAAACAACAATTAAGAAATAGTATAAAAACTACTGGAAACAACGTGTTGAGCAAATTCTTAAATGTTTCCAAAACTATACCCACTTTTTAAACCCCGTTGCCATAATACTATACCTGAATTGAAAATACCTGTATCGTCAGATTTTCTTTTGTCTCAAACTGGAATTGATTTTGCTTCCATACCTATGATTGAAAATAACTTCATAATAGGCGAAGATATCTCAAAACTTTATTTTATTAGATCGCATTTTAAAAGTATACATCATATAGGAACTTATGAGCCAAATAATACTGAAGAGTTAGTTAATACTGAAATGTCAAGATTTCTTAATATGAGTTACTACTCAAATACTCTCTTAATTTTTTCCTCTCTTTCAGATGATTTAAAATCTGACAATTTTACATACAAAATAAATTACTTTACAACGATATCAGAACTACAAGAAATCTTCAGAAAACTTAATAAAAAACAATCATCAGGCTTGGATAATATTCCAAAAATAGCACTCAAGCATTTCCCAATATCATTAAAAAATATTGCATTATTTTTAACAATTTATTAAACAACTACTACTTTCCGAGCTATTGGAAAACTTCAAAAATATTTCCAATTCCAAAGTATTTGAAATAGTTAAAAACAAATCAATTTTATACATATGCGAACAAAACAACATAATACCACAAAACCAATTTGGGCTTAAGAGACAACACTCCACAGTTGATGCTATAAACAAACACATCACATCAGATGTCTTTTGACATTAAAACAGTGATTGCCAAACGCACACAACGATATCATGCTTCGTATCTTAATGTAACGATGTGCATACACTGAGCCAATTTCAACATTGAAAACAAAACGTTGAAGAAACGTTCAAACAACGTTGAATGGTAAACATAGCACTTGGTCAAACAATTTTACATTAGCTGTTTCGGCAAATCGTCAAACGCATAAAAGTACACAGAAACATAGCTGCCAACTTTTGGGAAAAATCTCTTTTGTGGTAATTTTTAATTGCTGTGGGAAAAAGGAACTCCCGTGGTATTTTTTAATTCAGCGGGGCTATTTTTTGATTCGTGTGGGAATTTTTAATATTTGTGGGAATTTTGAAGTATCTTTTTATGGCTGTAGGAGTTTTTGGCGTATTTTTTAATTGCTGTGGTATTTTTGAATGAAAAAGAAAATAATAATTAATATATTAAAAATTCCGTTTATTTATGTGGTATTTTTTAATTATTGTGGGAATTTTTAATGTTTGTGGGAATTTTGAGGAATTTTTGTGGTATTTTTTTAATTGCTGTAGTATTTTGTAATGAAAAAAGTACCGTGGAAAGTCAGGCAGTTGTGTGGTAATTTTTTAATTTGCTTATGGGAAAAAGGTATTTTCTGTGAGAATAAGGATTAGCAGCTATGCACAGAAATCAAAACAAAATATTTGTTTGTTTATTTATGTTTTCAAGGATAATTATTTATAATAATTATTTAAAACAACAACAAACTCAATGATATGTACTCATAATCAACAATGAGTGTTAAATAAACAACAAAAGGCTTGTGTGTTTTTCTTAGAGTGTAAGCATATCAGTTGGTGCAATCAATTAAAATAAACACGCAAATTATCTGAAAAAAAAAATCAAATTCAAGCAAGCATTTGACGTGAACCTTCTGTGTGGACAGTTGGCATAAGACTGATGTTCGTTTTTTAGCTTCGGCTGCACATGCATAAGATCACTAACACTGATACGTTGCCCGCGGGCGCACTGATGAGAAACACTGCATTAAAATGATAAAAGTAATACAGCAGCTTGCTTAGTAGATATTGAAAAAGCATTCGATACGGTTTGGATTGACGCAGAGATTGATGACATGGTGTTCGCTAGACTATTTACAAAAATTTTTATTTTTTACTATACATTTCGTAATGTATTGGAACCTTAGAACTGCTTTAAAAAAAATTTTTTGTTGCATTTACAAAATGGCGGCCATGTTTGTCATGCAACCACGAGCCATTTTCGTATCGCATAAAGTAAGTGGGAATAATCATATCTCAGCTCCTATTAAACATACAGTAATAAATGAAAATACATAATATTAATTATACCTTAGGCTATTATCTTGCATATCAAAAAAATTAATTGGGATGTTACTTAATTTAAAAAAAGTTAGTTTCCAAAAAAAATCGTAATTTTTGGTAACTTTGAAAAAAAAATTTGAATAGCAAGAAGTTAGTGGTAGACCTATTTTTTTGGTATTAGGTACTTCTTAGTAAGAACTTAAAATATAATTTTTTAAAGTGGCTAGATCACAAAATTTTTGGGTTACATCGCTTTGAAAAATAAGATATATCAAATTTGCTCCAACTTTGGGGTTAAGTATCTCCAATGGGCACGGGTGAAAAAATTTAAAATTAGTGCTTAATAAACTAAGTATTAAGAGGATTCTGATGATATAAGAATGAAAGTGGTTTTAATGGTTCATTAAAAAGATATAGCATTTTAAAATTCATGCATTTTATTACATGAGGTATGAGTATTAAGGTGGGTCACCCCTATGGGGAAAAATGTTTGCATTTACCGCCCCTAATATGAAAGCTAATGTTGACAGGATTTCAGAACAATAAAATTTTTTTTTTTGTGAACCCAAAATCTGCCCCAAATGATCTTTTTGTATAACTTCACCAGTTTCACCCCGATCATGAAAAGAAGTATATCGTTGGATAGGTCTCAATTAGTCGAGTAGCCCGTTCTTATAACATTTTTTTCTTGGAATCCATCTCAGCACCCCCAAAACTTTAAATTTTTTTTAATATAACAAAAGTTCATACAAAATCAATAAACTTTTGGCAAGAAACTATTAAATTTCATTCATAGGAAAAATAGTTACAGCGAATCAAAATTTTAATGAAGTTCGTCTTCGCTTTTGGACTTTAGCCTTCGTTTCATCTTCGTATGGCTTCGTGTCCCTTCGGAATAACTTCGTTAAACTTCGGTTTTGTTCGTTTGCATTCGGTTCATCTTCGTTTGGGTTCGTTTTTCATAGCAAATTTTTTACATTCAGTCCAGTCGTTCAGGCGTTATTGAGCCATATATATTTTATTACTTTAAGCTAAGGTATAATTAATATTATGTTTTTTCATATATTACTGCATGTTTAATAGGAGCTGAGATATGATCATTACCGCAAACTCTATAAGATACGAAAATCGCTCGTGGTTGCATGACAACCATGGCCGCCATTTTGTAAATACAACAAAAAAAAATTTTAAAGTAGTTCTCAGAGCCGAAACATTACAAAATTAATGGTAAAAAAATAAAAATTTTTTTAAAATAGTCGAGCGACCGAATTTGATATTTTGTGATCAATCTCGGTGGAATGACCCATATATAAAATTGTAAAATTGATTTTATTTAGCATCTCATAAAAATTATAATATAAATGATAAAAGATGAAAAATTCATATTAACAGATGGACTCAACACAACAAACAGAATATTTGATGTACAGAATGGGCTGCCGCAAGGAACAGTTACCGCACCCATCCTATTTCTTCCCAAATATTAAAAGAAATAGACATGTCCATTGCTTTTGCTGATGATGTTGTTTTGTATGTTAAAAGTTTAATTTTATCTAAATAAAACGCACGCGGCGCAATTCAATACTTATATTGCAATAATCCAGAAAACTTAAGTTAGTATTGTATGCAATGAATAATGTCAAAAAAGAGAAAAGAAAGAGGAACAAAATGTGAGCACAATTGAATAATAATAACGGAACGCGAATGTCAAAATAAAAATTAAGTTAACAGGGCATTCTCCTCAACATTTCCGCCCACTTCGTCCACTTAAGACGAAACAGATCGATTTTTCGGACTCCGCCCACCGTTTGCGTCGTGTTAATCATCTATAGGCAGCACGATGATTTTTGAAATAGCTCTCTTCGTTATAGATTTTTTAGTCCGAATTGTAGCGACTCGAACTCGGTCATCGTCTCCAGCGTGAACGTTAAGAATGCGACCCAGGGCCCATTGACCAGGTGGTAGCCGCTCATTTCGAACCAGAACCAGATCGCCGATCTTGAAATTTTCTTGTACTTGACGTCACTAAGGTCTAGTTTGTAGTTCGTTTAGGTATTCTGAACTCCAGCGTTTCCAGAAATCTTGTTGTATTTGTTGCAACTGCTTCCACTTGGTCAACCTTCCGGCAATGTTGTCGAGCAGAATTGGTTCGGGAGCAGAAATAAGCGGGCCGCCCACCAAAAAATGGCCTGGAGTCAGCGCCGCGATGTCAGTAGGGTCATCGGAATGGGCGAATAAAGGCCTCGAGTTTAATACTGCCTCAACTTGTTTGAGTACAGTACACATTTCCTCAAACGTCAGGATAGCTTCGCCAATAGTGCGGCTGAGGTGATACTTCATGCTCTTGATGCCAGCTTCCGATATTCCACCAAAGTTTGGAGAGCCGGGTTGTATAAATTGCCATGAGACATCGTGGCATTCGACGAATTGAGCACTGGCTTTGAGTTGCTGTCGATAAGCTTCGATATCCTTCTTCAAGACCGACTTTGCGCCAACAAATGTTGTTGCACAGTCGCTATAAATGTCGTCACTGTATCCTCTTTAAGAAAAGAATCGGCGTAGTGAAGCTAAAAACGAATCTGTAGTCATATCGCTGACCAACTCAAGATGAATCGTGCGTGTTCGTAGACACACAAATAGTGCCACGTATCCCTTATGACCATGATAGCCACGCCCTTTCATAGGCCGTATGAATAGATTTCCATAATCCAACCCACAATGACAAAAAGCGGGCGCTGCTGTACAGCGATGAGCGGCAAGGCTTCCCATAAATTGGCTCGTCATGTGGTGGGTTTGGCGAAAGTATATCACGCATCGATGGATATACTTTTTGATAGCAGATCGAGCGTCTATCACCCAACAACGTCGTCGAAGAAAGTTAAGCGTTGCTTGTGTTCCACCATGCATTGAAGCATCATGCGCTTGTGCTATAAGAAGGTTACTCAATGGACTATCTTTAGGTAAGATTATTGGGAACCGCTCGTAGACGGGCAGTATAACATTCTTGAGCCGTCCATTAAGCCGCATGACGTCCAACTCGTATAACATCGGGTTAAGCTTCAAAACCTTGCTTCGTGGACTGGTAGGCTTCTTCTGCTGAAGACACAAAATTTCGTTACTAAAGCAAAGATTTTGAACAAACCTTATCCAAAATTTTAATGCAGTTCTTCTCTCCATAGCTGTGATCCATGACGTCGTCTCATGTTGCTTTAATCTTGCAGCGGCAAATCATCGTTGACACCATGACGTAACAGCCAGAAGAGTGTTTATGTTGGAGTATTTTGAAAGAAGGCTCATTTTCGTGTCGCTCGTAAGCTGGTCTGGTAGAATTCCGGCCACCAACACTGTGACTTGAGGTTGAGGCTTTTGCTAAACTGGCCATTGTGTTTGGTCAAGATATAACCAGCCTGGGCCGCGCCATCATATGTCAAGCTTAGCTAACTGCAATGGGAAAATGCCTCTCGATGCAATGTCTGCTGGACTACTTTCCGTAGGAACGTAGCGCCACCAGTCGATTGCTGTCATTTCTTGAATTTAAGTGATCCTATTGGCCACGTATTGCCTATGGATTCTATGGCTCGACCTAAACCAACTGAGCACTGTCTTTGAATCAGATCAAAAGTACGTTGGTAAAGAAGGTAATTTACAATGTTGCAGTGTCTTTGTTACCACCTTTGCCGCCAGCAAGGCACCGTTCAACTCCAAGCAAGGAACAGTTATTTTCTCCATAGGTTTCTTCGTCTTTGCCATCAGGATTGAGTTCTTGATTTCTGCATCTGCAAACACGAAAAGCTGATGGTTTTTTGCGTCCTACGATGAGAAGGTCCATCTGTCAAACTTAAAGTTTTCTACCAATGGGAGCTCCTTCCGAAACTTTACCAATTCTTGGCCAGGTGCCAGGATGCAAGCCGGATGGTAGTTTTTTGCGACATCGGAGATCTGCTGTCTTTTCGTTACAGGCACTTGCAGTGGTGTCACGCTGACCTTGTACCCGATGCAGTCTTGTTGACAAAATCCATAGATACCAAGAGCTTTAGTTTCTTGGCTTGAATTCAGGTCGCAGTAGGTCATTATTTTCCAGGTTTTGGCAGCTGACTGTTGCACGAATTCCATGGCGTTTGAACACCATTTACGGAGAACAAAACCGCCACACTTCAAAAGATCCCGAAGCTGCTTACGTAGTTCAAGTGCAGCCTCGATGCTGTCAGCACCATGAAGGCAGTCATCCATGTTAAAGGACTCACACAAGATCTTGGCATCCTCAGGAAATTAAGCTTCTTCATCTTAAGCTAACGTATGAAAAAATTTCATGGTGAGGTATGGCGAATAGTTCAAACCATACGTTACAGTGAGCAACCGGTACTCAGAAGGATTACCGTCCTTACCTTTCCAAATAATACGCTGCAGTTCAGCATCTTCTTTTTCGACTAGTATCTGTCGATAACATTTTTCGATGTCGGCCATAAATCCGATTCGATACATCCGTCACTTTAAATTAATTGAAGTGAAATCCTTTTGCAGATTAAGTCCCACATGCAGACAATCATTCAATGACATTCCAATGCCACTTGAATTGGTGGTGGAGCTAGACTCCTTGAAGACACCATGATGTAAAATATAGCGAACTGGTGCCGGATCTTTGGTCTCCAAAACGGGTTCCATGTGTCCTAGGGCAACATATTCAGCCACGAACTCATCATAAACCGTTTTCATGTCATGGTCCTTTTCAAGGCGGTTAAGTTGGAACTGGAAAAGTTTCCAGGCGTTGTTTTTTGTGCCCGCAAGCACGGACAAATCTAGGAAGTTCTTGATAGGGTATTTTACAATGTACCGTCCTGTGCTGTTGCGTCGGACTGTACACTCAAAGATTTGTACACTCCAAGATTGTACAAAGTGTCATGGTCGATGACGAAGTCACATCTTCAAGCTCGTTGAACTTCCACAAGTTTTGAACGAGATCATTGAGATCTGTTATAGTTGACGCTTGAAAGGTGGTGCTCAGCTGTAGGGTCGCTGATGTGGACAAGCGTCCATAGACGATCCACTCAAGGTGCGTATTTTGTGCTACAGGAGAACAATTTGTAAATTTTTTTACTTCAGCACGCAGCAAAGAACCAAACAAGTCGGCTCTGATGATGACATCGATGGACCTAGGCTCGTAAAACTTTGGATCAGCAGGATCCAGCTCCAAGAAATCCCCAAAAAGCTGCGGATCCACACGCTTGTTAGGCAGCAAGTGCCCTAGCTGTGGCAGTACGAGAGCTGTGCAATTGATGCTGGGGCCTTACTCTGCAACGCGATTCGAAAGCTAAATTGTTCGAATTCGGAAATTTGACACTCTGCAATTCGACTTTCGCATTAAATATTTTGACATTTCTTCTGTTTCTTCACACTGATTTTCGCATTTTTAACGTTTAAAAGCCAGTTATGCTATCTTTAACTGAATATTTGTTGAAACGATAAGTTAAGTCACTGTCACTAATGCGAAATAGTTACATTTTGAGATTTAACTTTCGAATCGCATTTAATTTTCGAATCGCATTTAATTTTCGAATCGCGATACAGAGTAAAGCCCCTGAACTCTGGATCGATGAGAGGGTTTATCGAATATTGTACCACGCTAGTAGCCTTTCCAACCGTTGTTCCACCCACTCCAGTCACAGGAACTTGAAGTCGGTGGTGACTTAGTTGCAACCGTTGTACGGCGAATTCACTGATGAAGGATGCTTGTGATCAACTCTCTACTCTCAGCGCGCGTAGATGCAGACGGTGGCCGGCCACAGACCGCAAGCCTATCTGAGCTGTAGGCAGCATCACTGGAAATAATGGCTGTTCTCTTTCGCTGTTCGCTGCGTATGCATGGTTTACGCTGACGCTGTGGGCTCGGAGGCTTTCGTGCAACATAGTGTGATGTCTTTGCTGACACTGTTTGCATACCCACAGAGATGAGCATTCCTGAGCGCCATGGCCTGTTTTGAAATAGTTTTTGCATAAATTGAGGTGGGACACAAAGTTGCACTTCGCCACCGCTTCCATACCCTGAATGTGCTTACCATCACATTAGAATGTGCTTACCATCACAGCTCGGACACCGCTGCATATTTCTTTTCTTAGCTTCTGGTTGAAGAGTTGGTATAACATCTTCGAGACCTTGTATGGGGTTTTCCAAAAACTTCTTCACGCTAGAATACGATGGAATCTCGTTTGGACATGCAAGCGGCATTTCACATTCTTTAACTGTTGTTGGGTCCAACCTCTCCGTGACCATGAACACCAACCAGTGATCCCACTACACCGTAGGACGACCAAGCTGCTCGAGTGCGCGTATAGCTTCGGTCACTCAGTCTAAAATTGTGCGCATGGATGACGCTGACTAATCTTTAATGCAACCAATTTTAAAAGGATGGGCTAAATCTCAAACCCTTGACCAAAAAATCATTCAAGATTAAAAAACTTGGATTTTTTCTAGCAAAACATAGGTCCAATCAATGTTTAGATATCCTACATATTTCCATGGTGCACACACTTCATACAACAATTTTTTTAATGTAAACAGGGGCGTACCGAAGCCATGTTTGTTAGGGGGGTATTATGGTATTTTGGCCGACTGAATACCCTTCAGTCCCGATTTTTTTAATACGACATAGTTAAATTAACCAAAATTACTCATTCATTCGATCAATTTTATATAGTAGTATATGTGAACATTGTACTTTGTCGTACGCTTTTTAGTATTAATAAGAACTCAATCTCCTTCTCCCAGCCTTCTAAGTGAGAAACTAACTTTTCAAGAAAAAACTCACTGTTTGATCAAAATGGAATTTGGTTAGGATAGAGCTTTTAAGTTGATGAATTTGAGTTTTTTTCAATAGTAAAAATTTTCTTAAAAATATTTAGTTATATACATTCATCAGTTGACAAATTTGTAAAAATTAAATTTTTCTAATTATTCCTGAAAGTTTGTTAAATTTTACTTCAAATGAGATAAAAATCACTGTGAAGCTTTAACCAAAAATATTTTTAATGAATTTTCTTAATATTGTCATAAGTTATTTAGAATGTATTTCAACCAAATGCTAAGAAAGAGAAAAAAACTCTCTCAAATTGAATGTTCTAAATTGGGAAGCAAATATCTCTGCCATCTTTGAAAAGATTTTATTTATTTTTTCTTGTATTTAAGGCTGATCAGTTAACAAAATTTATAAAAATTTTACCGTTCCTTTTTTGTTTATATTTAAATTATGCATTTTTGAAAGAGACCACAAAATTTAATTTTTTCTCAAAATATAAGGAAAAATTATTTTTGTTGTAAAAGGAAAAATTTTTATTATTTTGCATTTTTTATTTTCTTTCAAAGTATATAGCGCATTAAGGTAAATGTAGAGAACTGTCCGTGCCATAAAAAAATCAAGGCATGATTTTTATCACGAAATTAGTTTTTTTTAAGTTTTTTTCTTTTTTTCAAAATAAATAAAATTCTAAAATAATTTATGTGAAGGAAATAACTTTATAGCCCGTTTCAAAAGAGAAGAACATTTTTAAGTTTCATTTTTCGATGCGCAGGGAGAAATTGTTTCTAAAGCTAGACATTTTTTTGAGCGTAATTTATTGCTCTTTTTGTACTGTTTGCTGAATTAAGTTCAGGGTTTTTTGTGTGTGTATTTTACTGTTTTTACATTACTTTAAAAACCACCGATAAATTTTATTGTGTTATTCTGAAATTTAAGCCGAAGTTTTAAATCCTTTTTCGAACTATATATTTAAAAATAAATTATTTTCTTAAGAAAAAGATTGTGAAGTGAAATTCAGGCTGAGACATTAATTTCTGACACATATTTTTTTCAATTTTGATTGGTTGATTTTGAAAAATACAGTTCAGTCATTGAATAATTATAATATAGAATGGACACCGCCAACATTCGCCGCTACGCCATTCACATGTCTCTAGTATCGTTTTTCATATCACCAAAGATTTTCACCTACTTTTTGCACAAGCTAATAAAATCCTAAATTGATCCCAAAACAGAAATAAATAATTTCCCTCCTTGTTCAAAGTCAGTAGCTTCTGCTCTGCTGACAAATGTTTTCTTTTCGTTTTATTTGTGTTATTTGGTTTTTAAGCAAATTGTGCAAAATGAAAATTTAATAGAATGAGTTTTGAGGCTTAAAATAATTCGTCAGTAAAATAATCTCTTTAATAAAGCAAAATAATATCGATTTATTAATATCATATTCAAAATGAATGTTTTCATGTTTATTTATTATATTTTTATGTATATATTTAAAAATATAAATAATAGACAAAACAAAAAATTAATTCAATCTTAATATCCTAGGGTACGCGGTATAATTGTTGGTGCCACTTTATTTACATAAATAAAGTACTTTGAGCAATGACACACTTATCATCAGAGATAAAGAGATGGGAAACTTATTTTTAACTGAAAATAAAAAAATTTTGTTTGATAGCTGTGCTTGTTCTTCCCATTTTTTCATGCACTCACGTATTGTGTATGTGAATTCACCACATTATCTGTCAAGTGTCGTCAAATACGACAGGTAATTAATTCTGTAATAATCTATTATCTGTAATTATTGTGGAAGTTTTCTGAACAATTATTTAATTAATCGTTTTCATTTATTTCATGTAGGTGTGACAAAAGTTCCATTAACATAAGATGATCCAACGATTGGAGGAACTGCTGGTGGTGGCAGTAAACACCGAAAGAGCAGTGGAACTTGCAGCAAGCGAAGAAATACTCGATGCTTAGAGGCAAGCGCGGTAACTGAAGCAGTATCAACCAAGGAGATTCACATGGAGAGATAACAAATTTGGCCACTGAAATAGCTGCAAGTAAAGCGACAATTGTGTAGACCGCAGCAGCTGATCACTAAGATGAAGGAAGAACGACATCATCATCATGCCTGAGGCCAATGCAGCGCCATTGTAACAAATGGGTTTATTCTTGGTTGCGCCCTATGGAACGTCCCTAGCGCCAAAATGATTAAATTGACATCTGACGAGAAACCTTACGCCTGTACAGATTGTGGAAAACTCGATGCAACACGCTACAGTGGTCATTTCCAAAAGCATCTGTTTGCAACAGCAAATAGAAATTCATTGATTTGTTTTTGTTAAATTATGAAAAAACTGTATAAATAAAAGAAAAATATAATATATGTATCATCACATAAAATATTTATAATTATTAAAGACATTTTATCAGAAAATATGAAATTGTTAATATTTTACAATTTTCATACTGTTTATGTCATAAATCGTGGTCAATTCACTTATGCACATAGAAAGGGTTGCATTGCCGAAAAAAACGTACTATTAAAAAAGAGTTGCAAATATAACATGTCCGTATATCTTTCATTCCGAATTCGGAACAGAATTCATAAGAATGTTGTGTATCCACAAAATAAAGAATAAAGAAACAACAATGGAACAGAAATACATAACACAATTGTGTGTGATATTGACCAGTTCATGAATTTTCTGAAATAAAAAGCAAAAATGGAAGTAAGTCATCATAATAATGACTCAGTTTAATAATGGCACAAGAATGCTCGGTTATTTTGGCCAAGATCAAGACATTCACTACATGTGTAAAGTATGTACTTTAGTTCTACTACTTTATACCATATGTAAATGATCAATGCTTGCTTACTATATTGTGAATCAAATAAAGGGGGTCTTCTATTGGATAATAGCATACAAAATATGAAACAAGTTGTTTTTTTTTGTAAAATTTAAATCTTAGTTTATCATATGTCTTAAAAACGAAGTTAATTTAATTAGAAAATTATTATGCCGAAAATCGGAAAAAGCGTAAATGCAAAATTTCAACTAATAAAATTTGTATGGAATCTGATATTCTGATAGAACTGATAACTTATGCAAAACCAGCGATTATTTTCCGATGTGCGCCATGGGAAAATATTCGGAATCGCATAAATGCAATTATTATGAATATCATTTATTTTGTGAGAAAATGTACAGTCGTTTGATGAAGCGCAAGGAAATTTTTTAAATTAAATAGTGTTTAGAGCGTTTATAATTGTTTTTAGAGGAATGTTAAATAACCATTTAATTTAATGTATGAAAGTTTGCAATCGAACGGCGTAAGAGTAGTATTCATGTTGCTATCAACAATATCCACAATTTTTTAAACCAAACCTATTATTAAACCGCAATTAAGGTTCATTTATGCAAATGTTATATAATGCAATTCAAATAATGTAAAGTTTGTCTGAAATATTTTATTTCCAAATAACATTTTATTTACCGCTTGGTTTCGTTTGCATAACTTTGCCCAAATATCGACACGACTTATATAGAAGTTCCCCAAATAAAACATTTAGTACTAGTAAAAAACGTACATAAATAAGTACTTTGCATTAAAAGCCTACTCCAAATTATACAAAACTACGTTTTTATGCAACACTGCTCTCAGGTATCAGACCGTGGTAGATTAAACTAAAATACAGTGGCCGCATTCAAGGGACACAGTTGTTCAAGTAGAGAAACTTAAGTTAGCGCTGTTATTCTATGATAATGTTTCTAAGCAAAACGCCAGAAGATGAAAATACAGGATCGTGTGTCAAATTTTTTGGGATATTAATAACAAAAACATATGTTCTTTCAGTTTAAGCGCATATTTTATTTGCATATCAATAAATTTAAGGCGAAAAATTATTTAAGTATATTAAAACATAATTAATTTATTGATCTTTAAGCGGCTATGACTTAATAGTATAAATTGTTTGCTACATTGAATGGCAACAGCGACATAAAAATCCTTCACATAAGTGACAAGCTGTCAACAATAGAGTCTGCTGAATGTAGTCACGACTTCAAGCCATGGTGGAAGTTTTACGTCTTAGTGGTCAGATTTTACTCGAAAAAGTTTTTTCTTTGCGAATTGTGGTGAAAATTTTACTACTACAGTTAAAGCATTTGCGTTAGTATTGACGATTTTTGACATAAGGCGCACATAGTGCTATCCCTTACGCACGGAAGTTTCCCATCTCTTTATCTCTGCTTATCATTAATAAGTAAATGTCAGCACACTATTGTAATGTCAGAACAAGCAGTTTATGAATTAAAAAATTTTACCAAATGCATTCCTCAATTTTTAGCAAACGTATATCAAAATAGCTTTGTTTAAATTTCAGGGAGTCAATAATTGCACCACTGAGAAAAAAAACATATTTTAAATTTAAACAAAAAAAGTTTATAATAGAAATTTAACGCATTTGCGTCTCTACAAACAAAATTTAAAGTAAACGTGTTTAAATTTCAACTATAAAATATATATTCAAACATTCAGCACCATACCTCAATGCGTTGTTGAGATATTCATTGGGTATTTTTCAACCCATTCGGCCATCGTGATAACTTTTCTTCAAATTTTTTTAAAATAATTGCAATACGTATTTAACGACAAAACAGTTAATTGAAATCTATACCAATTATTTTTGGTGACCGTGGCATGCAGGTTAAGTGTGTGGCTTAGCATGCTCGGAGCCCGAGTTCGATCCCCAGTCGCAAATCAGTCGAATCCAGTTAATTACTTATTCTTATTAATAATGCGATGGAGCCAAAGTTGGTGTCAATGAAGAGGCAAGATAAAAAAACTAAATATTTCTGTTGTGCTTTGATTTATTTGCTATATTTTCTGCTTTCCACTGCCGCTATTTCCACCATCGGAAAATTAATGGTTTTCGTAGTCTGGTAACTCTAGTCAAATGGCAGAACTTCAAGGATACATCTAGTAGTCTAAGAAATTTTGATCTATACGTATATATATATTTTTCTATCCATATGGGGTTTCCAATGGGAAATGTGTTAATTGCATATGTTTTGAGTCTTTGTAGCCTCAAGCCTTTTTTATTAGGCCGGATCAATTTTTGTTTTCAAAAACTCGTAGGCGCGAAAAATGTTCTACGAAAAATTCTGACCATCTTTTCCCAAAAAACACTAAGCCTAAAATCCTCCGATTTTTCGAAAGAAATTTAGAATTTGTGTTTCTACAAAATGTGAAGAAATTTAAAAAAAGAACCAAAAAATTACTGTACTGATGTACAGATTTTAGTGGTTTCGAACAAAAATTTAAAATAATATTTTATTTATAAATTTCACTTGTTTGTTTCATGATTTGTAAACAAAAAATAAAAAATTTTCAGATTGCATAATAACATTAAAAAATATTTTGAAAATTTATTTAAAATAGAATAACAACATTTGAAAGCTAGATTTGTTATTATCGTTTCATCATTTAATTTTGAATTTCGTGAAATCTATTGCTAATTTTGTGGTAATACTTTTTAAAGTAGTGCTTTCTACGAATATTTAGCGATAGCTAATTATCATAACAACACAACAAAAAATAGCTTAAAATAATGCAACTAATATAAAATACTTCATAATCTGAATCGTTTTGCTTTAAAAATTTGATTTGTCTTTCATTTGATTTTAAACTGGAATTCTTTCTGAAGAGTATAATACTCCAAAAATTTAATCCTGTGTTTTAAGATCCCTTTATTTTTATTAATAGTTTTCATAAGAAGAGGTTTTACAATAAGTTTTTTTACTCAAATCTTAAAATTTTTAATAGTTTTGCTTATACATTTTATTTTCATTCATTTAGAACTCATAGGCGCGGAAAATGTTCTACGGAAAATTCTGACCATTTTTTCCCAAAAAACACTAAAGATTTCAAGCCTCCGGTTTTTCTAACGAAATTTTGAATTTGTGTTGCTACAAATGCGAAGAAATTGAAAAAAAGAACCAAAAAAGTACTGTACTGATGTGCAAATTTCAAAAATTTAAAATTTTAATTTATTTATAAATTTCACGTGTTTGTTTCATAAAAAATAAAAAATTTTCAGATTTCATTATAACATTAAAGAATATTTTGAAAATTTATTTAAAAAAGAATAACAAAATTTAAAAGCTAGATTTGTTATTATCGTTTCATCATTTAATATTGAATTTCGTGAAATCTATTGCTGATTTTGTAGCAATACTTTTCTAAGTAGTGCTTTCTACAAATATTAAGCGAGAGCTAATTATCAAAACAACACAACAAAAAATAGCTTAAAACAAGTAAAGAAAGTCTAAAGTCGGTCTAGGCCGACTATGAAATACCCTAAACCCACTTTTCAAAAATAAAAAAATTTTTATTGTAAATGGGCGTCTCCGTGGGCGGATGAAGCCTATATTTTAATTGCATTTAAATGGTGATGAAAAATTTACACATACCAAGTTTTATTCCTGTAGCTCACAGTTAATGCCTTTATTGTGCTTTCGCTTTGGGAGGTGGGCGTGTTCACGGACGGATTACTCCCAATTTTTGAACACACCTTAGTTTTGGTATAAAATACATACATACCAAATTTAATTTCTCTATGACAAACATAACCTTATTTAATGAGTTTTAAACTTTTTTGGGTCGTATGGGAGGTAGGCGTGTCCGTAAGCGGATAACGTTCATTTTTCAAAACCATCTTTGTCTTGTCATAAAAACATATGTTCCAAATTTTAGCTCTTTAGGTTAAACACAGGCTTATTTATTGCGTTTTCAATTTTTGGGTTGTATGGGAGGTGGGCGTGTCCGTGAGCGGATAACGTCCATTTTTCGAAAACATCTATGTGTTGGTATAAAACACAAATATGTTAAATTTTGTTGTTGTAGGTTAATTATGAGCTGAGTTTTGCAATTTTCAATTTTCGTGTTGTATGGGAGGTAGGCGTGTCCGTGGGCGGATGACGTCCATTTTTCAAAACCGTCTTTGTTTTGTTATAAAAAATATATGTGTCAAATTTTAGCTCTGTAGGTTAAACAGAGGCTTATTCATTGCGTTTTAAATTTTTGGGTTGTATGGGAGGTGGGCGTGTCCGTGAGTGGATGACACCCATTTTTCAAAAACATCTTTGTGTTGATACAAAACACATTCATACCAAATTTTATTGTTGTAGGTTAATTATGAGCTGAGTTATGCAGTTTTCAATTTTTGCGTTGTATTGGAGGTAGGCGTGTCCAAAAATATTCAATAGTGCAGATCCTTGGGTCCATGTGACTATGTGTACCAAGTTTCATTCAATTATCTCAACTCCTTCTTCTTATCCTGTGCATACGGACAACACACAGACGGACGGACGGACGGACGGACATGGATAGCTCGACTCACGTGGTGACGCTGATCAAGAATATATATACTTTTCTATACCGGACTCGCTTCGTTCTATGCGTTACAAACGTTTGCACAAAGTTAATATACCCTGACCTTTCAGGTTTAGGGTATAATAATACAACTGATATAAAATACTTCATAATTTGTATCGTTTTGCTTTACAAATTTTATTTGTCTTTCATTTGACTTTAGAGTGGAATTCTTTATGAAGAGTATAATACTCTGAGTATTGAATCCTGTGTTATAAGATCCCTTTATTTTTATTAATAGTTTTCATAAGAAGTGTTTTTACTATAAGTATTTTTACTGAAATCTTTAAATTTTTAATAGTTTTGCCTTATTCATTTTATTTTCATTTATTTGGGGGGGGAGGGGGGTTAACCACCAAAACCCGCTGCGTTCGCCCCAGTGAACATTCTTTTCAATTTCTATATTATTAAGTTCTAAATTTATTTTTGAAACACTGGTCTTTTTTCTTAATTTGTTTCATTACTTATTTTCTTTTGGTTTTTGTCACTGTAAAAAATTGGCACTGACATTGGCCGTTTTTTTAAATTGACTTTTTTATAATTTTGTATTTTAGTAAATATTCTTAAGATTCCATCACGGAAAAATTCCTACGGGTTCAAAAAATACAGCCGGATTAGTGAGCGCATTTTTAATTTTCGCCTTTTTTTTTCTTTGTTCACAAACTTTGAACGCGTTTATCTCGAAACTATGTTTTTCGTACTGGTTGCGGCACTAGCGGGTTTATTTTTTGACGAAATTTTTTTTTGTATTTTTTTAAACTTGATTCGCTATAGTATGGCACGAGCTTTGTTTAACAATTTTATTTTCGATTTTTTATGAATTTTTAAAGTCAATATGTTTTTCGAAAAAACACTTTCAAATTTGGAACATCACCAAAAATTTTAAAAAATTTTTTAAAAAAGCTCCTGTCATACAATAACCAATTTTGTTAAGATTTAAAAAAGTAATTTTTTTCAAGATCGGACAATTTTGCGACTCCCAGCGCTGCAACCACGAGTCCCCGTTTTTTTCTCTGCCGCCAGTTTAGAGCTCTATAAAACCATGTTGAAGTGAAAAATATATTTTTTTGAATTTTATTTCTTGTAATTTGTTCAATTCTCTACAATAATAAAAAAATTTTGGAAAAATGTTTATTTTTGACTGAGTTATGAATTTAAAAAAAGGTCTGTTTTCTCTGCCGCGAATGTTATGTCCCTCCTTAAAGCCACTAATATTTACGAACTTCTTTCCGAGTTTGAAATCCAAATTTCACGCCTATTATAAGAAATCTAGAAATTCCATTTTTTTTTTTTAATTTCTCTACCGACTTAATCACAAAACTTCATCACACTTAAGTTAATAAAAGATCTTTAAAATTATTTAAAATTAATAAAACTCTTACGCGCTACCAATGCATATAAAAAAGTTGACAAAGTGGTAAAAAAGCTACCAATTGACAAAAGACACAAAACAATACCGCAGAAAGTAACTAGCAATCAGAAAAGGACTATTACAATAACAAAACAAGTGAAAAAAAAACCAAGGGAAATTTTTCACACATAAGCGAAGACAATTATTTGGGTTATAGAACTGGATAATTATGTGGAGTGCAAATATCTGCCACATAGCTCTTATGTCGCTTCCTCGTCGGTAGTGTCACCTTCTATTTGTAATTATTCAATGGTTCAGTACTTCCGCAGCGCAGTTGCGATGAACATCAAATTTCAGGAATACACAATAAATTTTTTTCATATTTTGCTACTCAGAGAATATTAAATTTTATTTTTAATGTCGACCAATCACAATGAAGAACACTCAAAATTATTTTCTTATTCTCAAACATGCGCGAAAATGTTTTTCTTTTTTGAAACAGGCTATATATCTCACATCAATTAATAGTTATGGCCATGAACTTATTTTAACCACCGCACTAATTCTGCATATAAGCGAAAAATTCAAAGAGCTTTACTAATTCTGTAACTATTTTTCTCTTAAATATTTAAATTAATAATAATGCAAATTCCTCATTTCATGCAACTGTAACTTTTGAGGGATTAAGGGATTTTTTTTATTGCTTTCTGAAACATTAGCTGCACACGTCAGAGATTATACGCCTTGGAATAGATGATAGAATACTTTTAAATCCGCTTTCAATTGAAGTTAGTCCACCAAACAATTTTTTAGTAGCAATTTTATTAATTCTAGAATTCACTTTTGGGACAAGTAAGTTGAAAATAGAATTGGATTAAAGAGTTCATGCAAAGGCTTTATTGCTTGTAGGAAACTGTTTAAATTGTCTGGATTCGTTCACATATATACAATGAAGGAATCGTCGTTTTTTAGCTATGCAACCAGAAATAATATATCGCCCTCATTCTAATACAACGTAAGTCAACATTTTTAAAGCAATGGTTATTAGCAATTTGGATTCACTTTTGGGACAAGTAAGTTGAAAATAGAATTGGATTAAAGAGTTCATGCAAAGGCTTTATTGCTTGTAGGAAACTGTTTAAATTGTCTGGATTCGTTCACATATATACAATGAAGGAATCGTCGTTTTTTAGCTATGCATCCAGAAATAATATATCGCCCTCATTCTAATACAACGTAAGTCAACATTTTTAAAGCAATGGTTATTAGCAATTTGGATAGATTGAACAAAACTACATCTTAGTTTTTAACGTTTGTATGAAAAAAATGGCTATAGAACGTTTAAAATAATACATTATAGCACGAGTATGAACTTCATACATATAATGAACAGTTTTTTTCGCCTCCAAGCATTAGATAATTTTGAATTACGTCTTATTACAGTTAGGTCGGCGATATGTATTTCCGAGCAAAATATTAAAATTAATTGACCAAAGTTGGTTTGAGGCACGACTATATGTCGTAAACAAACCTACCAAGGAACGACTAAAAGCCGTTAAAAAATATTTGGCCGACTGAATTGCTGTTAGAGAATTTTCCATAGAGCGCAGCTTTAAATTAGGGATGTAACGGAGCTTCGACTTCGGTTCCGAAAGGTCGGAACTTTCGATTGATTTTACACCTCCGACTCCGACTTCGGCTCCGACAATTTTGAATTGGAGTTATAACGAAGATCGAATTGTACCGGTGTATACGGCTTTACCTCCCTCACACATGAGCGCAGTTCTTCGTTAAATAATTTTAAATGCTTATAAACTCTCTTGTGGACTCAATTGATCGTCAATATTTATCGCGTCCTCCAGGATCAGTTGCAAGTGAGCAACTTTTTAGAAGTGTCGGCCTCATATATGGTCCTCTTAGAAATCGGTTGGACGGGGAGAAAGTTGACAAGCTTTTATTCATTTAGAACAATTTAGTACTTTTACGGCTGGTTTGTTCACAGAGTTATAAATTTGCTTATAACGCGTTATATCTAAAACCAGCTATAAAATAAAACTTCTTTATAACACGTTATAATTTTTTTCAATTTGTTCATTAAATTTTTTCTGTCGATTTGTAACGCGTTATAAACTGGTGAAATGTTTTTATAACGTGGTGAAAAAGTCAAATCATCAAATATGTATACAGTTTGAAGCATTTTGATAGAACTGAATTTAATTCATAACCAGGCTATAAAACTCGTTACAAATTTAAAACACATTTTGTGGCGTTTTAGCACAACTGAATTTTTACTTATAACGAGGTTTAAAGTTCGTTTCAATTTGAAATAAACGAGTTCTAGATGGCGAACAGACAGATTTAATCACAAAAAAAGTTACAGAATAAGTTTTATATTTATAACTCCGTGAACAAACCGGCCGTTAGAGACACTTCATTTGGCTAAAACAAAACTTAAAACTAGATATTTTCCTATTGTTGAGTATATACGCACATGTGTGTAATATTTACATAAAATGTTCAGAGCTGATTATAGATAGTGAATACTGTACTATGTTAATTATTTTTTTATAATTAATAACCACAAGAGTTAACTTACACATCTTTCTTGGACTCCGACTCCGATAAATCAAATTTAAAAACTCCAGACCCGACTCCGGTTCCGATAAACTCAACTCCGTAACATCCCTACTTTAAATAACTTTAAACGAGACTGAACGAAAAGTACTACTGAAATAAGTTAGTATTGCTAATGAAATACCCGACTGAAAAAGAAAAGATAATGGTATTTGGGGTTTGGTTTTAAATGCAGTTGGTTTTGCGCTCGGCTAAATGCAAATTTGACCGACTGAAGTTCATTTTAGGTACGACTGAAAGTGAATTGGCTGACTGAAGATTGTTCTAGATATGGCTTGAAATGAAATAGCCGTCTAAAGTTGGTTTTTGGTGTGGCTAATGGCGAACATGGAAACAAATGGTACGCCTGATTTTGATCCGTTCATAGTTATTGTAAATAAAAATCAACATTATAAACAAAATTGGCCGGCTCTAACAAAGTTAGGGGGGTAGCTTACCCCCCCGATAGTTTCGCCCTTGTATGTCAGCAACTATTTTGAAAAACATATATTATATTTCCATTCAATTTTTACATTCTTATTTTTAGTTTGATCAAAAGTTGCTATTTCCAAATTCGGACTGAACAAAAGTGTATATTTAAACTCTACTTCGATTTCTTGATTCTTGCGACATTACTTCAACATGCAAAAATTTTCTACTTATGTAGGCGGAACAATAAAAAGGCACGATCACTTCTCTTGCGCGACACGAACAGAATGCTGTTCGCCGTCTTTATTACAAATTGTTTAACCTTGCCATACAAATAGAAAAAGCGTGACCACATAGAAACTACGATAAAAACAGCTTAACATACACTTAAATATTAGCTGCAAGCAATAAAGTGAAAAATGCCAAAGTATTTGGGATTCTGCGTGCCCCCGGTATGGTAACTATGGTCAAATTAAATAATTTCAGCTGTTACAAGAGCAAGAATTGTCGAAAACGGTCCGGTTCTGCTCAAAAAACCGGATTTTGGCGATTTTTCATAATACATTTTTTGAAAAAAAAATTATGCATTTGAAATTTGCGCAAAATCAACATCATCTATTTACTTTGATTTAGTGACAAATCTGATTCTGAACTTGAAATTCAAATCAAAATTCAAAATCACTCAAAGCTGAAATTTAAAATTTTTTCTTACATTTTTTTATATTCATGCTTACTCCTATGGGTGATCCTGATGATTTTTTCAAAACTTTTGTATGGACTATTTAAGCACATTTTGTGAAGACAGTAACTTAGAAAAAACATGAAATTGTGACCATTTTTGGAAAGTTTATTTTTATAATTCTTAAAAAACGTCTTCTTTAAGAATTATATTTTGAGCTTTATGCCAAATATTTCATGAAGTAATTGGTTGCTACAACAACAAAAATCTCTCAGAAGAACCGAGCAGACTAGACCATGGTTTCGTCGGACGCTACTCCGACTCATCAGTAGTCTCTGTGGTTCATGCAGTCCACTAGCTTTGAGAAGCTAATAAGTGCAACTGTCGTAAAACCGACATGGAATTACCCAATGCACTTTTCACTTTACCAAAGCATTGGAAACCAATACCGTTTAATTACTTCTTTGTATTTTTTGTTTTTGTAGCGTACAACCTAACAAACTTTGTAAACCCGTCTATTACTACAAATATATTCTTATATTTTGATCTTGAGCGGTCAACAGTGGTAAACAGGCCATAATATAAAAATCTATCTTCGCGACCACTTTTAGCTGAAAAAACTATACATTTTAAACAATTGTTTATATAATTTCCTGCTTTATTTCTCATTTTTGGGAACCAATACCTGTTTTCAATTAACTCACAAACTTTGTCTAAGCCTACATGACCCATCTCATCGTATAAACATATAAGGGACATAAAATCGGACCTTGTTTCCTTCGTCTTTACGATAAACAATCCCATTGCGCATTTCGTATTAAAGCATTTCTCTTCTCTCTAACTGACTACGGACCTCAGTAATATTTTTGTCTTTTCCTTGACAAATTACCAAATTTTCTTCGAACGTGTTAGGCTCTTTTACAAGACAACCGTTGACCTTCTGACGGCATTGACATGTTGCATGCGTATGCCCTCTCGTAATCCATTAATTCTAGTGCACATCTCGCTATTCTCGGATTAATTTCCTTTTTATTTAAAGTTAGAGTTAAAGAGTCACAATCAGTTATAATTTTGAATGTCCTACCCTGAAGGTACATATATACGAAAACGTATAAATTATAGCCAGAGTCTCCAGTTCGAAACGGTATTACTTTGACTCTGTGCATCCTCTCTATTAACCTTATTATAAGAAACATAAGTAATAAAGGCAATGAACCTACATTTATCACTAATAACAGGCAGGAAGTCTTAGATATTACTCTTGCCTCTAACCATATATCAAATACGATCAGGAACTGGAGGGTTTCAAAAGAACACTCCTTTTCAGATTATATGTATATTCTTTTTGACATAGATAACTATGCTCCGAGATCGCGCAGTTTCCGTTATCTCAGACAAGTCAAATGGGGTCTCTACTTAGATACACTAAAAACAGATCTCAGTAATGGACTACTACCATGTCCTCCCACCTGCAAAAAATCGTCAGACGATCTAGTAGATAATCTTACCACATCAATGAATAAAGCTCTTGACGCCAAGCCACTGGATCCACCGATGCGTGGATAACCTATAAAATGGCTCTAAAAGAATACAAGAAAGAATAACGAAAGACACAACGACAATCTTGGAGAACGATCTGTGAAGAAATATCAAAAACCTCTGAGGCGTCGAGACTTATAGCGTTTTCTTTTCTAAACGAAAAATTCTGCCCTCTGAAGATCCAAAATTTTCTACATTTTGACTTGAATCCACAGAATTTTAACCTGTTACTGGCTGAGAATAGATCATAAAAAAGGCAACATTTTTTTCAAAGGTGTTGCGTTGGCTACCCTTTTGTTTACTTTTGAGAAACTTCAAGCTCATTCGTGTTAATTTTTAGTAACTTTATTGAATCGTATTTGCATTTATTTTTAAAAATGAAAAAATGAACACCAATAAAATATTTTGTTTTGATATTTCGTACAAATGTATTTTGGAGTTTTTTGAAAGAATTTTGAAGTTGCTTAAATTAACTAACCATTTGGCATTGATTCGTTCATCAGACAAGTACAATGCTCCTAGTTATGCTCCTAGTTCTTTCAAATTTAACCAATAAATAAAAATCTTGATTTTTATTAATTACTTTATTACGTTAAGAATTAACAAACAAATAAAAATATTAAAATAAACAATCAGCAGCTCAACTGCGTTGTTGTTTGGCGGCCACATGTAATGGAAAGAAATACGGATCAGCACCTTCCACGAGCAAACGCAGCGATGTTTCCAAATTGCTGGTTTTCACGCTGGCATGCAACTGTTTGCTTAGCTCATGTCTGAGACTGCCGCCGCCTCTTATATCATCATCCTGCATATTAGGCCTCAGCACAAAGGCGAGATTCACGTGTTTTGTTTTTATAAAATCCGATTTAGTTGGATGCAGTGGACCTTTTGGCGTGGGTTTACGATGACGCTCATTCCTCTTGGAACCACTGCCACCACCGGACGCAGCAAATATATGATGCTCGCAGGCGCTGTTGGCGCCAGCGCAGGCGTGTGCATTGAAAGAATTGACATAATTCAACGATCGCTGATATTCCAACTGCAGCACCTGGCGCAGCTACAGTTTTTTTATGCCTCTGCAATGTTGCTGGCGAAATAAATTCATACATTCCTTTTATTGTGCTGCATAAGCAAGCCACTAATGAAGATGTAGGCTTTAAAATTATTGATGACCGATTTATTGTTCGCAAATGATTGACACTAAAATTAATGCAGATCAGATTTTCAGTTAGCACTTCTTCGTACAATTTACAGAGTTTTGACGTTTTTCGTAAAATAGCTCAATTTTCCCTGAACTGTCAATGGCAACGTTAACTATTTTTCACAAATGTCAGTTTTTTGTTGCTAAAGTTGGTAGCATTTGAGGTCAAGATTTTTCGACCCGTCGAAGTAGAGAGTACAAAAATTCTGCATTTTTTCTACTTTTGAGGTCAAAATTTTCGAGAAATGTACACGAACCAATTTCAGAGGTCAGAATTTTATTTAAGAAAAGAACGAAAAAAATTCAAAAAAACTAAAAAGGGTAGGAAAAATGGAGAATTTTTTGAGAAAAGAAAACGCTATTAGGAAAATTCTCGCAACCAGCCCTCCTAACCCGAGCTTAATGAGAAAAGAAGATGGAACATGGGCTACCACCAGTGAAGAATCTCTTAATATATTAGTGGAAACTCACTTCCCAGGCTGTTCAGACATAGGGAATGTTCCAACACTGGAAGAGCATTTTCCCGCTGTTGACAATTCATTAGATATTATTACAGAATCGAAGCTAAAATGGGCAATTAAGAGCTTCTAACCGTTCAAGTCACCAGGACCAGACGGCATAGCCCCAATTGAAATTCAAAAAACCTACGACATTCTAAGCCAATGGCTTTTGATGATCTTCCAAAGCTATCTTGACCTGAATCACATACCAAAACGCTGGAGATACGTGAAGGTAGTTTTCATATTTAAGGCAGGAAAAAGCTCACATGTTAACCCAAAAGACCTCAGACCAATTAGTCTCTTTCCTTTTTAAAACTCTCGAGAGATTAATAGATATCCACTTGAGACTAAAAATAGAAGTAAACCCACATTCGCCAGCGCAACATGCTTACTCTAAAAGTAAATCCGTGGAAAGAGCTCTCCACTACATAGTCTCTACCATTGAAAAAAGCCCTCACCAAAAGGAATATACAATGATAGCATTCATAGACATAGAAGGTGCCTTTAACAACATTAATCTCCCTCAGAAGGGATCAAATAAATACTGTTATCAGTGTCCTGTCAGGGCACTGCTTAATTGGTAACCACGCTCGAGATGAATTGCCTTAGTTGAAAAGCACACAAACAAACAAACATAGCCCGTACTTTTTTAACAAGATCTACCAATGTAGCTTTTAATGTCGAATGGGCCTGCGAACTCAATACCAGTCGCAGCAAATGGCCTTGAAATGACATTTCGCTCAACTGAAAGCGCAGCCATTATTTGTGTTCGTTGGCGTTTCATGTGGATAACACAAGTTATTCAATTGTGAAAAGTTGATTTTATTAGGATAAGGATATCCGAATAAGTCGAAGCACTAATTGATTCCCTCCATGAAGTCAGATTTCATGGACAAAATGTACTAAAAGGCGTGAAAAGTGACAATTATATGGTTATATAATTGAATGCCTTTCAATACATGATAGGATTGGTGAAAAGGCTAGCAGTCCACCAACACGCTTTAACTTGTCGTTGTTCAAAAATGGATTAAGAGCAAGAATGGGGCACTTTGGTCAAATTATGTGATTTGTTTCCAAAAAGTGATATTCGTTTGGAAAAGCTACTTTTTGACATAAGAGTGCCAATCGTGTTTTCACAAATTTGATTTCTGCCGTTTCTAGGCATGTTGACTTTTTTGAAAAGGACACATGATACTTGGGGTAGAAAAACTGCTCTAAAATATCTTCATATTTCAAAAAATATGCAAAGTGTACCTTTACAGCTTTACGCTCAAGCGAAGTTTCTAAGGCAGGTTCGAGCGAGCGAGAGTCAAGAAGGTCCATGCCACCAAAGAGTATTATCGACTAACTCTTGTAGCGTAACTACACACGTTGCTAAATCTGCAGGGTTCTCATGTGTGTCTACATGAAACCAATTGTGAACTCCGACCTTCTCTGCCACCTTCGAAACTCTGTTGGTTACGAAGGTCGTCCAGGAACAGGGGGCTTACAAAGCCAGGCAAGCACTTTTGTGGAATCAGCCTGGCAATATAAGCTTTGCCTTTCAATTTCAAGGTGCGATAATAAGGTGTCTACCGTATCCGCGAGAAGTGCTGCGCCACATAATTCAAGGCGCGGTAGTGAGATCGGCTTGACTTGAGCAACTTTACTTTTCGCACAAAGCAGATGACTGACTACACAATAATTTTGTTTTACGAGCATTTAAATTGACGCTGCGTATGCTTTTTCAGAAGCATCGCAAAGGGCGTGAAACTCAACGACGGAATCAGGTGAAAACCCAACAAAACGTGGTGTGTGAATATTATTGATGCTTTCATAATCTAGCAAAAAAGATTGCCAATATTGAAAACTGTGTAATTTGAGATTTTCATCCTAATTAATTTCATCCAACCAGATGCACCGCATTAGAATTTTTGCTGTCACCACAATAGGTGCCAGCCAACCTGCAGGATCGAATAGTTGGGCTATCATTGATAATAATTCACGTTTTGTATACGATGATTTATTCTCAAGACGCTTAGCGGTAAAGTAGAAAAGATCTGAAGTGGCATTCCAACGAATTCCTAACGCTTTAGCGCAACGTGCATCTTCTTACTTTAAAAAGTATTCATGATAAAGATGCTCTGTAGGTAGGTCTGCCAATATGCTTGAAGCATTTGCAGTCCTTTTTCGCATAGTAAAACCTGCAGAGCCTAAAGCAGCGATAAGCTCATTTCGGGCCTTTATTGCGCTTTCCACATCGTGAGCTCCAGCAAGAGCGTCATCGACATATGGGCATCTCCCAGTGGCACGGACGCGACATTCGCACGGTTTTAATTACTCGAAAAACAAGAAAGAAGCAAAATGAGCCGATATATATATAAGTGCTCTAACGCGACGATAGAGTGCTACATTTTATAAAAATATTGGCGAGATTTAGTACAAAGTAATAATCAATCATTCAATGAAACGGACGCGACGACGGAGGTCAAAGGATAACTATTCTTAGTAGACTTATGAAATATAAAAATGATCTCTTATCTTTTTTAAAATAGATATAGCACGAATACGGACGCGACATCATGGACGCGACAAATTTTTCCACAGTAGTAAAATACAGTAAAGATGTTCGTTATAAATTTTAATAAAAATACATCATAATAAGTTGAATTCAAGTTACATAGCAGTCATACTAATCAAAATAAAAAAAAAATAAAGTTATAAGCTTTTAGAGTGCTTTATTTTAATGTTTTTCTTCATTTTTGGTGGACCTTTTTTGGGAGATGCCCATATATGAAATGGTGCAAAATTTGGGCATCAAGGAGATATTGCTGCTGAACATCATGTGCTTATTGTAGCATGGTTCTAATGACTAAATATGGAGCACAGTTTAGGCCAAACGTAACTGTCTTGAGCTCATAATCCTAAATCATAACATCAGGTGAGCTTCGAAAAAGAATTCATTGGGAAGCAGAATGTTTTGGATCAATAATAATCTGGCGGTACATCTGCTGGATGTGACCATTAAAAACATATTTGAAAAACCGCCATTTCAATAACAGGACCGTCAAATCAGCTTGAATAACAGGGCCTGCATGCAGGACATCGTTCAAGTTGACCCCATTCGAGGCGGGACTTGATACATTGAACACTACCCGAACTTTTGTTGTAGTACCCTCTAGCTTCATTACTGCATGATGCGGCAAATAATATTGAGATGGTGACTTTCAAAATTTTGGAACTGCAACTTTTTCCATGTGAGCCAATTTGAGATACTCATTCGCCACTTCTTTGTATTGCGTCTTTAATCCTGGATTTTTGTTCAATCGAGCTTCACTTCTAGCCCACTGCTTGAAACTATAACTGGAGAAAATCCAAGATTAATATCATCAGGGAATTCATTTTTAAATGGTAAGGTAACTATGTATCGACCTTTGTCATCGTGTTTTGTGGTTTTCTGATAGTTTTCCTAACAAAACTTGTCAGACTGGGATAAAAATTGTTTTTTAGGTAGTTCCTCTAGCTCCCAAAAACGTGCGATCTATTGATCGATCGCAACTTCACCATAATGGCTCAAACATGTTGTAAAGCTGGATATTTTGTTACAAGGCGTAGGGCCTGTGAACATCCAGCCGAAAACTGTTTCTTGCGCCAAAAGTGTTCCAAGAATATTGCGTTGAATGCCATCGAGAATGATAGCAGGGTACAAATTGCCACCGATAAGTACATAAAATTAATCACTTCTGAAGAAGTGCGGGTCTGCCAGTTTTAAATCCGGCAAACTCTTGCACAACGAAGGATCAATGGAGCATGACGGCAGATTTCCAGTTAATTGTGACAGCACAAATGTTGAAGTTTCTATTTAAAATTGTGTATTTAAAAGCGAACTGAGAATTATTTCGCAAGCTTTCGTCACATCCGCCGAAACTGCATTATTAAGCCTCGAAACTTGAGCGCTTACGGCTCTTGTGGGTAACTTCAATAGCTTCAGCAATCTTTCAGATACGAACGTACCTTCAGAGCCAGAGTCGATCAGAGCTCTAGATGTGTACGCTGATCCTAGGTGACATACGGTCACCATTGCTGTACCAAGCAATACGTGCTTGGTAGTGGTAGCGAAGCATGATTGAACGTCATTGCTAGTGGACTGTATTTGGGTAGAAAGGGATTAAGTGTTAGAGCCCTGGGAGTTGGGTCAAGAGCTCGACCTACTTAAGTCAACACTCGAAGTAGGGGATTAGGGTGGAGTTGAGTTTCGATGCAAGAGAGTATTATGACGTTGTTTGCACATCACACACGAATACTGACTCTTGCACTTTTTCACCTCATGAGAATGGGCTAAGCAATTGAGGCAAAACTTATTTTTGTAAATCATTGCTAGCCGATTTTGAGTATCCATTCTCAAAAAACGGGGGCAAAAGCAAAATACGTGCTGTTCGTTAGAGCACAGCTTACAATTCGCTGAAGTAATTTTAACTTGGTAGTTATTTAATTATTTACCAGATGAATTGTTCTGGTTTGGTTTAGAGTTGGAGGAAGATGTGGTGAAGTTTTGACTAGGTATTGCGCAGCTAGAGCTGTTAATATCAGACACGGTTTCAAGAGTTTGAAGCCAACTCGTGACGAAGGAATCGAGATCAGTCCATTTAGGAATTTCGATTTTATTGGAAATAGACTGCTCCCATAAGGAGAACGTGACGTCTGGCAATCTTGTCGAACATTGGTAAACAAAGATTGCATCCCAGTTATTGGTATCAGTGCATTTTTAGATCAAAATATAACCATTGATATCTCTTAGGAGTCTTTTAAGTTCTGTACCAGATTCTTTTGGCACATGGGGCAAATTAAATAATATTTTTAATTGGCTGTTGACTATGATACGCTTGTTTTCGTATCGGTCAGATAAATCTTGCCAAGCTTTTGCAAAACCATTATTGGTTAAAGGAAATTTTCGTACAATCTCTTTTGCTTCTCCACGTGTTTTTTGATTTAAGTGGAAAAACTTTTCCTCTGACGTAAGCTGCGAGTTCATTATACAAATGGCCGTAAACATGTCTCTGAAAGACCGCCATGAGAGGTAATCACCACTGAAAACCTCAGTATCGCATGCTGTGGCCCATGACTGCCGCCGGCTCTGAAGCAATTGTTTGCTTCGAGTGCCTATTCTGAGAAAACTCAGAAATACTTCTTGCTACCCGTATATAGGATTGATAGCAGGCGCGATACTTTTTTTAATTGATTCAATATCTGAATCCTCGTCATTGGACATTTCGTCCAAACAAGCATCATATGCAGCTTTAACTTTTCTCCACTGGGCTTTTAGTTCTTCACTTTGAGCCTCCATGGAGAAAACGTCATGAGTTTCCACGGCATTAAACTCCGTTTCCAACTTGACCAGCGCAACAGACAGACAAATAAATGCCTTTAAAGAGGACATTTTATTTTGTCTAGTAATAATTTAATTTTTGTAATAAATATCAAAAGTAAAAACAAAAATCTATAAATGTATAGTCAAATGTGAACAACAACAAGTAAAAATTTTTTTTTGTATAAATAAAATATGTAATTATAAATAATATATATATATATATATATATATATGTCTATATATATTGCATTAAAAACCGTAACAAAATTAAAAAAAACAAAAAAAAAATTTATTTTGTGTGAATGGAAAAACAAAATTTAATTTTTTGATTGCAAATTGATGCCTTAGTTCCACTGTGCAACTTATTTACTCTCTCACTACAAGTATATGCAGCCGGCTAAAGAGCTGTGTATCAAGCGCAGCAGGCACGAGATGAAGTCTTAGCTTTGAACACAAAAAATTTAATTGAGTGCGTGAGAGAGTACAACTTTTTAAAGCACAAAGCAAAAGCACAAAGGCTCTGGTGTCGATCGCTGCGGACACCGCACAAAGAAGAATGCAATAATTGTTGAACAAGAGTGCAGAAATGCTGCTGAGACTCTTGCTCCGTACAATTTTTGCCTGTTTTTGTCTCCAAAAATATCAACTCAGCCCAGTGTGCTGATATTTTTGTTTTTGTAAGTTTTACAAAAAAACACAAGTTTGACTTTTTACTAAAAGTCAACCATGAGCACAAAAACTTTTGTTAGTTTGACTAAATTTCCAGCACTTGAACTGGTAATTTATTTTGTAAGAGTTCCTAAATCTGGGTTTCTAGTACATGAACTAGAAATACCCGCCGCTAAATAAGGACAAGTTTGGTCTTTGGTTTTCTGACTTCAACTGACTCTTTATTAAATTAGAATGATATTATTTATAATGATAAACAATAATACAATTTAAACGCATACAATCTTAATAATATATCAATAGTTAATAATACATAAATATCAATAACATATGTACGTATCAATATACATATTAATGTATATATAAAATATAAGATCAAAATCAAAATATAAATATGTGTATCAATGTAATAAAAAAACTGTATTTAATGCAATAACGCAGACATAGCATATTTGTGAAGTTAAATTAAAATTAAATCAACAGACGGAAATTCTCCAAAACAAAGGTGTAGAATTTCTGTACACATTTGTTAACCTTGAGTCGAGCAAGTGTAGTCAACTTTATTTTTTATTAGAATTACTATGTCAGCGTTATTGACGAATGCATTAAAATATTGCTGGTTGACAACTGCCCAAGTTCAAGATACCTTGTACATAAAGTTATATACATATGGTTTTCCCGCCAAATATTTTGGTTAAAACCGATATATATCACTTCATATACAATATCAAACCATAATTAATTATTATTTTTTTTTTTCAACTTTACCGAACCGAACCGATGCGAATGAGGCGAATTTATATAACAAAAATACGTCACTTTTCTCTTTTATGAATAATTAACTTTTAATAAGAAATATAATATATATAAAATCTATTAAAATAAAAAATTTTACCTGACTTTTCTTTCCAAAACGTTGGTTTTTATTGAGAAGTTGTTTATGTTGCTGTTGTTGATGAAGTTGCTAGTGTGGACGATGTTGATGCAGCACTTGAGCTTTCTTTTTCTTTATTTTTAATTTTCTGTTAAAAGAACCTTTTTTTAAATTTTTAGTTCTTATTTTTGTGTTTCTTTTTTTTTAAGAACTGTTTTTTTTTACTGCACTTATATATTAAATTTATGCACTTATGTTTATTAGTTTTGTTTTTTGTGTTTTAAAAACTCGCGGCGGCTAGCGATAAATAATTTGTAATTGGTTTTTTTAGTAAAACCCGGCTCGCGATGGACCATTAGTGCAACCAAAGGGGGGTTTCGGAGTTTAAACCCTCTCCCCCCCAAATTATTATAGTACCAAACAAAATATAATTAAATCAAAGTGATTCATATGAAAAGCAAACACACATCTTATCAAATGAGTAAAAATCCCAAATGTATATTTCAAATCGATTCTGTTTGATGTACAATCTACTACATTTTCATGTTTGTTTCCTTCAGACTAATTCTGACCTCTTGAGGGGTTCTTGACAATACTTCGATTTGAGTTGTCTCTTCAAGTTGTAGCTTGGAACCTACTAAAACGACTTGAAATATTTGGATGAAAATGAATTCAAAAGTAAAACAAAATAAGAAAGCCTGAATCATTCTCATTCTGCTCACAAAATTCAGGTTGCGTTTAACGACGCCTCGAGATATGTATATGGCATGAGGCGACATGAGCATATTTCGGTTAGAAACAATGAAATCTTATGTTATAGTATAATTAACTATTTAAATGCTAGAAATTGTCTCTTTCTGCATAAGTTGATAAATAATAAAACTCCTCTATACCTTTTTCATAAGCTTCACTTCAGCTCTTCTATTAGAGCCTGTAATCTAATTATACCGAATTACACGTGTTTACAAACCAAAAGACTTTTCTTCGTCAACGCCATCAAACTTTGGAATTCTTTACCCCATAATATAAAATCCATTTTCAGTATGAATAAATTTAAAATATCTATTCTTTCATTCTTTTCTCCTCTAATTTTTTCCTCTAATTACAAATCAATGTTTTCTATACTATGTTCTTTTTTTCTATTTGCCATTCTGTTCTGCTCTTTAATCTTCTATTTATTAATAGTTAATTTTAGGTCACCTTATATTAAGTTGTTTTAAGTGTTATGCTGTTTATATGTTGACGATACTGTGTTAATTGGATAAAATTTCTGCTTGTAATCAGAGCTGTAAAATTTTCATTCATATTCAGAATTCTAAGAACAAGTGAATAAGGACAAAAGAATGCTATTCAATGAAAACAAAATTGATCCATGAATAAAATTTTCAATTCACATTCAATTTCAAAAAATTGATTTATTATTCATTTCGATTATTCCTTTTTCTTTATTCAGAATAATGCATTCATTTTTTTATTCAAATGAATGCTATTCATAAAGAATGCAATTCACAACGAATCGTTATTTATTTTGCATTCATGCATTCATTATTTATTCATTCTTCATTTTTTATTCATTATTCATTTTCTATTCATTATTCATTTTTTATTCATTATTCATTTTTTATTCATTATTCATTTTTCATTCATTATTCATTTTTTATTCATTTTCAAGGAACAAGGAAATTTCCTCTTAAATTGTTATTTTTCGCTATTTTTTTATAATTATTTTTTAAACATAAACTAACCCAAACTCTGCAAGAATTAAGTTTATAGTGATGTCATGTGTTTCAATAAAAAAATAGTTCCGTTTGATTTCTGCAACTGAGCAAAAATTTAAAATTCATAATTTTCCATCGCATTTTCCCGAATCTGCTTGATAAATATTTCTCTAAATTGTCAAATAATATTCGATTTTAAGAAATATGGGCTTATTAGAAAAAATATGTTGGTTTGATTTTGTTTCTGTTCATCCGTTTATCAGAGATATAATAAAGTTATACCAATGAGCATGAATTAGGAAATACTGACTTAAATTGACATAATATCTTTTTTAACGAAAGTCTTTACGACACTCGTACAAAAGGACATCATTCATTAAAATCGAATAATATTTGTGCAATTTTGAAGGATTTTCATGAAACTGATTTTGAAAATCCAATGGAAGATTATGATTAAAAAAATATTTTTCACATATTACATACAGAAAGAGTTAGTATGTTAGTGTTAAATATGACGATATCAAAAGTCGGTTTTAAAGGAAATTAAATAGGTTATTTTAGCATTTCGGCTCTTAGTTTTTCATCCCAAAGAGTCAGAAATTTTGTGTTTTATATTTTCGGAAATGAGCTCCATTTGTACTCATCAAAGGACGAATTTTAAGGCTAGCTCCAATTGGTTATTTTTACAACGAAGTGAAGTGTTCAGTCATTGTGGGGAGAAAAAATTGCATTTTCCCCGAGAAAAATTGAAAATATTGTAGCTCAAGCCTTAAAACCTTCGTATAACTGCCTAAAACCTTCGTTTAACCTTCTTAGAACAATAAAAAATACGTAAACGGCTATAAAACTGGCGATTTCAAAACATTTTGGCCGATTCTATAGACTCTTAACAACGCAGAAGCAAGTTAATTTTAAAATGACCGCTACCTCTGCTGTACAGCTTCTGTACGGCCAAAATGTCCTGACAGTGCCTGTTGTACATCCGTTTTACAACTTGTTTCTTTTTTTCGTTGCTCGGCCGTTGTACAGCTTGAACTAAAAAATTTTAACTTTTACTCGGCGAGAGATCAAATTTTGAGAAAGAAACTCGATTTTTATATACATTTTTTATTTTTTATTTTCTTGCAAGGCTTTGGAAACAATTAAAATGTGCATTATTTCGATAAGTATTCGTATCCGAATAATAAAAGCATTTTTGGACAAACAGATTCCGATATTCAATCTTTATTGCAAGACTTGCATATTTTGGTGGAAAAAGTATACAATTAGAGCAATTTTTGAAATATTTTTTAATATTAATAAAATACTTTTTATAAAAACTTAACTACAATTTTATATATGACTGTTTTTTTAGGGGTTGAGACGGTTTGAAAATTAATTTTTTTTTCCTTTTGACCTTGCACAATATGTCTAGAATATTCTCCCAAAAGCTTGAGTCCAAACTTATTTTTGCAAATTAGCTGTCATGATTTCCCAAAAAGTTATAACCAATCTTGTTAAAATTTGGAACTATTCTAAAAGATACATTATCTATTGCTTTAAATATTTAGTTCTTATATTAACAAAAATTAGTAATCATATTCTTTGTTTGAGCATTCGAATTTCGAAACCCACCTAGCCCATTTACTTAACCCATTCACACCCAAGAGTTGAAACTTATTATTGTGATTTGAAGCCTTTGTAAAATTAATTTTATATATAAGTCCAAAATTTTGATAAAACCCCCCCCCCCCAAAAAAATCCTGGTTGTGCCCCTGCGATGGAGCATGTATTTTTCGGATATCGGGGGAAATTTAAACACTTTTATAAAACTGGGGAGTTGCAATAAAAATAAAAGAATAAAAACTCAAAGGGTTTCAACAAACCTCGATCGACCGATGTCGTTTTTATTAATAACAATCTTAAAACTAACAAAGTTTTAAAAGAGCAGCGAGAAGCGCTGCTCAAAAGAAAGTAAAGAATAAGAGCCGCAGTAACTCATTGAACACCGATGTACCGACAATTTACAAGGTGTTCACCGGTGTACCGAACACATAACTTTGTTTTTGATTGTTCGTAAAAATTTATTTATAAGACTTTTTGATAAAAATTTTAAGTTTTTCAAATAAACTAAAGCCTGGTTTTTACAGTGTCAATTTCAATGGTCAGTTATGGTCAGTCAAATTAAAAATGCTAACACGTCGTCATTTTTTTTCCATTTTAAAATGGCGAAACATAGAAAAAAATTATCTCTCCACATGTTTTTAGCAAAAGTGGTAAAAAAGTTGTTATATGTTATATTTTAAACTTAAAACTTTCATGTCAAATAAAAATTGACTAAGTGAAAACCAAGCATAACCAATATCTCAGTTTTCACAAATTAATTTAACAATTGTTTATTGATTTGCGTATCCATTCGTTAAAGCGTATCCATTCGGCACTGATTCGTCCATCAAACATTCAGCAATGGTCCTTCTGTTTTTGAGAGCAGCTATCAAGCACTAGTACGAAAAACTCTCGACGCAATGATGACACACTGAGAAAACTACATTTTCAAAACTAGCAGAAACGTTCGTCTTTTGAAAATGTTTAACCCAGTTTTTGCGCCTCTAGCGTTTATTTTTATTTTAAAAACGCACATTTGAAAAAAATCTTCTAAAACGTTCGTTTGATTTTCTCAAATAAACATTTTAAAATGAGCTGCTTAAACGTTCGTTTGATTTTCTAAAATTAACATTTTAAAGTAAGCTTTTAAGACATTCGTTCGATATTTTAGAATTAACATTTTAAAAAGAGGTTTAAATTAGCTCGATTGCCCGCAAGTAGCAAATGAAACTTAATCACCTTCTACGAAGTTCGAACTAAGCCGAGCTTGCTAGCGCTCAAATTTTATACTCAAACGTTCAGGGTTCAATCCCTGACGAAAAAAGCAAGATTTTTTTATTTAAGGTACTATTGCAGTGTGAAGCTATTCAAAACAACACCTTTTTTATTAATTTTTTTTTACATAGTATTATTAAATTATTTAATTCAAATTTATTTACATTATGTACAATTAAAGGTGAAGATATAAATAAATGCTTTTTTTGTATTTATATTTGTTGTTTATTTTCTGGAGGTCGTTGAAATTGGCGTGTTTCAAAAAAGGTTGTAAGTTGGTTTCTCGTCTCCAGCATTTCCAAGGCGTCGGAAAGTAAAAAATCAAAGTTCATTCTTCAGTTAAGGGTTGTAGTTGAGCACTCTACCTACGCAAATAAAAAAAAAACTAAAAAAAAGCCTGGGTTGAAAAACAAATTTACAAAAAACCCCTCTTTTTCCAATTTTTTTAGAAACCAATTTGAAAAAACTTGTTTCGAGAAAAACCCGATAAGATTTTCTTCTGTGAACTATAATATATGAAAAAATGCGCAACATACGAATATAATAAGAGTATTCATGCAAAGAGGCAAGAATATAATTTGGGAAATTAGTTATTTTTATCAGGCAGGTTGCATGAGCATCCCTTTAAAGTCGATTGAGCATTCGCATCATATATCAGCTGTTTGCAAGTTCAGGGTTTGCTTTCTGCAAATGAAGTATATAAATATTTTTTAATTCCTTCAATTCACAAAATTTCCATTCTTACCGCTTCCATGTTATTTAATTAGTCTTACAATTTTGACTTTATCTTCTCCTGCTTCTAATTTTTTCTTTTGCTTTAATAAAATAAATCAGCTGATTGATGTTATAAGTTTGCCTGTTCGTTTGTTAAGCTAAATCGCTAAGCAAAGATATCTGGTTTGTGCAAAAGCTTCTTCATACAAACTTTGACAGTTCATTTATAAGGAGAATAATGCCGCGTTTCCATGCTATCTTCTACGATCTCCCACAATCACATTTTTTGTAAGAAAGAATGAGCATGCGAACCCTATCTTGCGGAATTGGCTAATGTTAGTATGAAATAGGCATACATTTTCTACTTTTATAGCATGTGATATCCTCTGTGATTTTATGAGATACTAGAAGATAGAAAAAGTTCAACTTCTTGAACTTTTCCTATAAAAGTGTATCACATGCTATAATATTTTACAACCGTGTTTATAGCTACATGGCATTCTTAATTCTTTGTGACATTTCTAAAAATTTTAATATTATCGGCAGACAAACAACAGCATGAAATTGCAGAGAGTAAGTTTTTAACTGTTCCTTTCCTAATCAAAAGCTTTCCTTTTCCCGCTAGGTCGTTGTCGCTCTAAAGAAGAGGAAGTGCTGAATCTCAATGTGCCGTGCTGAATCTCGGAAGAGCAGTCATGACAACTGATTCACTCTATGTGCCACAATGCAGGTTCACAGGCGCCAACTAAACGATACACCGCTACCCATGAACTATACAGCGACACTGCAAGGAACTGGTGGTGGTCCCGGACCTTCTTCGCCCGTGTTTAGCATTATAAATGCGGCCGCAGCAGCTTCCAGTCAATCGCCCGTGTTTAGCATTATAAATGCGGCCGCAGCAGCATCCAGTCAACAGCAAACGGTGCACAAGGCGGTCATACACTTAATGCGCGGGGCAAAGCGCCAACAGAATACTTGGTTGTTTCTGAGGCACTGCGACATTAGCAGCAACAACATTAACAAGAACAACAACAACAGCTTTGCGTTGACGTCGTACCCGTTTTGATAGCAACATCAGTGCTTGTTTCTGCATGTTCATCGAACACTGAATGTTCCACAGGCACGAGCTCAACGCTACACAGCTACGTATAACGATACACCAACAGCAACAGCAGTGCGCTGGCGTCGTAAGAGTTTAGGTAGCTTTGTTCCTTTGCACGTTAAACCTAAACTATTCCTTTTCCCGCCAGGTCGTCATCGCTCTAAGACAGAGGGAGTGCTCGATCAAACCAAAAATCAACCAACTACTACCAAATCATGCCAACTGACGCGCTCTGTTTGCCATTATGCAGTTGCACAGACGCCAGTTTACGCATGAACGATAGACCGCTACTGCAAGGAGCTGGTTGTGATCCAGGAGCTTCATCGCCCATGTAAACCAGTATAAATGCAGGCGCAGCAGCAGCCAGTCAACAGCAAATGTGCACATATGGTGGTCAACCACTTAATGCGTGTGTCAACAATGATACAAGCGCCAACAGAATACCTGGTTGTTTCTGCGGCATAGCAGCATCAGCAGCAACGAAAACAACAACATCAGCTATGCGCTGGCATCGTACCCATTTCGGTAGCAACACCAGGCAACACCATGTCTCTTCGAATTTAGACAAATGCCACGGTCTACAACCTGAAAGGTGGCCCCGTTGTTGGTGGCTTAAGTAATGGCGGCGATGTTAGCGCATGACAAATTAATGCAAATAATTAAATTTAAATTTACTACGACAAGTTTGAGATTATTTTTATAATTTAAACAATTCAAAAAAAATAAATAACAATTAAATAACTAAAAATTGATTTCTGCTTGAATTCCACTGAACTTAATTCCAAGCTGCCTTGTGACGGACTGCTGCTCCTGGTAACATCTTCCTGTTTTTGTTTTAGTGCCGGCTTTTTTGCCACTGGAGCTCCTTATTTTTATTAAAAAACACATTTCGACAAAAAATAAATGAATTTATTTGTTTACAAATATCCCATATGTCAAACATTTATAGCAAAAGGTACATATGTATATGCATCTCGCTCTTTATAGCAAGTGTTTTGTGATATGGGATAGGATAAGATACTGGAAGATCGCATGGAAACGCGGCATAAACTTATACGGTTTATACCGTTTATAAGTGTTTTGCCCAGTTGCATGAATACCCTTAATGTATATATATATTTTTTTTATTTATTTTTTTCTAAAATTTCGTATACGCATTCTTAAGACCTTAAGAAACCAGATTATAAAAAAAACCAAAAATTTATTTTTAAATTTTTACACACTGTAATAGTACCTTAAAACACATTTATTTTTGATATATTTAGATAGATTGTTTTATGATTGTAAGCGCGAACTTATTTCGAGGGTTTTTTCTTACTAATGAGTTAATGAAACAATTCGAATTAGAAATTAAATTATAGAATTAATACTTTTGATACATACAGAGTCAGGATGCGAACCTACGTTCTCTGCATGCCAGTCTAGCACACTTTCAATGAGCTATTGATAACGATATGTTGACTGTAGCACAACATATTGAAAAGTGCTCATCTTAAACAGTGTCAGAAAATCTTGACAAAACATGATTTTTTTCATAAAATTCTTGTTTTCAGTTAATTAAATATGTTAAAACCTTCATTGCTGTTTCTAAAACATTTCATTTTACTTTTGTGTTTTAAAACGTGCGTTTTTATTTTTGTATGGCGTAAAATGTTTTTGAAAATATTCATTTTAGCCTACTTAATCGTTCTTAAACGTTCGTTGTTGTTTCTCTGGTTATCATTTCTGTATGGCGTCTAATGTTTTTGGAAATATATATTTTACCTTTCTATATCATAGTAAAACGTTCGTTTTTATTTTTAAAACGTTTCATTTTACTCTTATATGTTAAGTATACGTTTTCATTTTTGCATGGCGTAGAATATTTTTAAAATATACATTTTACTAAGCGTTTTTAAAATGTGCAATGTGCATTTTACTTTTTTTTTGTTTTCTTAGTGCACTGTGATGGACATGGATCCTCTAATCAGCTTGTAACTTTCTGCATCAGAGAATTTGTCAATCACCCAACCAGAAACGTTTGTAGAAACGTTTGTCAGCAAAATAAACTTTGTGATATTCGTGTAAGATTTTTTCATTAATGATTTAAGCAAATGTATAGTAACCAATAAAAAATACATGTGACACGCTGTGTTTTTTTTTTTGCTGCAGTCAAAACGGACGGCCGAAGCCTTCGCTACTCGACTCTCACTCCTGCTTCAAGAAAGCACTCCTCCGATCAACGATATATGCGCACAGTGGACGCACGTATCCCACTCTATGCGTACGGCTGCCGAAGAGGTGATAGGCCACCACCACCTCGCCGAAACCAGTGGCACGACCAGGAGTGTCGCGACGTCACTGCAGAGAAGGACATCGCCTACAAAGCCACCCTTGTCGATGGTTTTAAGACCGGAGCCTCTTCCTGCAAGGATGAGAATGGGAATCTAGTGACAGATATCCAGAGTGCACTGATGTTATGGAGGGAGCACTTCTATAGTCATTTATATGGCGACGCTGACAACAAACCCGCCAGTGGAGATGATATCCGGGAAACCCCAACTATGTATAACAGCCATTTGCGCCAACTACCGTGGGATTAGCCCTTTTAACCCTAGGATGTTCGGCTACCTAAGAGGCCCATAAGCCATGATCAGCTGTTCTTCTGATTTTCATCCAGCTAAGTGTTAAATCAGTAAATATTATTAGTTAAGAGTAATGTATGAGGCTGCCGCTGAGGAGTGATGTCATAACAAGGGGTTTTTAAGGGGGGTGGGGGGTCGGTATGCCTTAAAAACTAAAATTTTTTTTAATGATTTAAGCTTGGTACACATATTCAAATGGACCCAAAGATCTGTTCTTATGAATATTTATTTCATAATACGCCTACCTCCCATACCACAACAAAATAAAAATCACTACATAGAGAGTTGTATATAAGCAGAAGTATTTACAGAAGTAAAATTTGATATCTATGTATTTTATATAAAATTGCAGACTACCACAAAAAATGGGCGTGATCCGCCCATGAACTCGTCCATCTCCCATACAACTCAAATATTGAAAACTCTATAAAGAGGCTTTCATTTGAGCTACAGGAATAAAACTTGGTATGGGAGCATTTTTTATCAAATCTTAGGTATGCATAAGAAAAAAGCGTCATCTGCAAACGAACACACTCACTTCCCATACAACTCACTATAGTCAAAACTCAATAAAAACATTTATATATGAGCTAAGTAAGTAAGTGACACGCTGTGCTTTATGCATAGGCATAATTATAAAACATTAAAATAAACCGATTGCTGCTTTTCCGCTATATCATGCGTTCGACCTAACCTCAATGCCATGACCAGATCTCTTATGGTGGCTAACATCAGTTGGGGCTATATGTATTATATGGTTGCATTCCGTATACTCTTATAGGATGCGAATGCAAGAAAGTCTGCATGCTGGCCAAAGCTTCATGTCTGTCGCACCTTCCAGCAACTGTGCCAACCATTGAATGGATAAAAGATAAATGAGCGGAGAAATCACCCACAAGTGTTACACAACACAAAAACACAGCTCAATTGAATCAACTTTTTATTTATACTTAATTTACACAATTGTAATTAACTATGATAATAGATGTTTTGGTTAAGCCGACACGTGCAAAGCTCTACCGGGAACAAGGTTGCACCTTATACTTACTCTTTTAAGCCGTACGCAGAGCTCTTTGCTAAAGCTCAGCGCTTTGCTGACACACGCGGAAGCTCCACCGCGAATAGAAGTAGTTTGCATTTCTGGCAGCCACGTGCTTTCTCTTTTAAGCCGTGCGCAGAACTCTTTGCTTAAGCTCAGATTTTTGCTAACAAGTGCAAAGCTCCAGAGTTTATTCTTTCAAGCCCAGCTCTTTAATTGCAGAATGCTCCAAAAACATTAGATTGAGTTCCAACAACATTAGCCAAAGCTTACTCTTTTAAGCCCAGCTCGTTGCAAAATGCCAGAGCTCCAACAACATTAACAAAAAACTAAAACAACTAACTCTCCACACACTTATATTGGTTGGTGCCGTACGCATAGTTTACCGTTGGATAAATGAAGCTTTGACATGAAAAAGCAACAACGATAACCGTTCCTACACTAAAACTATTTGCTTAATTGTATGCTCAGAAATTTTGTAAAATAGTACAGTAGAAAATAAATAATAAAGCGAGTCATATTGCTCTGAACTAAGAAAAAGTGTTTTGTTAACTTACACAATTGACTGAGAACTGGACCTACATGCTTTATGTCGACTCCGGACGGCTAGAGTTCATGTTCTCAAGAAGCTTTACATGACATTATTTATTCTCTAATGTTTACCATTGTCTACAGAGAGGTGGTGAGCGATCAGAAAATTTTTTACTTAAAAAAAACTTTGCCTCGACTGGGAATAGATCTCGTGCTCCGGGCAGGCAAAGCCACGCTCTTAACTTGCATGTCACGGTCACCACAGATCATCACCACAGCAAACAACAACAAAAAAATAATATACGGTGATACTTATCAACTTTTTCCGCACTTTCGCGCGCAGTTTTCTGACAGAAAGAAATTATAGTTTGCGGAAAAACTTGCTATCATGATACAAAAATATAGGTAGCATTGACAGCAGCTTATTTTTACTTGAGAGGAAAAAAATATGTCAAATATGCTGATGTCAAAAATATGGAATACTGTTCTAATACAACTGTTGTGATAGCGATATATCGGGAGCCATGTTATCGCTTCGGAAGTGTCAGAAAAGTTGTCAAATTAATGGAATGTAAAACTTTATGTAAGCAATTAAAAAATTGTCTTTTTTTAAATGCATTTTTATGTGCAACTTTATTTATGTGCATCAAGTTTTGACTTAACAGTTGTCAACTGTTGAGCACGGTGAATGTGACCAATGAAATTTAATTATGTGCAATAGCGGATTGTAAGCGTTCTCGCCTTTGTTATATTTTTTGAAGGATAAAAGTTTTCGGACGGATTAAGTTTGATATCATTCTATCATGACTCGCTATCTCCTTCTTTTCTTTGTGTGGTGAATCTGATTACCTTCCCTTATGTGGCTTTCACATCCAGCGTTGCCAGAGAACTACGGAGAGAATTCTTCATGTGGTATTAAAAAATCTGAATTTCTACCAAAAAATACTTCCTTTTAAAAATTTTCGAACTAGGGGAATAGGAAAATAAACAATTGTTTTTTTTTTTTTTAAATTTTATATTTAAAATAATTCAAATCAATTGCCACTAGTAATTTGTACTCTAGGCTGATCTATAAAGAAAATGGGATATTTCAATAAAACATAACAAAACAAATGAGATCTTTTGATAATTTTGATTTGTCCTTCTGTTTTTCTGACTGTCTGGTCCATATAGGCCCACGCACCATTCATCCGATTGAACAAGTGGGCGCAAGTCTGTGGGCGTGGCACTCTATAATGACTTCTAAACGCCTGAACCGATTTCAATGAAATTTGGTACGAAGATTTAACTGCGCCCAAGATAAAACGTAGGCTATAAAAAGTTCCAAAGACTTCCGCAAGAGGGCGCTTTCAGTAGTGAATTTTTAAGACTCAATAACTCCTAAACACCTGGACCGATTTCAATGAAGTTTGGTATGAACGTTCAACTGCACCCAAGATTAAACATGAAATATATAAAATTCCAAAGACTTTCTCAAAAGGGTTCTTTCAGTAGTGCATTTTTAATACTCAATAGCTCCTAAACGCCTGGGCCGATTTCAATGAAATTCGGTATGAAGGTTCAACTGCACTCAAGATAAAAAAAGGTAAAAAAGTGGGCACAAGTTTGTGGGAGTGGCACTCTTTAAAAACTCCTTAACATCTTGACCGATTTAAATCAAATTTGGTATGAAGGTTCGACTGCGCCGAAGATTACATAGGCTATAAAAAAAACCAAAGACTTCCTCAAAAAGGCGCTTTAAGTAGTGCATTGTTAAGACTCAAACAAACACAAAACAAATTGGCCATTTCAGCCCTTGAAAGGACTTTGACCGAGCTTCTTATGATCAATTGTGTTGTGTGTGTTATTAAATGTTTGCACACAATTGACCGAGAACTGGACCTACATGTTTTATGCCGACTCCGAACGGCTCATGTTCTCAAGAAGCTTTACATGGCATTATTTACTCTCTGAGGTTTGCCATTGTCTGCAGAGAGGTGGTGACCGATCAGAAAAATTTTATATTGAAAAAACTTTTCGCCGCGGCTGGGGATCGAACCCGGGCTCCGGGCATGCTAAGCCACACACTTAACCTGCATGCCACGGTCACCACTTGTTAAGACTCAATAACTCTTAAATGACGACCGATTTTACTAAAATTTGGTACGTGAAATAACCTGACCCTGCAACAGAATTGAGGCTATTTAAATTAGAGAAAACTTCCGTGAGAGCACGTTTTATTAAATCAACTATGTCTGGTTCATTCACGTCAAAGCGGATGAACCGATTTTGATGAAACTTGGTAAGCATTTGTATCGGTTACTGAAATAGATCTTATACTTTTAAAAGTTCTTTCGACAAAAATCAAGGAAAGAGACGAAGGCAAACAAAGTCAAGAACCAAAGACTAACGAATAAAAAGAAGTTTAACGAATACGAGCAGAAGCTATACAAAGATGAACAAAAATCACCCGAACAGTATCGACCAAAACCGAAGTTGAACGAAGACAATCCAAGGATCGAATCGATGCCGAAAGGATTTTTTAAAAATAGGAATTTTTTTTAGATCAAAATGCATACCAAGTGCATGCTAATAATAACTTTAAACGCATTTTTCACGAAATTACTTTTTCCAAACTGGGTGACCATTTTCCTCAGAAACCAGACGCCAGATCGAGAAGTTGAAGATGTCATATTTTTTTTTGTTATCATGTCCAGCAGGTACAATTTTACGGAAATTTGACTAAACACATCGACGGAGGGAGGTGTCAAAACCCCATTAACGATAATTTTAAAAATTTAATTGATAATTTAAAAAATGTTAAAATGAGAGCAGTTTTAAAATCGTCGTTTTTCTGTGTTCGAGGCACAGCCCCGGGTAACACCGGGTTACATCCGCTAGTAATTTATATAATAGAGTTGAAGTACTTTAATGCGTAGTATACAAAAATTATTTTTTGGCTGACATAAAATACTTCATTTTAGCAATGAAATACTTCAATCTTATTTTGGGTTGAAAATATTTCCAAATGAAGTATTTTACTTCCATATGGCAACGCTGTTCACATCTGTGAAATCATGTGGCAAATAATATGGCGGCTTGTATGTGTTCAATAAAGCGAGCGTTCAAATTCTATTGAGAACTATAGAAATGTACTCTTAAAAAAGTATTTATAGCTTCGAAATAAAATTATTTTTGCGTGGGGAAAATTTTGCAAAAATGCTTCCCAAGTTGCCCACCCTTGCATAATTTTCTCGGAATAACTTCTTTTATGTTACGGAGGTGAGTTTATCGGAACCGGAGTCGGAACCGGAGTTTTTAAATATGATTTATTTTAGCCGGAGTTGTAACCGGAGTCGGAATCGGCGGCTAAGTAGGAGTCGGAGTCCAAGAAAGATGTGTTAGTTAACTGTTAAGGTTAGTAATTATAAAAGAATAATAAACATAGTACAGTATTAACTATCTTTCATCAGCACTGAAAATTTGATGTAAATTGTACACACATGTACGTATATACGTAACAATAGGAAAATATCTAGTTTTAAGTTTTGTTTTAGCCAAATGAAATGACTCTAAAAGTACTAAATTATACTTAATGAACAAAAGCTCCCCAACCAGCAAAGAACGCTCAAAATTAGGGTTATACATCGAATTCTATAAGCTGCTTTGCAGTGTAAGCAGCCCCAAATTTAAGTAAATTTTCGTACTTTGAAGCACAAGCTAGTACGTTGCATAGACTGCTAAACAGCTTTCTGATCGAACTTCCAAAATTTTCAAAAATCTATTATAGTCGTACAAATTCGAAGAGGCAAAGTTTTTTAAAAATAAATATTTTTCTTGTTTGTTTTTGATTTCGTTTTTATTTTTTTTTATTTATTTATTTCCTTCTCCTTTCTTCTTTTTTCCCCATTATCGATTTTTTCTCAGTTTGTAACCATCTAATTCGCAGTGAAAAACTTTTTATTAAAAATTTGCCTTTGCCAGGGTTCGATCCCGCGCCTCGCCGATTTGTAGTCCGACGCCGTAGCCATTCTGCCGATTTATGGGTTGGGTTGTCAGCTTTCTTCCCGTCCAACCAATTTCTCAGAGGACCATACAGAGGCTTTCCTAGAGGGGGTGGGGAGGAGGGGCGGTCCGCCCCGGGTACCACCATATTAGGGTGACACCATTTCAATTTTTATTTTTATATTTCTCAAACAGACAGAAAAAGTTATAAAATACTTTACGGTAAAAAATTTAATTGCTGTTTAAAAATTTAAAATTCTGCTTGCAAGTCTAAACAATGAAGAGGAAACATTGCGGAAACGTTTCGAGCTGTAAAATTCAAAAACTTATTATTACACAACGCAAATGAGTTCATGTTAAGTGCTTAAAATTTGGCAGCAGCTTACGACGAAAAGGAGCCGATGCTACCTAGGCACATAAATGCAGCACAAATCGATTTTGAAAGCTCCAAAAATTAGACAGCATTAGAAATGCTCACTTTCATTGTCGAGTCGGACTTTTTTGAAACTTCGCCAAATATTTCATTAGCATTACAATTATTTCTAACAATTTGTGTATCAGTAGCTTCATGCGAAAGGAGTTTTTCAAAGTTTAAATTAATTAAGACTCACTTAAAGTCTTCCAAAGGTAGGCAAGAGTTTCCAATCTTGCTATTTTATCCATTGAAAACGAGCTTGAAGTCAATATTACTGATTCCGATGAGGTCATTTCAAATATTGAAACTCTTAAAGTAAGAAATGTCAGTATTTAAGAAAGCTCACAATGCATCGAAGTGCTACGAAAATAGTAACAAAATTTTGTTTGTTTTTTTTCTTAATTTTATAATATTGAACCATATAATTAAGTTATACAAAACTTAAGAGATTTTTTGTAGCGTATCTTTAATTCCTTTTAAAAAATGGAATCTTGAATTTAAGCGATACTTTTTTGAAATTTTATATGAAGTATTAACTTTAGACTTTCAAAATATTATCTGCACCTTTTCATAAACAAGAAAGTTATGTAGGATTAAATATAAGGTCTTGCCTGTAACTAATTTCTATAATTTTCAATAAACATCTATTATCTTTTGTTTAGCATTCTCACTCAGTTTCGTTAGGATGGGGTTACTTTCTTATGTACCTTCCATACAAAATTATGTAAAAATTAAATATAGATCTTAGGGAGGTACCCCTTAGGTCTTATCAATTTCTACCATTTTCACTAAACATCTATTTATCTAATAGCCTAACCGTTTGACCAAATTTTGTTAGATCGGCCAACTTTGGCATGCACATCCCATTAAAAAAAAAATATAAAAAATTAATATAGGAAAAGTACGCAAGGAAAGTACCCCTAGGAACTGGCCATTTTCAAGCATTTTTGCAATTTTTCTTTAATTTAACAATCGTGACATTTTTAATAAAAATGTTTCGCCTGCTATAATAACTTTTAACACTAATTTAAGTCATTTAATTTATAAAACATAAAATATTTTTATTAAAAATCAATGGTAAATTTTTCGCTGCTGGCGATTTTTTTATAAACCCAAAAAGTTAAAATAACAGTTACTAAATTCTTTAAAAACAAAAACAAATCCCAGTTTACTACAATAAAAACAACAAATTTTCAAAGTTAGTTTGGAGATTATGTCCGTTTCTTAGACTGTCATAACCCAGAATATTATTGAGGATGTCCCAAATGTTTTGGGGGGATATGACCCTTGCGGGGGTGGTTATGGTCCCCAAAATCATTTTGGGTATTATCATCGCAAGTTTAGCAGACCTACATATGCCACGGCACCTTATACTGACTTTACTTACTAAGATGGCACTTACAGCCGTTGGTCGGTTTTGGCCTGGTCTAAAAATTTGCGCCAGCCTCTTTTGTCGTGCGCATGCAGGCGCCAGTTGGAAACTCCAAGCGTTGTCAGGTTATCCAATGCCTGGTTTTTCCAACGAAGATGCGGTCTTCCTCGTCTGCGTTGGTCACCGCTGGGTACCGAATCCAATATCTTTTTCGCTGGAGCTTCGTCGTTCATTCTCCCGACATGACCTAGCCAGCGAAGCCGCTTTATTTTAATACGCTTGACTTTATCGATGTCGGCATATAGCTCATACAGCTCGTTGTTCCATCGTATTCGGTACTCGCCATTGACGCAGATTGGACCATAGATCTTGCGAAGGATTTTTCTCTCGTACGCTCCCAAAGTCCTTTCATCAGAGCTGTTCAACGTCCAGGTTTGTGATGCGTATAGTAGAACGGGCATGATTATTGACTTATAGAGCGTCAGTTTTGTTCGTCGAGAGAGCTCTGCTTCTCAATTGCCACGGCACCTTATACCTTCATATATAAATAAGTACCTGAAAATGTAATGTATTTCTTCGGTCAGTTTTGAAGACTGCGTACATTCAGAAAAAAGCTGCAATGTAAAATTAACGTTTTGTAATGTTATTTCCAATGTAAATCAGAAAATGTGGATTTTACGTAAGAAAATGTTAATTTAACATGTATTTTGTAAAATTGATAAGAAAAATATCAAATTGATACACTAATACCCCGGTTTGCGTCGCTAATTGGGACCGGAGAAATGCGACGCAAATCGAAACGACGCAAACTGAATCACGTTTACCGATACATATGCACTGATTTTTATTTGATCGGTTCCATGACGTATTTTTAAGCTGGAAAGTTTATTTTTCATTAAAAAAAAAGTATTTTTTATGAATTATTGTAAAAACAAGGTTTTATTAAAATAAATACTTAAAAATTCATGAGAAAAACATTACAATAGCATTAAGATACAAATTAAAAATAAAGAATTCATCATATAAAATTAAAAATTGAGATACAAATTAATAAAAAGGAATTCGTCATATAAAATTAAAAGTCGTAACCGGTGTCTTGATTTGTTATTCTGAGCTTGAATCTAATAAATCTTCCACAGATTGATTTGGCAATCTTGCTGATTTTTTTATGAATGCATCTAAAGTTTGTTGAATTGTTAGAGCTTTTTTTTTCAAATAAATTTCTTTATAGCAATTGATAGCTTCGGTTACATTTCTAGACACCTTTAAACTGCGATCTTCGTCCGGATCATTATTTTCAAAAATTTCCATTCCTTGCGATATCAACTGCATCGCTTCAGAGATTTTAGCAGTGGTAAGCTTTTTATTTTCTGGTTCAACTTCAAGTGTAAGTGTCTCATTGTCCACCGTATTGTTCCTTTCAGCTGCTATCAAAGTTATGTTATTAAGCTCTTCGTCGTATGACAAAAGCTCACTAATGTCTTCTTCTTCCATTCCTTCAAAATTTGCATGTCTTGCTATTTCTGCAAGTTCTTTACAAATGCTCTGAACATCATTAATATCTTCCATATCTTTATTAGCAATACATTCGGGCCATAATTGGCGCCAAGTTCCGTTCACGCACGATTCCTTAACTTCCTTCCAAGATTGGTTTACATTTTCAACAGCCATCCTGATGCTATAATTCTTCCAAAACTCTTTCATCGTGGGCATACTATTATCACCATCAGTTGCTTTTAGAAGCTGTCCAAAAGTTCGTCGCAAATAATAGGACTTGAAGTTGGAAATTACCCCTTGATCCATTGGTTGTATCAGTGATGTGGTATTTGGGGGCATAAAAATAACTTTTATGTTTTCGGAATAATCATCAGAATAAACAGGGTGACTTGGTGCATTGTCCAATAGCAAGAGGACTTTAAACTCAATATTTTGAGAAGAACAGTAAGCTTTCAGTTCAGGGACGGCACAGTTTTCCATCCAATCTTTAAATAAGGATGCAGTCATCCATGCTTTTTTGTTTGCACGCCAATAAACAGGAAGCTCGTTCTTTTTAACATTTTTAAAAGATCTCGGGTTTTCAGATTTGTAAATTAAAAACGGCTTAAATTTAAAATCTCCCGCTGCGTTTCCTCCTAAAAGAAGTGTAAGTCTGTCTTTACAAGGTTTATGTCCAGGGGAAGATTTTTCCGATTTAGAAATGTACGTTCTTCCTGGCAACCTCTTCCAAAAAAGTCCTGTCTCATCAGCGTTGAAGACTTGTTTTGCAGAATACCCACCTTCTTCAATGATGGCTTTTATTTCATGTTTGAACTTGTCTGCAGCTGCAGTATCTGCACTAGCTGATTCGCCTTTTAATGCAATGTTATGCAAATTTGCACGATTTTTGAAGCGATCAAACCAACCTCTGCTTGCTTCAAATTCTTCAGAAATCTCGGCACTTGATAATGGATAATTTTCCTTAAGGTCGCTAAATAAGGACAAAGCTTTCTTCTGAATTACCATTTGGCTTAATGGCATTCTCCGCTGGTTTTGATCTTCAATCCAAACGCTAAGAAGGGTCTCCATTTTTTCCATTAAAGAACTTCTCATTTTTAAAACTTGTTTATGTTGCAATGACGAGGCACTTTCAGCAAATTTTTTAATTTTATCGGCGTCCCTGGAGCAAATTGATTTTACTGTCGAAGGGGCTAGTTCAAGGCTTCTTCTAATCTCAACAGAATTTTCCCCAGATTTAAAACGTTTCAAAATGTCCAGTTTTTGTTTCAAACTTATTTGTTTTCTTTTTTGACTCATTATTAAAATATTTCTTAAAACTTCACAGCAGCAAGTGTAATTTGAAACTGAACAATCTTCAGCCAATGAACAGCACACGATCTTCGCATAAGCAAGACTAAAATGAGAAATCCCCTTTTTCTGTTTATGTTTTGTACCCGAAAAAAACTAACTGTATTAATTTTTACTGCCTCACACTTCATCAATGAATCATCGTCGTTGACTAAGAACAACAAACGCAACAATTGATTTCTAGCATAGAAACACAATTTAATTTTCATATTTTCGACGCAAATCGAAACAAAAACGACGCAACTTCGAAGCCACAGAAAATTTTAGAAAGACGCAACTTCGAAACGACGCAAATCGAAGCGACGCAAACCGGGGTATTAGTGTAATGTAATGTTTTACGTTGCAATATCAATTCCTAATGTTAAAACAACATTTAAAATGTTTTTTGTTCATAATTTTTTACTGTAAAATTGATAGTATTTCATATCCATTTAACATTATAAATGTAGATGTCAACAACAAGCAGATGTAATGCTTCTTTAAGAGCTGAGCCGTTGATATATACAGGTGACCGTGGCACACAGGTTATGAGTGTGGCTTTGGATGCCCGGAGCCCAGGTTCGATTCCCACTCGTGGCAAATTATTTTTCAATACATTTTTTTTATCTGCAATAATGTACTGATAGTTTTTGATATTTTAAGTGTTAAAATAACATTATTATGTGACAGTTATACATTTTTAAATGTAGGTTTCGTAATGTAAAAAGTACATTAGGATAATATCAATTTTAACATTTTTTAATGTCGGACGACTTTTGTCAACTAAAAGTGTCAATTTTACGGTTGTTTAATGTTCTTTTTTTTCTAAGTTTAGTTAATAAGTTTTTTTTTACCTTATGCCTACATATCTAAATATGTATATGAAAATCTGTTGTTTTTTTTTCGGAAAACATAAAGAAAATAATAAAAACACAAATAAGAACTCGAATTGGTTTCTTATTGCATTTAGAAATTTCTTATAGGGGTGACACCATGGGTATCCGCCCCGGGTGACACCAAGCCTAAGAACGCCTCCGGGACCATATATGAAACCAACACTTCTTAAAAGTTGCTCACTTTAACTGATCCTGGAGGACACGATAAGTATTGATGAGCTATTAAGTGCATATTTCGAATTTACTATCCACAAGAGAGTTTATAAGCAATTAAAATTATTTAACGAAGAACTGCGCTCGTGTGTGAGATAGGTAAAATGGTATTAGCCGGTACATTTCGATCTTCGTTATAACTCCTATTCAAAATTGTCGAAGCCGAAGTCGGAGTTGGAGGTGTAAATTCAATCGGAAGTTCCGACCTTTCGGAACCGAAGCTCCGTTAAATCTCTAATTCAAACAAAAGTACAACATATATTGTATGCAATTTTTTGGAGCACTAACAAATAAAATATAACAAGTTCCAACTATTTTTTACATCGTCATTAATAATTAAAATGTACTCCACATAACACTAGACTTATAGTTCAATGCAACCTTGGTTACGTGAAGACTACAGAGAATTTTTTTTGCTTTGTTGGACAGAGAAAATCAATAATTTTTGCCAATGGCTGACTCACACGAGTTTGTGTGATTGGCCATCAATGAACTTTTCTTACTTTCTTTCAGGTTCTGATTGTTGGTTTATTCCTGGTTGCTCACACGACATGCCAATCAAGCTCAGCAAAAATTTTGTTTCGCCATCCAGCAGCACTGTACAGATGGCTTGATTGCTGTCCTGTACAGCAATCACAAAATGAACAGATTTTGATTGGCTGAGGTCACACGGTGCTTGTTTGCTCGGCGAGTAATGAACACTTTTATTCTCTTTTCCCAATTTGCTTTTTCCTTTTTCTTCTCCTCTTTATTTCGTACTATGTTAATTAAAAATTCAATTATACTCAACACTTCGAGTATAAAGAGTCGTATGTAATCGGTGCTGGTTTAAAGTTTCGCAAAGTAGTTAAAAAAGACATGGATTCTAGTGAAATTGATTTAGATACATTGGCTATTGAATTAATTGAGATAGCAAAACAATATGCGGCAAAAATTGTTTTTATGAACTATGCTCACCGGAAAGTTTTGTTGTGTTTATTATATAATTAATAAAATTGAATAGCCACAATAGCTTTGCTGCTCTGAATTTTGTTTATTAAATTTATTAAATAAGCTGTCATGGTTTCATATATGCTGCGTGTGATAATTTTATAGCAGCAACTATAAAAGAAAAATAATTAATTACAGAATAACTTATAGTACTTTTCCTTACCTTTGATTTTCCAAGCATTTTTGTGCCCTCTGGTCACCTTATGTAGCACTCAACCTGCAATTAACAGAAATGTAAAAAAATAAACAAAGCACTTTTCCATTAAATTTTATTAACACTAACCTGTGCGTCCACGAATGGTAATCTTCCCATCGCGCCATTCATTTGATTGATTTTACCAGGAAAACCTAAAAGAAATTATTAAAAACTAAATTAACTAAATACACTTACCTCTGCTTATTTTTATTTTCGTCTCTTCTGTGACAGCCATGGGGGCGGCCATCATGGAAAATAACAGGGAATGTTGTGAGAGATGGAACATCAGTGTAGTAAAAAAATGTGCTGCCAGATGGCAACGTCCATTGAGATACACAAAAAACATAGAGGCTACACTTTCAGAACACTCATTCATAAATTATGTGCAAAAAGACGTGCTGCTGTATCATGAGCGCCTGGTAGGGTGATTTCTGTTTCTCTTTTAAAGAACCGGAAAAAGACAAGAAAAAGAAGAAAAATAATATTAAATAGGTAGAAATATATGAATTTTGAAAATAGGTACAATCAATCGGGCATATATTGCGATGATATATATTTCCAGGTTCGAATATGGAAAATTTCTGTTAGTGGACAGACAGAGGAGGGCTCGTTCGAACACGAAAAATACCGTTACTTTAGTTTTTAAGGAGGTGAAATCGACAAAATGAGTTAATCACTTCTAATAGCTTTCATCAGCTGTTTCGATTCTAGCCTTCGAGCATTCATCTGCTCAGACTGAAAAGAAACCAGGTAGAGCCAGTGGCGTTTTTAAACGCCGGCAACTTATTAGGTAGGACCTTTTGAATTTTATAATCGCGTTTTAAAATCGCATATATTTCACGTAGTTTGAACGTAAAACTTTTTCCTGCACAAGTAAAAATAATAAAAGCTAAGTTTTTCTAAAGCTTAAAAAAACTGAGGGAGAGAAAAACCTTCGTGTAGCACTAGTCGGTGCGCAATCAGTCCAGGTACGATCGTCAGGGACGTGTAACATATAACTCTTTTATAGTGATGTTATGGTAAGAAAGGAGTACTTTATCACAAAAACAGTACTTTTTAGCTGCTAAAAATTGTCAAATGTTTAATTCACAACCCAGCAACAGTGTTTTGCACGGTGATCGCTGTCATGTACAGCGAGCAAAATGAACACATTTTGCTCTGTCTACAAAGTGTTCATCCAGTTTCGCATTGGAAGCAACAACAACAATATTTGCACGCCGAGCAAACGAGCACCGTGCGACCTCAGCGATTGCTACAATCTGTGTTCATACGCTCTCCCTCTCAATGTTTTTGACAGTTTCAAATTGAGCGCAACAACAAAATTAGTATATTGTTTGATTGACAATCACCGTGTGAGCAATTGGCAACAAGCCAACTGGTGCGTCAAACAGGTAAACTAGCTTCTTAACTATCGAACCTGTGTGGAAATGGCCGCCGTGTGGCACATGATATCGGACATATGAAGCCTCAATTATAATTGTATCATATCATCAGGCTTCAGAAAATTCACACACCTTCATTCACGATTCTAATAAAAATCGAAAATTCTGCATGAATTCTGTTACATTTGCTTGCTCTTCACGTACACAAACTAAGATCGATCTCAACGGTTCGATGTGATTTCTTCTCAAACATGTGTTGGCTTTAAAACGTTCGTATCATTCACCAACATTATTTGTTGTCAGGTCTTTATGAAGGCAAAAATTAATACAATTTTTTAAACACGATTTGTTCGAGCTGGAAAATGCTGGCGGTCGTGAAGAGAAAAATGAATGAAATGACGTAGGAGTTTCTATGCATAAATCGATCACTTTATTGCGTTGTCTTCATGAAAGGCATTCTTCATTGTCGCCACGCAACAAAGTGCTTGATTAATATATAAAAACTCAGAATTTATGAAGGATGGTCGAGAGCATGCCAACTTGGCCGCACACAAAAATGAAATGAAACTAAAATTGTGTGTTGTTTGCTTCAAATAGTGCTTAGTTTAATTTTCGTTTGAGATTTTTGTTTCATGAGTGAAATTTTTTGAACCCTGGGGCTAGATTCCGTAACTGTGGAAAACGCAGTGTACACGAAATTATGTGCAGTTTTCGATTCAGTATCCGTGTGAAGTGAACTTTAATGTCAGAAAAGTGTAAACTTTGAATAAAGTTTATTCATTGAAGTTTTTAAAGTGCAAATCTGAAACTGATTGTGAAAAATGTCTTAAAATACCAATAAAAATAAAGCTAAGAAAGCCAGCATGGAGCAAAAAGAGTTCCTTATTTAATTTATGGATAATATGTAACATTTTTTTTAAGATAAGTTGCTTATTTTTTGTTTAGACTATCTTTGGATTTAAATTTTCAGATTAACCCATTATTAATGGACTAATGTGCCAAACTGCCGGACTAGCTTCTCAACTATCGAACCTGTGTGGAAATGGCCGCCGTGTGACAGACGAGATCGCAGATTTTAAGCCTGCATAACACTTAAAAGCCGCTTTACATTGTCCTCCTGTGTGTTAAGACATGCGAGATAGAAAGTATAACCAAATTTCATCACACTGTCATTTTTAATTTTTGTATAAAGAAACTCATATTTCATGTTTAGACTTTCACACAGAATCGCATCACATTTTTTATAAAATTGTTTGTTTTTAAATTAAAAAATAAGATAAGTCAATTCAACTTTGATGACCATCCAAAAGAATCGCAATCTAATTGCTGTAATAAGCGCCAAAAGTCTTTTTTATGCACAAAAAACAAAACCAAAATCAAATTAAAATTTATAGTTATCTAATTGCAAATGTGGTCGGATAGAATGTGTGATGAAATTAGAAACAAACCTAAAAACAAAATGTAGTACGACATGTCAAAAAATCAAAACAGATTCGAACACACTTTCTTTTTTTGTTGTTTACAACATCCCACATTCTATCACACATTAAAAATTTTGACATGTCGTACCACACTGTAGGACAATATAAAGCGGCTTTAAGCGAAGACTCATTTTGCAAGCCTGTCGATAAATGATACGTTTGCTATAGCATTTTAACATTTACATACCCATCCCTAAACACTATCCACTTGATATTTATATTAAAGCTTTTTTTTATTAGAAGATTTGCATACTTTTAGGCAAATATGAGTCTTGTTGATGGACAGATTGACTGCATTTCTTCCCCAAAACATACCAACTGTGGTATTCAGTGCATTTCACCAGAGTATGTGCTTAATTTGACGAAAGTATCTGATGATTATCTCTGTTCTGCAGACGCAAATATATATGAAATTGATTTCACTCGATTTAAAATTCGTGACATGGATAGCGGAGCGACCCTTTTTGAAATTGAAAAGCCACCAAGCATTCAGCTCTCTGAAAAGTCTTCGGAGAAGTCCATTATTGGTTTAAAAGATGTTTTATCATACCAAGACACCATTGATTCAAACGTTGGACGTTATGTACGTTATCAATTCACTCCTGCATTTCTTCGTTTAAAGACAGTTGGAGCAACGTAAATTTTCCATTTTTTAGAAGTCATCACTTTATGCATTATAATTTTTGCAGCGTGGAGTTCGTTGTTGGAAGCAAACCAGTTAAAGATTTTCGCATGATAGAACGCCATTTTTTTAGGGATCACCTCTTGAAAACTTTTGACTTTAAATTTGGATACTGTATTCCTCATTCCAAAAACTCTTGTGAGCACATTTATGAATTTCCTTATCTTTCGGCAGAGTTAGGTAAGTTGTTGATTAATTTGGCAACCCAACATATATGAAAAAGTTTTTTGTTTAATAAATAACGTCCATTATTTTGTAATGCATCTAAAATTAGTATTGAATATTCGGAATAATTCTACTTCGCCTTAAAGTGGCACCTAAATATTCGGCATAATCTTACTTTAGGTATGACTTATTTTTCTCATTTTTATTAAACGTATTAAGCTCAATTGTCCATCTATTGGTTTAGGGAAGTAGTCGGCAAAGTGCGACCAAAACGCTGAGACACCCCAACTTAATTTTTGGTTGTAGAAATATGGTGGCATGCTCCACTTTTTCCCAATAAGATCAAATTCTCGAGATAAACGCAATTGATTTTTTGTCATTTTTTTTAAACTCTTGCTTATAATAAGTATTTTGTCATTTTTTTTAAACTCTTGCTTAAGCTATATTTTTCATTTATATGTAAAAAATACATTGAAATATGTTTTAAAATGAAATTATTTATTCTTTTAATCGAAAGATAGCTCTTACAATGACCATATAGCTTTTTCGCTATTCTGAGTGCATTCATCAAAAATAAGTATTCATATTCATTCAACCCTCAACGCACGCCACACACAGTTGCCGTGTAGTGTATTTAATGGCCTTAAATGAAGGAGGACGCGTAGCTTCATGAAATTTTGCACACATTTATTTAAAATTTTTTAAAAGTTTTAATTATTTTTTAAAACAATACGCCCACTTTTACGCCCACCACCCATACAACTTCAATAGAAAATATGGCCTAACTTCCATGATTTAAAATATATCAACTCAATTTTCACAAAACATTGATATTATCAACTTAGGCCCGTTAACTGATCTCCGAAGTTTAAATTCCTTAACCTCAGATTTCGTAAACAAAGTTTAAATTTTAAACACAGTTAAAATTGTTTTCGTAACTTATCTCATTTTTATCGACAGTTTTTTAAACTCTGTTTAAAAATTTATACTGAGATTAAAAAACATATTTGAGCGGCACTGTAGTAAAAATTCTACAACTTTGACGTAGAACATCAAAATATTTCAAAAATTTTTGATAAAATAATGGAGATTGTCAGTTTCATTGGAATATTTGGTTTTCAAAACTTAAAATATGTTTTTTTTTGTTTATTGTTTTGAATTTTTTGAAGCATGATTTTTTTTTTTTATTATTGAGAATATTTCAAATGCTCTCAGAGAATTTTTGACAAAATCTAAGTTTAAATTTTTTAAACCTAGAATTTCTGTGTTTAAATTTAAATTTGCCTCACCAAGTTAAACTTAGATTTTTTGAGATGAGGTATCGGCGTTAAAATTTAAACTGAGGTTAAGGCATTTTAAACTTTGTTTAAGCTAACCTTTGTTTAAAATTGAGATCAGATAACGGGCCTTATTCTATTAAACGAGAAATATTTGGATATATATTTGCAATTGCGTTCTCGTAAACGGCTCTAACGATTTCGGTGAAAAAGCGATCCAGCTAGGTCTCATCTCTGGGAAAAGCCGTTTTCCCGAGTTTTCACGCATTTAATAAATATCTTTATTTTCCTGCCGAAAATGTTATGTTAATTTTACTATTTTTATATGGTTGTGATAGCTCGGTGAATAGAGCTTAGGCCTATCGATGTATAGGTTGTGAGTTCGACTCCCGCCATGCACTTTAATTTTTTTTATATTTTTCAGCTTCACCAAGCAGTGAACAAACCCAATAGGCAATTAAACCAGCGCTCTTCATACGAAGGCCTGCATTGACCGCTACTTTTGAAGACTAAACACATCCGTTCCTCGCTGCTCTTATGAGCACTTCTTGAAGGCCTTTCTTTTCTGCACAAAAGGCAGCACAACAAATTTGTTTTCCCTACAAAGACTGACTTTTCATATACTTCAGGGCAACTTTTTCGTTAAAAGTTAGAATATATATCAGTTTAAAAATATGACGCAATAATGGCCCTTCTTACTGCTATATCAAAGATTATAGATTGAAATTAATCTAACTTAAAAATACATAGGAGAGAAGATAAAATCATAGAATATATAAATAAATAGAAAAAGGTGTAAAAGAAAAAAATATTTTTTCAAAACTTTTTGTTTACCCCTACTTTTAGCCATTCTAAAGAAGTGCCTCAGTATCAGGCCTCTTTTGAGCTATCGGAGTGGAAGGCCTGCGAAATTTTCCCACTTCATATAAAAAAGAAAATGTAATTGTATATGAGTGCGGCAGTACTACAAAATCCACAGGAAGGCCTGCTAGCAGCAATGTCATTGTCTACTGGGAAGTTTTGCTTTTTTTGTGTTGAATTCTCAGCTAAAAACAAGTCTGAATTCTGTGGGTTCAGGTCAAAATGGAAAAAATTTTCTAAAGATGGGCAGAATTTTTCGTTGAGATATAAAAATTCGAAATGAATTAGGATGAAATTTACTCTAGGGGCATTCCAAGATAAAGAGGAAAATGAAATTAATTTTGGTTTTTCTTTAATTATCTTTGATTTGGTAAAAAGCTATAGATGAAAGTCTATATTTTATTAATCTGTGACAATATATTTGAAAAAATTATCCCAAATATATTTTTTGTCTATGACAACTATTGTTTCATACGAAGTTTCTAGAGAGTAAAATATTGATTATGTTTGCAGCACTGTTATCAGTCATTCTGTTAACTGTAGAAACAAGACACTAGCAAAGAGAATATATTATAATAAGAGATAACATAAGCCTCTGTTAAATATTTCTCTGTTAATTTCATGATGTCAACAAGGGGCCCAAAGGTTGAACGTGTTGAAAGCTACGAATTGAAAGCCAACCGAGTTGAATGCCACAGCAAAGAGCATGAACAACAAATAGAACAAAAACGATGAGCTCGATTGTCTATGCAAAAACCAGTTTGTTTGTTTCTACCCATGCCCCTTGCCATCCCTCATCCACACAGTTGGTTGCCGCAGAGCTCAGAACTGAGAGCGCAGTTGTTGTTGGTATAGTCAACACGATCGTTGTTGTTGTTCTTATTAGAGGTCGTCCCCAGTAGACAATGACAGCGCTGCTAGTAGGCCTTCCTGTGGATTTTGTAGTACTGCCACACTCATATGGAATTACACTTTCTTTTTTATATGAAGTGGGAAAATTTCGCAGGCCTTCCGCTCCGATAGCTCAAAAGGGGCCTGATAGAAGCAAACTTTGATACAGCAGTAAGAAGGGCCATTATTAAGCCATATTTTTAAACTGATATATATTTTGACTTTAAACGAAAAAGTTGCCCTGAAGTATATGAAAAGTTTGTCTTTGAAGGGAAAAAAGTCTGTTGTGCTGCCTTTTGTGCAGAAAAAGAAGGCCTTCAAGAAGGGCTCATAAGAGCAGCGAGGAAAGGATGTGTTTGGTCTTCAAAAGTAGCAGTCAATGCAGGCCTTCGTTTGAAGAGCGCTGGCTTAATTGCCTATTGGGTCGTTGTTGTTGCGGTTCTTATAAGATTTTGTAGCTGTGTGTGTGTAGGATATATTTGGTTATTTTGTTTATATTTTGGGTTTTTCATATTTTTGCAATTTTCGTCCAACTGAAAATATCTGAAGTTGATGTAGAAAAAACGTTGTAACTTTTGTGTTTTTAATTGGATTAAGGTACATCCAAGGACGAAATTAAATACAATTGATCGTGTATTAATATGGCATCAAAAATAACTTTTGACAAAAATTAATCAAAATATACGATATAAAATTTAAAATATACAATATAACATATAAAATATAAAATATATAATATAAAATATAAAATATAAAATATAAAATATAAAATATAAAATATAAAATATAAAATATAAAATATAAAATATAAAATATAAAATATAAAATATAAAATATAAAATATAAAATATAAAATATAAAATATAAAATATAAAATATAAAATATAAAATATAAAATATAAAATATAAAATATAAAATATAAAATATAAAATATAAAATATAAAATATAAAATATAAAATATAAAATATAAAATATAAAATATAAAATATAAAATATAAAATATAAAATATAAAATATAAAATATAAAATATAAAATATAAAATATAAAATATAAAATATAAAATATAAAATATAAAATATAAAATATAAAATATAAAATATAAAATATAAAATATAAAATATAAAATATAAAATATAAAATATAAAATATAAAATATAAAATATAAAATATAAAATATAAAATATAAAATATAAAATATAAAATATAAAATATAAAATATAAAATATAAAATATAAAATATAAAATATAAAATATAAAATATAAAATATAAAATATAAAATATAAAATATAAAATATAAAATATAAAATATAAAATATAAAATATAAAATATAAAATATAAAATATAAAATATAAAATATAAAATATAAAATATAAAATATAAAATATAAAATATAAAATATAAAATATAAAATATAAAATATAAAATATAAAATATAAAATATAAAATATAAAATATAAAATATAAAATATAAAATATAAAATATAAAATATAAAATATAAAATATAAAATATAAAATATAAAATATAAAATATAAAATATAAAATATAAAATATAAAATATAAAATATAAAATATAAAATATAAAATATAAAATATAAAATATAAAATATAAAATATAAAATATAAAATATAAAATATAAAATATAAAATATAAAATATAAAATATAAAATATAAAATATAAAATATAAAATATAAAATATAAAATATAAAATATAAAATATAAAATATAAAATATAAAATATAAAATATAAAATATAAAATATAAAATATAAAATATAAAATATAAAATATAAAATATAAAATATAAAATATAAAATATAAAATATAAAATATAAAATATAAAATATAAAATATAAAATATAAAATATAAAATATAAAATATAAAATATAAAATATAAAATATAAAATATAAAATATAAAATATAAAATATAAAATATAAAATATAAAATATAAAATATAAAATATAAAATATAAAATATAAAATATAAAATATAAAATATAAAATATAAAATATAAAATATAAAATATAAAATATAAAATATAAAATATAAAATATAAAATATAAAATATAAAATATAAAATATAAAATATAAAATATAAAATATAAAATATAAAATATAAAATATAAAATATAAAATATAAAATATAAAATATAAAATATAAAATATAAAATATAAAATATAAAATATAAAATATAAAATATAAAATATAAAATATAAAATATAAAATATAAAATATAAAATATAAAATATAAAATATAAAATATAAAATATAAAATATAAAATATAAAATATAAAATATAAAATATAAAATATAAAATATAAAATATAAAATATAAAATATAAAATATAAAATATAAAATATAAAATATAAAATATAAAATATAAAATATAAAATATAAAATATAAAATATAAAATATAAAATATAAAATATAAAATATAAAATATAAAATATAAAATATAAAATATAAAATATAAAATATAAAATATAAAATATAAAATATAAAATATAAAATATAAAATATAAAATATAAAATATAAAATATAAAATATAAAATATAAAATATAAAATATAAAATATAAAATATAAAATATAAAATATAAAATATAAAATATAAAATATAAAATATAAAATATAAAATATAAAATATAAAATATAAAATATAAAATATAAAATATAAAATATAAAATATAAAATATAAAATATAAAATATAAAATATAAAATATAAAATATAAAATATAAAATATAAAATATAAAATATAAAATATAAAATATAAAATATAAAATATAAAATATAAAATATAAAATATAAAATATAAAATATAAAATATAAAATATAAAATATAAAATATAAAATATAAATATAAAATATAAAATATAAAATATAAAATATAAAATATAAAATATAAAATATAAAATATAAAATATAAAATATAAAATATAAAATATAAAATATAAAATATAAAATATAAAATATAAAATATAAAATATAAAATATAAAATATAAAATATAAAATATAAAATATAAAATATAAAATATAAAATATAAAATATAAAATATAAAATATAAAATATAAAATATAAAATATAAAATATAAAATATAAAATATAAAATATAAAATATAAAATATAAAATATAAAATATAAAATATAAAATATAAAATATAAAATATAAAATATAAAATATAAAATATAAAATATAAAATATAAAATATAAAATATAAAATATAAAATATAAAATATAAAATATAAAATATAAAATATAAAATATAAAATATAAAATATAAAATATAAAATATAAAATATAAAATATAAAATATAAAATATAAAATATAAAATATAAAATATAAAATATAAAATATAAAATATAAAATATAAAATATAAAATATAAAATATAAAATATAAAATATAAAATATAAAATATAAAATATAAAATATAAAATATAAAATATAAAATATAAAATATAAAATATAAAATATAAAATATAAAATATAAAATATAAAATATAAAATATAAAATATAAAATATAAAATATAAAATATAAAATATAAAATATAAAATATAAAATATAAAATATAAAATATAAAATATAAAATATAAAATATAAAATATAAAATATAAAATATAAAATATAAAATATAAAATATAAAATATAAAATATAAAATATAAAATATAAAATATAAAATATAAAATATAAAATATAAAATATAAAATATAAAATATAAAATATAAAATATAAAATATAAAATATAAAATATAAAATATAAAATATAAAATATAAAATATAAAATATAAAATATAAAATATAAAATATAAAATATAAAATATAAAATATAAAATATAAAATATAAAATATAAAATATAAAATATAAAATATAAAATATAAAATATAAAATATAAAATATAAAATATAAAATATAAAATATAAAATATAAAATATAAAATATAAAATATAAAATATAAAATATAAAATATAAAATATAAAATATAAAATATAAAATATAAAATATAAAATATAAAATATAAAATATAAAATATAAAATATAAAATATAAAATATAAAATATAAAATATAAAATATAAAATATAAAATATAAAATATAAAATATAAAATATAAAATATAAAATATAAAATATAAAATATAAAATATAAAATATAAAATATAAAATATAAAATATAAAATATAAAATATAAAATATAAAATATAAAATATAAAATATAAAATATAAAATATAAAATATAAAATATAAAATATAAAATATAAAATATAAAATATAAAATATAAAATATAAAATATAAAATATAAAATATAAAATATAAAATATAAAATATAAAATATAAAATATAAAATATAAAATATAAAATATAAAATATAAAATATAAAATATAAAATATAAAATATAAAATATAAAATATAAAATATAAAATATAAAATATAAAATATAAAATATAAAATATAAAATATAAAATATAAAATATAAAATATAAAATATAAAATATAAAATATAAAATATAAAATATAAAATATAAAATATAAAATATAAAATATAAAATATAAAATATAAAATATAAAATATAAAATATAAAATATAAAATATAAAATATAAAATATAAAATATAAAATATAAAATATAAAATATAAAATATAAAATATAAAATATAAAATATAAAATATAAAATATAAAATATAAAATATAAAATATAAAATATAAAATATAAAATATAAAATATAAAATATAAAATATAAAATATAAAATATAAAATATAAAATATAAAATATAAAATATAAAATATAAAATATAAAATATAAAATATAAAATATAAAATATAAAATATAAAATATAAAATATAAAATATAAAATATAAAATATAAAATATAAAATATAAAATATAAAATATAAAATATAAAATATAAAATATAAAATATAAAATATAAAATATAAAATATAAAATATAAAATATAAAATATAAAATATAAAATATAAAATATAAAATATAAAATATAAAATATAAAATATAAAATATAAAATATATAAATATAAAATATAAAATATAAAAATATAAAATATAAAATATAAAATATAAAATATAAAATATAAAATATAAAATATAAAATATAAAATATAAAATATAAAATATAAAATATAAAATATAAAATATAAAATATAAAATATAAAATATAAAATATAAAATATAAAATATAAAATATAAAATATAAAATATAAAATATAAAATATAAAATATAAAATATAAAATATAAAATATAAAATATAAAATATAAAATATAAAATATAAAATATAAAATATAAAATATAAAATATAAAATATAAAATATAAAATATAAAAT
>OY282643.1:80289802-80444802 GCA_958299015.1 Tetanocera ferruginea
AATATAAAATTAAAAATTTAAAATATAAAATAAATAATAATATAAAATATAAAATATAAAATATAAAAATAAAATATAATATAATATAAAATATAAAATTAAAATATAAAATATAAAATATAAAATATAAATTAAAAATATAAAATAATAAATATAAAATATAAAATATTAAATATAATTATAAAAAATAATATAAATATAAAATATAAAATATAAAATATAAATATAAAATATAAATATAAAATATAAAATATAAAATATAAAATATAATAAAATATAAAATATAAAATATAAAATATAAAATATAAAATATAAAATATAAAATATAAAATATAAAATATAAAATATAAAATATAAAATATAAAATATAAAATATAAAATATAAAATATAAAATATAAAATATAAAATATAAAATATAAAATATAAAATATAAAATATAAAATATAAAATATAAAATATAAAATATAAAATATAAAATATAAAATATAAAATATAAAATATAAAATATAAAATATAAAATATAAAATATAAAATATAAAATATAAAATATAAAATATAAAATATAAAATATAAAATATAAAATATAAAATATAAAATATAAAATATAAAATATAAAATATAAAATATAAAATATAAAATATAAAATATAAAATATAAAATATAAAATATAAAATATAAAATATAAAATATAAAATATAAAATATAAAATATAAAATATAAAATATAAAATATAAAATATAAAATATAAAATATAAAATATAAAATATAAAATATAAAATATAAAATATAAAATATAAAATATAAAATATAAAATATAAAATATAAAATATAAAATATAAAATATAAAATATAAAATATAAAATATAAAATATAAAATATAAAATATAAAATATAAAATATAAAATATAAAATATAAAATATAAAATATAAAATATAAAATATAAAATATAAAATATAAAATATAAAATATAAAATATAAAATATAAAATATAAAATATAAAATATAAAATATAAAATATAAAATATAAAATATAAAATATAAAATATAAAATATAAAATATAAAATATAAAATATAAAATATAAAATATAAAATATAAAATATAAAATATAAAATATAAAATATAAAATATAAAATATAAAATATAAAATATAAAATATAAAATATAAAATATAAAATATAAAATATAAAATATAAAATATAAAATATAAAATATAAAATATAAAATATAAAATATAAAATATAAAATATAAAATATAAAATATAAAATATAAAATATAAAATATAAAATATAAAATATAAAATATAAAATATAAAATATAAAATATAAAATATAAAATATAAAATATAAAATATAAAATATAAAATATAAAATATAAAATATAAAATATAAAATATAAAATATAAAATATAAAATATAAAATATAAAATATAAAATATAAAATATAAAATATAAAATATAAAATATAAAATATAAAATATAAAATATAAAATATAAAATATAAAATATAAAATATAAAATATAAAATATAAAATATAAAATATAAAATATAAAATATAAAATATAAAATATAAAATATAAAATATAAAATATAAAATATAAAATATAAAATATAAAATATAAAATATAAAATATAAAATATAAAATATAAAATATAAAATATAAAATATAAAATATAAAATATAAAATATAAAATATAAAATATAAAATATAAAATATAAAATATAAAATATAAAATATAAAATATAAAATATAAAATATAAAATATAAAATATAAAATATAAAATATAAAATATAAAATATAAAATATAAAATATAAAATATAAAATATAAAATATAAAATATAAAATATAAAATATAAAATATAAAATATAAAATATAAAATATAAAATATAAAATATAAAATATAAAATATAAAATATAAAATATAAAATATAAAATATAAAATATAAAATATAAAATATAAAATATAAAATATAAAATATAAAATATAAAATATAAAATATAAAATATAAAATATAAAATATAAAATATAAAATATAAAATTTAAAATTTAAAATTTAAAATATAAAATATAAAATATAAAATATAAAATATAAAATATAAAATATAAAATATAAAATATAAAATATAAAATATAAAATATAAAATATAAAATATAAAATATAAAATTTAAAATTTAAAATTTAAAATTTAAAATTTAAAATTTAAAATATAAAATATAAAATATAAAATATAAAATATAAAATATAATATATAAAATATAAAATATAAAATATAAAATATAAAATATAAAATATAAAATATAAAATATAAAATATGTAAAAATATATGTAAAATATATGTAAAATATGTAAAATGTAAAATATGTTAAATGTAAAATGTAAAATGTAAAATGTAAAATGTAAAATGTAAATTGTAAAATGTAAAATGTAAAATGTAAAATGTAAAATGTAAAATGTAAAATGTAAAATGTAAAATGTAAAATGTAAAATGTAAAATGTAAAATGTAAAATGTAAAATGTAAAATGTAAAATGTAAAATGTAAAATGTAAAATGTAAAATGTAAAATGTAAAATGTAAAATGTAAAATGTAAAATGTAAAATGTAAAATGTAAAATGTAAAATGTAAAATGGAAAATGGAAAATGGAAAATGGAAAATGGAAAATGGAAAATGTAAAATGTAAAATGTAAAATGTAAAATGTAAAATGTAAAATGTAAAATGTAAAATATAAAATATAAAATATAAAATATAAAATATAAAATATAAAATATAAAATATAAAATAATAAAATAATAAAATAAAAAAATAAAAAATTATAGTACAATAACCCAATTTATTTATATGACAATAAAATTTGTAAAAAATAACATAACTGGGGTGCTTTCGTTCCATTGAACACAACTTTTTTATTTCTCAATAGATTTTCTTCAACAATAGCTTATTTTTTTTGGAAAAATAAAGGCTCTTAGTACAAACTATCAAAAGTAACAAAATATTTTGATTTCTTAACGAAATTTGCAACTATTTTGTCTTTTTTTGGGAATTTTTCTGAAAAATAAAAAAAATCCCCGATATTTGAATTAATTCCGCCAAAACTAACAAAAAAAAAAAAAAAAACAAATTGGCCATTTCAGCCCTTGAAAGGACTTTGACCGAGCTTCTTATGATCAATTGTGTTGTGTGTGTTATTAAATGTTTGCACACAATTGACCGAGAACTGGACCTACATGTTTTATGCCGACTCCGAACGGCTCATGTTCTCAAGAAGCTTTACATGGCATTATATACTCTCTGAGGTTTGCCATTGTCTGCAGAGAGGTGGTGACCGATCAGAAAAATTTTATATTGAAAAAACTTTTCGCCGCGGCTGGGGATCGAACCCGGGCTCCGAGCATGCTAAGCCACACACTTAACCTGCATGCCACGGTCACCACAACTAACAGCTCGACCAAAAAATGATGTTTGCATTGTTTGTAAGAAATTTTATTAGCTTTTATTTGATATATCATTTGTTTGATTACTGTTGTTGGTTCTGGAGATATATTCAATTAAGTGGAACCAACTTTTTTTTTCATTGAAAACCCTACATTGGGCAATATCTCGAAAACGGAGTGACAGAAAAAAAAAATTTTTTTTCGGAATTAGCGACCGATTTTACATGAGAAAAGAATAGTGGCATTCAAAGTACAAGCAACTTTTCGTTATTTGTAAACCAGTGTTATACTATAAAGAATATATCATTTAACCATATAGATACAGAAAAATTCAACAATATTGAAGTTATCGAAGAATTAAAATTTCATCAGAGTATTTCTTATGGATTGAATGCAACATTTATAATAATTTTCCTAGTAAGTTTATTTGCAGTAATAATTTTGATCAGAAATGCAAAAAACAAAAATAAAAACAAAACAGAAATAAATATTGTAAACCACGAAATTCAGGAGAATCTCGATTCAAAGGCGGGAGGAGTTATGTCAGACATTACTTCCAAGAACAGTTCTAATGATATAGAGCTAAATGCCATCATAAAAAAAATACAATTAAGCTAACGCTGCATTTTTGTCTTGCAGCTGCAATCGTCTCTAATGTCGACGATTGCAAACCAACATACATAAATACACATTCACTCATACTACATGCACAGTTCTCATGTTAGACTTAAGATATATTTTGGTTAACGAGTTAGTCTTTGAATAAAGCTCAAATCAGAACATACACAAAAAACTTGTGTTTCTATTTTAATCATAATTCACGGGGTAACTAGTTACCTCAGGTTAAAAAGTTAAATTGTGAGGTGTAAAAGCTTTGAAATTAAGTAGTTATCAAGGCTCAGAAAAAGTTAAATTGTGAGGTGTAAAACCTTTTAAATTGATTTTAACTTTTTAGAACGCCATCTATAAATTGACCGATAAAAATCATTAGGAATGTTGAAGAACTTTTTAACAAACATGAAACAAACGGTTAGAAATTCTAAGAACAGCCATATTGTTTTTGTACAACTAGGTTTTTCAGCTTGAGATAATGAGGAACCCCGTGTGGCCGCTATGTGGCCTGGCTGAGGTGGTAAATATAAAAAAAAAATATATAAATAATGGATAAATATAATGGATAACTAATCTACATACTGTAACGTTTACAACAAGTTGTCCAAAGTTTCTGTGCAGTTCTTTGTTCAGGAGTTATATGTTATTTTCAAGAAAATAGGCATATTGTGATGTTTGGAAGCGAAGAGGCTCATTGTCCCAAACAAATAATTGTAACTTTGGTTCCACATGGACTGTCGGTGTGCAATTTTAATGTAAGCAAGATATTCCACTCGATAGCTTAAATCCAATTTATTTAAGGGGACGTGACACCTTCAAAAAAAAATTTTCTTTTAATGTTTTAAAATGCCTATAAGTCCAATAAAAAATAAAATATTATTTTGAAAAATTAAATATATACATTTTTTAGTAAAAAAATTACACAAATAAAATTTTTTTTTTATTTTTTTTATTTTTTTACATATATGGCTACTGGAATTATGTAAAAAAAAACATAAAAAAACCATGGCGGGCGTGTTACAACTCACTGAGACATCGGAAAAAAAAACAAAGAACGGGGTATTTATCAGCATCAAAACCGCCATGGAATGAACTAGAAGAAACAATTGTGGTTGAAAAATAACAAAATGGCGGCGTTTTTTCGAAAATTGTCAAGATTTTTGTACAAAATCGGCCAAAAACTCAAAAACTATAGAACCGATTTTTCTGTCCGTAGTTCATTCCATGCATTGACAAATGTAAAACAACATACTTAAATTTCAGAACGATCGATCGAGTAATTTTTGTTTTATCACGCCCGCCAAGATTTTTTTAATGATTTTTTAAAAAAATTCCTATAGCAATATATGTGATTAAAATAATAAAAAAATTTTTTTTTGCGTAACTTTTGTACAAAAAAATATATATTTAATTTTTCAAAATGATATCTTGTTTTCTATTCAACTTATACGCATTTTAAAACATTTAAATAAAAAAACGTTTGAAGGTGTCACGTCCCTTTAAATTTCGAATCATTACGTGCTATCAAACCCGGGTTACAGATTTATCTCCGTCTTTATACACCTTTCCGAACACTGTGTGACCCGTCGGTGCCGCAGTTATGATAATAAAAAAATTGTATTTAATTTCATAAGTTAATTTAAAATACATATCATAAACAATTTTCAAACTACATTTTTTTTCAGTTGCTGAAATGATAGAATCACCCTTTGAAACTCGGTCTGACAGCTATTACTTTGTTCAAAACTGCTTGGTGATGCACAACAAAGCCGCTTATGCCTATGACGGAGGAATATTCGTTTAATACTTATTGTAACATAAACTGTATGAAAATGTTATTATAAAAGTTAAATAAATTTAGATTTGCATTGGGCTTTTTAAAAAAAAATATCAGAGCGAACTCTAATGGATTGAACTTTTTTAAACCTAAAGCTGCACTGCTGTTCCGCTGCTGCTGCTGCTGTTGTTGTTGTCATTATCGTTGATAAGTGATTCACATGCATGAATGTCAGCATAAAATATTTACCAACGCAATATGCTCGACGTTAACACTTCCCCTTTTAAGAATGATTGTCCCCAAACATTAATGGTAAGAGAGATCATTTAATTTTGGTATAACAAGATTTGTGAAAATTAGTTAAGTATTAGTAAACACTTTTTTAGTGTTGTAAACCACAACTTTTTCTTTAGTTTAAGAAATAAATTAAAGAAAGATATAAATAAGATAAAGATAATAATCACAATAATGGTTGAAAATTTATTAACAGTTGCAACGGTGTCTAAGTATTTTATTTTATTTGTTTTATTTAGATGTAATTGGCTTGGCATTTCCAATGAAAACAGCTTAATATATTGATTTTCTAGAAGAGTTTGCTGAACGATTTGAGCTGACGCTACCTTGTCGGGAACTTCAAAATTTCGATAAAATCTTTTATCAATTTTAATTGACTCAGGAAAGATGACTTAGTATGTTCCTTTAATGAATTGATTATTTAGTAACCCGTTAAAATCGTTTTATAAGGTTATACCTGGTTCCAGTTGTTCTATTGATGGTATATGAAAAGCAAGGGCATCGTGACGTACGCTACATTTTTGCGCATTTTACTATGATTAAAAGAAACTTGATAAAAATTGTAATTATGAATTATTTTTTGCATTATTTTATTAATTTAAGAGATCTCATACTTTTAAAAACAAGTTTTAACAAATTTCTCTTGATGGTTAAAAAAAGAAAAACGATCAATTGTTGTGCGACGTACCCGACGATGAATCAACCAGTTTTGATGTTATAACGGTTTATCGCAAAAATTCAGTTAAACCGTATATGCTAAAAACAAAATATGGATATAATAATAAAAACATGCACTTGAAGATAACTAAACCTAGTCAAATTTAGAAATAAAACTTAAAGAAAACGTGAAAATTTATATGAAGCAAGCGTGACGTACACGACATACTGTGTGACGTTTGCGTACGAATTGAAACTAAAGGGTGATTTTTTTGAGGTTATGATTTTCATGCATTAGTATATGACAGATCACTTGGGATTTCAGACATGGTGTCAAAGAGAAAGATGCTCAGTATGCTTTGACATTTCATCATGAATAGACTTACTAACGAGCAACGCTTGCAAATCATTGAATTTTATTACCAAAATCAGTGTTCGGTTCGAAATGTGTTTCGCGCTTTACGTCCGATTTATGGTCTACATAATCGACCAAGTGAGCAAACAATTAATGCGATTGTGACCAAGTTTCGCACTCAGTTTACTTTATTGGACATTAAACCAACCACACGAATGCGTACAGAAGAGAATATTGCGTCTGTTTCTGAGAGTGTTGCTGAAGACCGTGAAATGTCGATTCGTCGCCGTTCGCAGCAATTGGGTTTGTGTTATTCGACCACATGGAAGGTTTTACGCAAAGATCTTGGTGTAAAACCGTATAAAATACAGCTCGTGCAAGAACTGAAGCCGAACGATCTGCCACAACGTCGAATTTTCAGTGAATGGGCCCTAGAAAATTTGGCAGAAAATCCGCTTTTTTATCGACAAATTTTGTTCAGCGATGAGGCTCATTTCTGGTTGAATGGCTACGTAAATAAGCAAAATTGCCGCATTTGGAGTGAAGAGCAACCAGAAGCCGTTCAAGAACTGGCCATGCATTCCGAAAAATGCACTGTTTGGTGTGGTTTGTACGCTGGTGGAATCATTGGACCGTATTTTTTCAAAGATGCTGTTGGACGCAACGTTACGGTGAATGGCGATCGCTATCGTTCGATGCTAACAAACTTTTTGTTGCCAAAAATGGAAGAACTGAACTTGGTTGACATGTGGTTTCAACAAGATGGCGCTACATGCCACACAGCTCGCGATTCTATGGCCATTTTGAGGGAAAACTTCGGAGAACAATTAATCTCAAGAAATGGACCGGTAAGTTGGCCACCAAGATCATGCGATTTGACGCCTTTAGACTATTTTTTGTGGGGCTACGTCAAGTCTAAAGTCTACAGAAATAAGCCAGCAACTATTCCAGCTTTGGAAGACAACATTTCCGAAGAAATTCGGGCTATTCCGGCCGAAATGCTCGAAAAAGTTGCCCAAAATTGGACTTTCCGAATGGACCACCTAAGACGCAGCCGCGGTCAACATTTAAATGAAATTATCTTCAAAAAGTAAATGTCATGGACCAATCTAACGTTTCGAATAAAGAACCGATGAGATTTTGCAAATTTTATGCGTTTTTTTTAAAAAAAAAGTTATCAAGCTCTTAAAAAATCACCCTTTATATAATTTGTTATTTTCACTTTAAATATTGGTGTTTCTGCATCCAAGTTGTATCCTTGAGTGTGAATTTCGTCTCCAATGCACGGCAGAATGTGAAAGTTTATATGTCTATGAAGGTTACAGCCACCCATAATAAGGCGTGGCTCTTTTAGAAAAAAGACCGTGGCATGCAGGTTAAGTGTGTGGCTTAGCATGCTTGGAGCCCGGGTTCGATCCCCAGCCGTGGCGAAAAGTTTTTTCAATAAAAAAGTTTCCTGATCGGTCACCACCTCTGCAGACAATGGCAAACCTCAGAGAGTTAATAATGCCATGTAAAGCTTCTTGAGAACATGAGTCGTTCGGAGTCGGCATAAAACATGTTGGTCCTGTTCTCGGTCAATTGTGTGCAAACATTTAATAACACACACAACACAATTAATCATAAGAAGCTCGTTCAAAGTCCTTTCAAGGGCTGAAATGGCCAATTTGTTTTTTTTTTTCTTTTAGAAAAATTCTTTTGTTTTTTTTATTCATAATAGGCTACTGCACCATGGCAAAGGTGTAGTTAGAATTATTAAAAACCACTATGAAGAAAGTAGGTGGGATTCAAAAAACTGGCGTGCCACTAGTAGAAAAACACTGTTTTTTGCTTAATATTGTTAAAGGATAGTTTTCAAAATATCTCTAAAACTGTCAAAGATTGAGGTAAAATATATCTATATCTTTTAATATACAAAATCAAATGTTTGTTTTTCTGTCAGTCTCCGTTTATCCGATTGAGCTGATATTTGGACACCGAGTTAATTTCATAAAGAGAAAAATCATAGGGGTGTAAAAAAAAGTGGGCGGAAGTATGTGGGCGTGGATGAAATTCGGTACGAAGGTTCTACTGCGCCCAAAATAAAACATAGGCTATAAAAAATTTCAAAGACTTCCACAAGAGGGCGCTTTAAGTAGTGCGTTTTAAAGACTCAATAACTCCTAAACGCCTGGACTGATTTCAATGAAATTTAGTATAAAGGTTCAACTGCACGCAAGATAAAACATAGCCTATACAAAATTGGAAAGACTTTCGTAAGAGGGCGGTTCAAGTAGTGCATTGTAAAGACTCTATAACTCCTAAATGTCTTCACCGATTTTACTAAAATTTGGTACGTAAAATAACCTGACCCTGCAACAGAATTGAGGCTATTTGAATTTCAAAAATCTTCCATGAGAGGACGCTTTATTCAATCAACTATGTCTTTCTCATTCACGTCAAAACGGATGAACCGATTTGATGAAACTTGGTAAGCATTTGTATCTGTTACTGAAAAAGATCCTATGCTTTTAAAAGTTCTTTCGACAAAAATCAAGGAATGAGACGAAGGCAAACGAAGTCAATAACCAAAGACTAACGAAAGAAAGAAGTTTAAGGAATACAAGCAGAATATATAAAGTTGAACAAGAATCAACCGAACAGTATCGACCAAAAAGTTGAACGAAGACAATCCAAAAAGGATTTTTCAAAATTGGAATTTTGTTTTGAGATAAAAATGCAAATTAAATGCATGCTTAGAATAACTTTAAACGAATTTTTCTCGAAATGACTGTCAAACTGGGTGACAATTTTCATCAGAAACCAGAAAATGTTTAGTTATTCATCAATTGAGAACGACTGGGCCGATTTGGCTCAAATTTTTTTTCAGTTCGTAATTGCCAGGAGAAGGTTTTGGGAAAGGAAATTGAGAAGGGAAATTGGAAAAATCGAAAATTGATTTCGTTTTTAGCATTTTGTGTGCAATTGTTTCGGAATGGCTTTTTGAATGGAAAAATAGAAAATTCTTATTGAAAAACTCGGAAAATTCTTGGATTTTGGACGATATAAAGGTGGAAAATTTCAGATAATTGTCAAATTCATTGTGATAAATGGCGTTTTGCGTGAATCTGAATCATCCGAAGTTGTGCAACGGTTTTCGTACATAGACAATAGATTTTTGTATGGAATAAAGTAGTGCTTCTCGTGTCTTGCTTATCGTTGGTGTACTCTTGCGTGATACGGAAAATTCAGTAAGAGAGGATAACAAGTTAGTGTCAAAATATGTTGAAATTTTTATATTTTTCAGCTTCGAAGGCAGATATTTCATAAATTTAGAAAGCTAAATCAAGTTTGGGTTAAAAAACTTAAATATAATTTAATGTAATTTACATGGCATTTAATGTAAAAAGTCTTAACATGATCAAAGTCTGCACACGCATTTAAAGGATATAGTCAAATTATTGAAAAAGGACAAATTTAAAGATTTTTGTTTATGACTTCTAAGTTCAAACTGATGATGAAAAACGAACACATTTTGTAACTCATTGATGAAAGATTATTTTGTAACTTTTGTTGTTTCTCTGTGTGACGTACGCGACAAACAATTAATTGTTATTTTTACAGAAATTGAATCAGGTAACCAGGTCGACTGCATTTACACTGACTTTAGTAAAGCGTTTGATAAATTACCACATAGTTTAATTTTATATAAACTGAAGATAATATATCGAAATTGCCGAGCTTAAAAAGCAAATAAAAACAATAAATAAAAACAATAAATAAAAACATATTAAATATTTTTAAAAAGTAATAAAAATAATACCTAAACAAAAATTATTTTGGAAAATCGGGACAATTGTTGTCCCATGTAAGGTCTTTGCGGGACGCACATTTTTAAGCTGAAAATCGGGACAACCCGCGTGGAGATCGGGACCTGGCCCTATATGTATATTAGGGATGTTGCGAAGGTGAGTTTATCGGAACCAGACTCAGAACCGAGGTTTTTAAATTTGATTTATCGGAGCCGGAATCGGAATCCAAGAAAGTTTTGTTAGTTAACTGTTAGGATATTAATTATAAAAGAGTAATAAACATAGTACAGTATTTACTATCTTTAATAAGCACTGAAAATTTTATGTAAATATTGCACACATGTAAATACGCAACAATAGGAAAATATCTAGTTTTTAAGTTTTGTTTTAGCCAAATTAAGTGACTAAATTGAACTTAATGAACAAAAGCTTGTCAGTTTTCACCCCATCCAACCGATTTCTTAGAGGACCATATATGAGACCAACACTACAAAAAAGTTACTCACTTGCAACTGAGCCTGGAGTAAAAATATTAACGAGCAATTGAGTGCAAATTTCGAATTTTCTCTCCACAGGAGAGGTTATAAGCAATTAAAATTATTTAACGAAGAACTGCGCTCGTGTGTGACATAGGTAAAATCGTGTGCGCCGGTACATTTCGATCTTCGTTATAACTCTGATTCAAAATTGTCTGAGTTGGAGGTTTGAAATCAATCGGAAGTTCTGACTTTTCGGAACCGAAGTCGAGGCTCCGTTACAGCCCTGATAGATTTTACACTAGTTTACACCCAATATGTACAATTAATTCCACTTTTCTTTCCTCATTTAAATCGGTCGCTAATTCCGAAAAATATGTTATTTTTTTTTCTGTCACTCCGTTTTCGAGATATTGCCCACTGTAGAGTTTTCAGCGAAAAAAAAGTTATTTCCACTTAATTGCAAAAATCAACCAACAACAGTTATCAAACAAATGATTTATCAAATAAAAGCTAATAAAATTTCATACAAACAATGCCAACATAATTTTTTGGCAGAGCTGTTAGTTTTGGCGGAATAAATTCAATTTTCAGGGATTTTTCTAGTTTTTCAGAAAATTTAAAAAAAAACTAGTTGCAAATTTTGTTAAGAAATCAAAATATTTAAAAGCCTTTTTTTCCAAAAAAAAAAATAAGCTATTGTTGAAGAAAATCTTTTGAGAAATGAAAAAGTTGTGTTTAATGGAACGAAAGCACTCAAATTATGTTATTGTCATAAATTTTACTGTCAAATAAATAAATTTGATTATTGTAAAATAATTTTTCATTTTTATTGTTCATAAGAATCAAATCAAGTCTTGCGAAAGAAAAGATAAGAACGAACAGGCTACAATAAAAAGAGGTAGGCGCACGACTGAGAGTGAAGCCGTCAAAACCATCACAGCAAAACACCTGATTTCGACACTTAGGCTATAAGAAAGAGACCAGAGTCAGTCGTAAGCCTACCTGTTTTTATTATACCATTATACCAAACATAAGTAAAGGTTGATTTTTTAGCAACTTTTTTTTTGGCAACACTGTTTTTGGCAGCACAGCTGTTGTCGTATAACATATTTCCGTAACACATGTTCAGTTTTGTCTATAATTTCACCATGAATAGACTTAGGCCGCGTTCATAGTGGAAGCTGAAGCTGGCTAAGCTTTTTCAAGCGATATCATGACGCTTTTTCTTGCTGTTGCTGTTCATAGTGCGCGCTTTTTTTCGCGCTTTTAGATACTTTTTCTTGCTGTTCATAGTGCGAGCTTTTTTTCGCGCTTTTAGATACTTTTTCTTGCTGTTGCTGTTCATAGTGCGCGCTTTTTGCATGCGCTTGGTTTATGTTTTGTTTTAATTATTTGTTGTAGTTTGGAAAGTTAATGCATATTTTGAAGTTCTTCACAAAAATATTCAAAGAATAGATAAATAACAACGAAGATAACGGCGAAATAGCTCAAAAGCAACAAGTGTAGAAAAAAGGTGGAAACCTATCCTCCACAAAGCAACAAATAAAATATTTTGTCTATATTCTACGCACAAAATAAAGGTAAATAACATAAGATCATGACAACAAAAAATGCATTCAAAGGAAATTGAATACGTGCAACTCACACACACACCAAGAAATGAAACAAGAATGAAGTAAGCATCTGAAGAAGAAAAAGCGTCAAAAATTAGCGATGCCCACAAAAAATTACCAACAACAAAACGAATCTAAACAACAACACGCATTGAATGCTGAATTTACTAACAACAAAAGAACATACAAACAACGACATGCATTGCTGGCAGCGCCTGCGATCATGTTGACATTGTTAAATATACAAAAACAACAACACGTATCAACCGATAATGCGAAAATAAAATAACAAAAAAAAACTAAAGCGCTGAGCATTGTTGCCGAAAAGTACAAAAACAAAATCAGTACGGCAAAACATAAACAAGAAATAACAAAAAACAGCCAAGAAAAGCGTTAAAAAGTATGAAAATAACCTACATCACAAAGCATACGTACGAAATGAAACAAAAAATCAAAACTGTGTACACAAACGAGATGGAAGAAAAAGTGCCAAAAAGTATGTTAAAATAAGCTGAAACCCAAAGCATAAGCACGACATGAAACAAAAAATCAACACCGTGTGCCAAAGTGAGATAGAAGAAAAAAGTATCAAAAAGCCTCAAAATTGGCGTAACCTTGAATTTAAGCTTGCACTATGAACACTTTGCGCTTTTTCCATATGATTGTACACAAAGCGTTTTCAGCAGCTGTAAAAAGTTTCAGCTTCAGCTTCCACTATGAACGCGGCCTTACAAACGAACAATACTTGCAGATTATTGAATTTTATTAACAAAATTCATGCTTGGTTAAGAAAGTGCATCGTGCACTTCTTCTATTTTATGGTCAGTTTGGGCATCCTTCTAAATTTCGCACCAAATTCACATTAGCAGCCAGAAGCATTGCAGAACTGCCAATGCATCCCCAAAAATGCACTGTTTAGTGTGAATTCTGAGCCGGTGGCATCATTGGACCGTACTTTTACAAAGACTACGAAGGCAGGAACGTTACTGTGAATGCTAATGTGAAACGCTACTGTGCGTGCGCTACCGTGCGATGATTACAAATTTGTTTGCACAAAATGGAAGAGCTGGACTTGTCTGACAGGTGGTTTCAACAATACGGTGCCACATGCCACACAGCACGCGAAACAATGGCCCAATTGAAAGAGTTCGGTGAACACTTTAGCTTTCACAGCTTAGCTGAAAGGGGTCAGCTTTTATAGCAAGAGAGTTTAGTTTATAAGCAATTAAAATTATTTACCGAAGAACTGCGCTCGTGTGTGACATAAGTAAAATCAGGTACGCTGGTACATTTCGATCTTCGTTACAACTTCGATTTCGATCTTCGTTGCATTTGGAACTGTCAAAGGAAAAATCGGAATTGCATGCTTCTCGTATGCAACAATTCAACTTTTCGAGACCCGATGTTAAGGTGACATACTACAGAAATCGTGAAAAACCGTTTGCTATACACATTACTAAGAATGACAATATCTGCTATTGCGTAGACATTCCTGGCTTATTTAATGCCTTCGGTCAGCCGTACATTCCCAAAGAGTGGCGTTTGTTTATTGATGGCAGCAAAGTGAGCTTGAAGACGGTATTACTTCATATAGGAAACAAAAAGCCATCGATTCCGATCGCACATGCAGTCAACACAAAGGAAACGTACGAAACAATGGCGAAGCTATTGACATGTATTAAATATGAACAACACGACTGGAAAATATGTTCTGATCTCAAATTCGTTGGTATGCTTTGTGGTTTACAGAGTGGCTACACAAAGTACTGCTGTTTTCTCTGCAAGTGAGATAGTCGAGCACGTGAACACCACTATTACATAAAGGACTGGCCAGAAAGAATTGAGTCGAAAGTTGGAGAGAGCAACGTCAAAACCGTTGCACTCGTCAAAACCGTTGCACTCGTCAAAAAGGAAAACATGATTCTTCCACCGCTGCAGATCAAACTTGGACTTATAAAAAAATGTGTCAAGGCGTTAGACAAAGACAGCGAAGCATTCACATATTTGAAAACAATTTTTCCAAATCTTTCTGATGCCAAGATAAAAGAAGGTTCCTACGTTGGACCGCAAATAAAAAAGGTGTTACACTATCTTAATTTCGCAGAACTATTGTTACCAGTTCTATTCCCACCACTGCACATCAAACTTATGAAAAAGTGTGTCAAGAAGTTAGACAAAGAAAGCGAAGCATTCACATATTTGAAAACAATTTTTCCAAATCTTTCTGATGCCAAGATAAAAGAAGGTGCCTTCGTTGGACCGCAAATAAAAAAGGTGTTAAACGATCTTAAATTCGCAGAACTATTGTCACCAGTTGCGGCAGCGGCGTAGGATTCTTTAAAAATGACTGTTTCTAGCTTCCGCGGGAACAATAAAAGTGAATCTTACTAGAAAATAGTCAACAAGTTGCTCAGGAACTATAAAAAATGGGCGTAAATAGGTCTCTGAAAATGAACTTTCTGTACTCCCATTTGAATTTTTTTCCGAAGAATCTCGGTGACGAGAGTGACGAACATGGGGAAAGATTCCACCAACAGATGAAGGCAATTGAAAATCGGGACCAAGGATTTTGGGACGAAAGAATAATGGGCGACTATTGTTGGTTTCTCATCAAAGAAACCGATTCTGAATTGAGTAAACGACAAAACAAGAATCCTAATCATTTTGAATTTTTGAATGATTAATTAATGATTTAATAATTATAAACAATTTTAATAATGTAAATTATTAAAAGAGCAATAAAAATGAAGAATAAAGAATTTTATGACAACAACCTTTAGTTCTTTAGTTCATTTATTTATATGACAATAAATAGATAATCACTCAATTGGGGTATTTTCGTTCCATTGAACATATCTTTTTCATTTCTCAATAGATTTTCTTCAACAATAACTTATTTTTTTTTTTGGAAAAATACAGGCTTTTAGCAAAAATTATCAAAAGTAACTAAATATTTTGATTTCTTAACAAAATGTGCAACTATTTTCTTTTTTCTGGAAATTTTTCTGAAAAACAAGAAAAATCCCCGAAAATTGAATTTATTCCGCCAAAACTAACAGCTCGACCAACAAATTATGTAAGCATTGTTTGTAGGAAATAGCTTTTATTTGATATATCATTTGTTTGATTACTGTTGTTGGTTCTGGAGATATATGCATTTAAGTGGAACCAACCTTGTTTTTTTTCTTTGAAAACCCTACAGTGGGCAATATCTCGAAAACGGAGTGACAGAAAAAAAAGAAAAATTTTTCGGAATTAGCGAACGATTTAAATGAGAAAAGGATAGTGACATTCATTGTACAAACAACTTTTCGTTATTTGTATACCAGTGTTATAGGACAAATTGGAAAAAAGTGTGAGTAAATTTTAAGTATTGATTTCTTTGACGATATCATAACTGCATATATATATTTTTATCATTGGAGTGATGAGCCAGAAAAAAGATTACTTAACTCAAGTAGGTTCAGTGCCCTGTTGTTCAAAATTAGAACTATTGATTTTTTTTCCAAATATATACCGTTTTGCATGGAATGCCCTAGCAGCAGAAATATTAAAAGATGGGTGGGATCCATCTAAAAGCGGTGAAATACAGGTAGAGTTAACAATGTTGCTCAAATAGCTTCTTTTACAAAGAGTAATATTGTTAATTAGAGTAAAATTTTTTTTAATAGCTAATATTTTATCTTTATTTTTTATAATTTCTTTAAATTCTGCATTTACATATAATTTAATCATATTTCTTTAAAGAATTTTATTTATCTGATCAAACCTGATCTCATAAATGTTTATTGGGACAATTGCCCATAGTAAAAGGCATGCATATCAGGGATGGCATTTTAGGCCCAATTGTGCCTTTTTCGGCACTTTCAAGATTAGACGGCACCTTACGCACGTGCCTTTTCATTTCGTCACAATTTCATTTCCCAAAATTGAAAAAGTTGGATAGTTTTTGTCATAGTGTCAAACTTCAAGCAGATTTTGGCTACTAGCTGTATATCTTCCACTTGACATCAAATCTTAAATTGTAGCTCTTTTTGTATGAGATTTCAAAAATTTTATTATTTTGATGACGTCTAAAATACATTCATATCAAATTGTTTTCCTGCAGAATAAACACAACCCCCTTTATTTAGTTTTCATTTTTGGGGTTGTATGAGAGGTGGGCGTGTTTGTGGGTGAATTACGCCTTAATTTTAATATAAAATTAAAAAATATCTAATTTCACTTTTGTAGCTTTGACCGAAGCCTATTTACATAATTTTCAATTTTTGGGTTGTATGGGAGGTGGGCGTGTTCGTGGGTGGATGACACCCATTTTTCAAACATGGCTTATTTTTGCTATAAAGTGAATGAATACTTAATTTTATTTATGTAGCTTTGACAGAAGTGTATTTATTTAGTTAAAAATTGTATGGAAATTGTATAAATTTGGGGTTGTATGGAAGGTGGGCGTGTTTGTTAGTGTATGACGCCCATGTTTTGACATACAATATACAAATGCCGAATGTAAAGAATAGTACTCGGTTCGTCTTCACGTGAAATTCCACTCAAATCTCCATACAAAAAATGACAGCTGTGAAACAAGCGTGAACATTTCACAACTTTTTCATCAAAGCTGCACTATGCTTCGCTGCGGATAATCTAGTACTATATTCGAACATTTTTTTTCGCGGCAATTTAATTGAACCGACCATTTATTTTGCCGTGAAAAGAGACAGTTGCCATTTCATTTAAGAAAAAAGTGCAAACAAAAGAGCAAGCAATGATTCTTATTGAAATTATATTTTTGTACTATTTCTAAAGTTATGCAATTAATAATTGCAGTTGTTGGAAATTGTAAATACGGATGCACCTTTCCGCGGTGTTGGCGGTTGCAAAACTTCGCAGCTGGCAAACTACCACATAAACTAATGATTTGTCCTGCTCCACAACAAATCACATCATCCATATGGCCATCTCCCAAAAAAGGTCCATCAAAAATGAAGAAAAACATTAAAATAAAGCACTCTAAAAGCTTATAACTTTATTTTTTTTTATTTTGATTAGTATGACTGCTATGTAACTTGAATTCAACTTATTATGATGTATTTTTATTAAAATTTATAACGAACATCTTAACTGTATTTTACTACTGTGGAAAAATTTGTCGCGTCCATGATGTCGCGTCCGTATTCGTGCTATATCTATTTAAAAAAAGATAAGAGATCATTTTTATATTTCATAAGTCTACTAAGAATAGTTATCCTTTGACCTCCATTAACATATATATTATATATAAAAAAAAGTTCTCAAAATTTACTAAATTTTGCGTATTTCTATACGAGCTTAAAAAAACTTCTGTTTTTTGTCGCGTCCGTTTCATTGAATGATTGATTATTACTTTGTACTAATTTGTACTAAATCTCGCCAATATTTTTATAAAATGTAGCACTCTATCGTCGCGTTAGAGCACTTATATATATATTGGCTCATTTTGCTTCTTTCTTGTTTTTCGAGTAATTAAAACCGTGCGAATGTCGCGTCCGTGCCACTGGGAGATGCCCATATGCATGCGTGTATAAATATTTATTTTGTATTTATATAATCAGAAATAATAAAAATTAAAAGAAATTAAATGATTTATGCTTCCCCTGTAATAAATTCTGGCTGTTTATTAACTTCTTGTCGAAATTTATCAGCTGTTCGTTCGCAACAAAATATCTGTCAAACTTTTCATGCAACATTTAAATAGATGTTGTCAGCGAAATTTCACGCAAAAGAGCATAGTACTAGGCTTAAGTGTTGTAGGTTAAATATTAGCCTCTTTATAGAGTTTTCATTATTGGGGTTGTATGGGAGGTAGGCGTGGTTTCGTCCGATTTATTCCATTCTCAAATTTGATCTTAGTTTTTTTAGAAAAAAGGTCAAATATCAAATTTCAGTACGATAGCTTCAAAATTAGGGCTGCAATCGTGTCCACAGATAGACGGACATGACTACATCAACTCAGGTGGTGATACTGATCAAGAATATATATACTTTTAAGCTATTGCATAGCTTTTATCTTGGGCTTTGAGCGCGGCAACCGAATCAAGAAATTCTGTAACGAAAATAAACCTAACACCCATCGTCTAACGTCGTTTCAGTTTGGCAGACTTCGGCACGGTGTTTGTGTGCGTGTGACTAGACGTATGCGTGTAGACTGTACGAAGCTCGCGCGGATCGAGACGAGCTGCTCCGAAATCGGACGAATACGTAAGCAGCTGTTTGTGAGAAAGTATATAAGTGTATAGGTATCTATCATCTATGTACAACAGTGAATATCTGTAAAATTTGAAAAAAAATATTGCATAAATATTATAATTGCATAAGTTGATAAAAATGCTATGCAATAGCTTTACCGCGGCAGTCCCCGAGTGCCACACATATTTTTTTTATACCTACCTCGCCTCCTTATGGGCGCTATCGGCGATGTAAAATATGCAGAAAGCATACTGCCTTCACTTCAGAGGTAAAGAGATGGGAAACTTCAACAAAATTCGTCAAGAAAGAGATAGCCTTCTGTCGAAATGAAGCCAATACCAATATAAATTACATGAATGTGTTAGTAAAATTTTTTATATACTCACCAGTAGAGATGAGTTCACCCATAGGAAGGCAAACTGGATACTCAACACAAGGAGATTTATTCACCGAAAGCTAGCCCTGAGCACATTGAACGAACTGAATTCGATTTTTTTGCTGAATATTTGCTACTTGGCACGCCATAATAGTTGTCAAACTGATGCTACGTAAGACAGTAAGCCAAACAGTTTGGCACACTTACGATAGTACAATATATTTTCATCACTTTAAATAAGAAAATTTTTAAAACATTCGAATCAAATAAGCATTTTAACAGCCACAATATGTTCAGTCGTTCTTATTTGGTACTCCGACCTGCATTTGAACTATTTTCCAATATTTCTGATGTCTGACTTACAACTCAGTCATAGAAAAAAAGCAAAAACCAGAACATTTGCATCGTCTGAAGGCGGTCATGATATAATAATGAGGTACGGTAAAGAGATTCACCACACCGACTTCGAATGTCAAAATGAAAATTAGCGATGCTACTTTTTCTTTGAGTTGATATATGTGGGACAAACACTTTGAGAGGGAATTATATAAGGGTAAAAGGGAAAAAATAAGAGGAAATGCATTTTTTATTCGATTTTGTTATTTAATCGTTTTTATATAATTTTTTAAAAATTTTCAAACTGTTTCAGTCTGGGAAATATCGAGATGAAATATCGATTTGCAAATAATAAATTTTTTGATCTCTAATAAAATCATTGTTCGCAAAATGCATTTCACACACGCCTTAAGTCTATGCCACAGCAGTCAATCCACTTTTGTCTTTTCACTTCATCTGTTGGAACTGTAAAAAAATAAAGTTTTCTTTGTTCCCCGTTTTATGACAGATGGCAAAACAATTTTTTTAGACATTTTCAAGATTTTAAATTAATTTTATATATATATTCACTTACTATAATCACAATATCATCACAAATCACAATAGCACTACTGTATCACAGAACGGATTTCAGCGAGTGACTTACCTCATCACATCAGCAAATGAGGATCATCGAAAAAGCTTTTAATAACAAAACATGTACTTCCCCGTTTTCTGCACAATTAATTCAACAAAATCACTATGGACAAACATGGATATTTCATGAATGCTTTTTAAGATACGACAGCACTGATTTATATTATTGTGACATTCGTAGTCAGTGTGGTGAATCTCTTTACCGTACCTCATTATTGTATTATGAAGGCGATCACTGTTTTAATCTGAAATCCACCATGGCCTGAATCTTAACTGCAATGTTGCTTGAAAACGTCGTTTTGAATTATTTGGAGTTGGTTTATTTTCGGTACGAATTAATAAGTACAAATTTATAATAGTAGTGAACTAGTACTATTTATATTAGAATTAATTTTATATAGGTCGGATATGCGCTACAGGATGTCTCCACTAGGTATAGCAGCAAGGCACAGAAAAATTTAACATTATTCCTGCCCTCATTAAGAATTTGCACTTTTTCGGTTCTTTTCTCAAAAAACTCTGACTTTGTAAATTGAATCGTGATCTTTTCTCTGAAATTTTGATCTCTAAAGTAAGATTAATTGCAGTTCCCTCTCAAAATTCTGTCCTCAAATGCTACCAACTGAAGGAACAGAAAAGTAACATGTTAAGAAATAAATGAACATTATTATTGATATTTCATTTAAGCCCCAGCAAAATCCTTGTTTACATGTAATCGCGAAACTAATCCAAAAAATTTGAATCATGGATTACCATCTCGCTTGCGGAACCCATTATATATATAAAAGTAATCGATGAAGCTTTCGCTTGACACAAAAGTAATTGTGTTTATTAAATATTATTGAATAACTAAGATTTTCCCAATCACCAATAATTAGTTAACCACTTTGAAGTTGAATTAGCAATAAAGTTCACTTAAGGTACTATTACAGTGTGTAAAAAATAAAAAAATTTTTTTTTTTTTTTTAGAATCTGGTTCCTTAAAGTCTTAAGAATACGTGTACGAAATTTTAGAAAAAAATATCAAATAAAAAAAAAGATATAGTATACATTATATTCGTATGTCACGCATTTATTCATATATTATCGTTCATAGAAGAAAATCTAATCGCGTTTTTCTCGAAACAAGTTTTTTCGAATTGGTTTCTAAGATATCTCGAGTTCTGCTTGATCGATTTCGATGAAACTTAATTTATTGTAATCTTCATAGACTCTGTTAAGCACTCTACCTATAAAAAGCAGAGAAACTTTTATAGTTTGTTTTTTACGGCTAAGAATATCTGCCAAAAGAGGGGTTTTTTGTAAATTTGTTTTTCAACGCATGCCATTTTTTTTGTTTGCCTTATTTTTTTATTTGCGTAGGTAGAGTGCTCAACTACAACCCTTTACTGAAGAATACACTTTGATTTTTTACTTTCCGACGCCTTGGAAATGCTGGAGACGAGAAACCAACTGACAACCTTTTTTTAAACAGGCCAACTTCAACGACCTCTAGAAAATAAACAACAAATACAAAAACAAAAAAAAACATTTTTTTTATATCTTCCACTTTAACTGTACGTAATGTAAATAAATTTGAATTGAATAATTTTAAAATACTATGTAAAAAAAATTAATAAAAAATGTGTTGTTTTTAATAGCTTCACACTGTAATAGTACCTTAAATATTTAAAAGACTTATTTTCAAATATTCAATCTAGAAGGCCATGAACAGCTTAATACTATGTTCACACTGGAAGCTAAATGCGCATTTAAAGCTTAATTCGCATTTATTTCATTAATGCTTCTCTAAATGCGCATGATTCGATATTCGAAAAACTGCTATCCGCTACTTTTTGCTCATCTCTGACTTGAACTCGTTTCATTAGTTGTCAATTTTGTTTACTGTTAGATTTTTTTGCTTAGGCTGTGTGCCAATCGGAAACTTTTGACTCGGATTGATACTCAGGGTATAGTATAAATTTTGACAAGAGGGAAGAGAATTTTTGACACAAGCGAAAATTAAAGAAAAAAGCATGTCTTAGTTGCATTGAAGTTTGGAAAAATTAATAGGAGGGTTGTGTAAAATATATTAGCTACATTATTTTGACTTTTTTTTCTGAAAAAATAGTATTGCTTGATGATGTTTCTGGATGCTGTTAATATTCAGAATATATTAATTTTTCATTAAAGCAATGTGCGGGCGGTGGTGTAGTGCTCAAAATGTAATGTAAATAAGGATTTATAAATGTAATTATAGAGTAAAAATATACAGTATTTTGGATTTTGAAAATTTTACCTTCAGGCAAATTGCTACAAATGGGGAAATAAAATAAGAGCCACACATTATTAAACAAAGAGCCGTACATGTCTATTGATGGTTTAAAGCATTTTTCCAGCAGGTCTTTTCTCCAATATAATTCTTTTTTAAATTAGTCCTTTTTGTTATTCGGTTTAAGCAATTCTGTCCAAAAATAAATGACAGCCGTCCATACTTTTCCAATGGTATATTTGTAACGAAGATTTGATAATAAAAAGATAACGAATGTCCTTTTTGTTATTCGGTTTAAGCAATTCTGTCCAAAAATAAATGACAGCCGTCCAAACTTTTCCAATGGTATATTGATAACGAAGATTGTATAAGAAATAATGGAGTTATTTGAAGTTTTGTGAAAATAATCTAAAAAAAATACATGAAAACATTATTATCACTAACGCAATTGCAAATATTTTCAAATTTTTGATGCAGATTGAACGAACTTTTTCAGGCCTATAACTTGAGACAGTTTATTTGCTTACAACTATTACACTTATTAATATATACATATACGTAAAACATGATTTTTTGAGGTTTTTTGCAAAATGGTTTAGCTTACTGACGGATTTCATTATAGACAAAATATTTTGGGAATCACCGTAAAATACATCAAGGTTAATTTTAGAATGGGTACAACTGGAACTTTTTTTTCAAAGCACGTGTTCAAATTTTGTATGGTTTACTAAAAATTTGCAACTTCGGGTGTTGCAAGGTCAAGACTAAGTGAGATTTTTTCGGAGTGCGTGTTTAGTTTTAAGGTTTTTAGGTTCGGTGGACAAAATTTTAGCACTGCTACTGATTTTTTTTTTCATTAGTATATGTTATAAATGGAATAAAATGTTATCAAAAACATGTTGAATAAAAATAATTATGAATAAATCGATGGTTAAGTACACTAAACTGATAAGTGAAAAATTTTACATGTGCAGAAACGTCGATTTTGTTTTACATTTCAATACATTTCAGAACAAAATACTAATTTGAATTACATATGTACTGAGCAGCATTCATTGGTTATGCATTTTCAACAAATTAACACAATTTAGATATTATATTGACGACGACCTATTTTTGTCAAAAGACCCAATGATTTTTTGTTTAATTTTTATACATGGTTACACAACTATTGCTTTAATAATCTTATTTTACGCAAAGCAACAGTATTTATTAAACATATATAATTTTGAATAAAAAAAAATTAGAAAACGCAGCAGTTAACTTTTCATGCTTCATTTGGCACAGTAAAAATGACAATTCAATTTCAATAGACAGAAATTTTGTTCAACTTAGAATTTTCCTTCCTACCACAAGTGAAAAGTTTCCGATTGGCACACAGCCTTATAAATGTTCGGCATGTTCGAATACTTGTCAATTCATGTTCGCATACTTGTCAATTTAAATTCGCATTTTACGCTTCTCCCTAATGTGAACACTTGACATTTGGTTGAATTTTCGAACTTCTAAATGCGCATTTAGAAATGAGTGTGAACGTACTATTAGTTGCATTGAAGTTTGGAAAAATTAAGAGGAGGGTTGTGTAAAATATATTAGCTACATTATTTTGACTCTTTTTTCTGAAAAAATAGTATTGCTTGATGATGTTTCTGGATGCTGTTAATATTCAGAATATATTAATTTTTCATTAAAGCGATGTGCGGGCGGTGGTGTAGTGTTCAAAATGTAATGTAAATAAGGATTTATAAATGTAATTATAGAGTATAAATATACAGTATTTTGGATTTTGAAAATTTTACCTTCAGGTAAATTGCTACAAATGGGGAAATAAAATAAGAGCCACACATTATTAAACAAAGAGCCGTACATGTCTATTGATGGTTTAAAGCATTTTTCCAGCAGGTCTTTTCTCCAATATATTTTTTTTTTAAATTAGTCCTGTTTTGTTATTCGGTTTAAGCAATTCTGTCCAAAAATAAATGACAGCCGTCCATACTTTTCCAATGGCATATTTATAACGAATATTGTATAAGAAATAATAAAGTTTTTTGAAGTTTTGTGAAAATAATCTAAAAAAATACATGAAAACATTATTATCATTAATCCAATTGCAAATATTTTCAAATTTTTGTTTCAGATTGAACGAACTTTTTCAGGCCTATAACTAGAGACAGTTTATTTGCTTACAATTTTTACACTTGTTAATATATACATATACGGAAAACATGATTTTTGGAGGTTTTTGCAAAATGGATTAGCTTACTGACGGATTTCGGTATAGCCAAAATATTTTGGGAATCACCGTAAAATATATCAACGTTAATTTTAGAATGGGTACAACTGGAAATTTTTTTTTCAAAGCACCTGTTCAAATTTTGTATGGTTTACTAAAAATTTTCAACTTCGGGACTTGCAAGGTCAAGACTAAGCAGTGGCGTACCGAGAGTCTAAGCCGCCCGGTGCGAATTCCAAATTTGCCGCCCCTCTCATATGCAACACAAAAAAAAACATCTTTTATATTAATTTACGGTTTTGTATGCATAGTTTTCACTTTAGAATGTGATCTTGCATTGTTCTTAATTATATAAAAAAAAAATTCTAATATACATATCATCAACCTATTTCTAATACCTATTTCTAAGTCTGGAAAAATGGAGCAAAACGCGCGCATGAGTCTATTTTTGCTCTCATTTCTCCCGTGGTATAACAAAACCAAGTAACTGGTAGTTAACTGCTAGTTACTTGGTTTTGTTGTTCTATCAAGTTTTAAAACCTAGAGCAAAAGGTCTACGAGCAACTTCAATCCATTTTTGCCTATCTCATTTCTAAACACTAATATTAAAACAGAAATAAAACAAGTAACTTGAAATGCTTTGATTAGATTAAAATGGGTTATAACAAAACCAAGTAACTTCAGTACTTTTCAGCACTTTACTTAAACGAAGTAAAATTTTATGCGAAAAAATTCACTTAAAAATACCGCAATCGAAAAATTATTTCCAAAATTTATTGAAAATTTTTTCTTAGTCACATCTTCTTCAAACGTATCGAATATATGTAATAAAAAACAGGGTACAATGTCGTCACTTGAAAAAAATGTCCATTTAATTGAAAGTTTATAAGTAATTATCTATCAAAACCAAGTATCTTGATAAATTCCTTGAATTTTTTAAAAAAATTCCATTTGCAGTATATGTGATTAAAACAAGAAAAAAATATTTTTTTGCGAAATTTTTTTCCGAAAAATATATTTGTAATTTTTACAATTATTTCTTATTTTTATTGAACTTATACACATTTTAAAACATTCAAATAAACAAAATTTTTTGAAGAATCAGTTTCTTTGTGCGCAATAGAAACAATATTCTGAAGTATCTTTCTCTCAACGAGAAACTCTTCCTTGTCAATTTCTTCGTGACAGAATTCATTCAGTTTACATTCCAACTTATCATTCAGGAGAGTCAAAGGAGTAAGAATTGCGTATTTTTCATGAAGCTGCAAGAACATGAAGCTGCTGAAACCTTGTGGTCATTCCTCAAAATCAGTTCAAAATTAATAATTGAATTAGAAAATGACCCAAATCAGTATAGACCACGCCTAACTCCTCTCCAAACTGATTTTATTAAAACAGTGAAATCCCTTCAAAAATCACAAAAATTATAATAGATACGACTTAAAATTATACGCATGAGTCTTATTTCTTAATATGCACTCTGAACTTACAATTCGCCATAATCAAACGAAAAGTCCGCCTTCCTCCCACACTCAATTTTACCAAATATACCTTAGTTGAAAAATGTATTCTGTTAAACCATTTTTCTACTGGGCATTTCCACTGATAAGTTAAAGCACTTAAAAACTCAAAAAACTTTGAGTTACTCGAAAACATCCGTTATTCAATGCGAGTTTCAAGTCGCAGCCGAGTTACTCGAAAATTCAACTACTCGCACATGCCTAAATATTATGTCTTTTTTTATTTTTTTGGCAACTAATTTCAAGACTCGAAAAACGATTTTATATTTTGGTTGTGCTCAATACGAAGGTCATAAATATAGTTACATTTACAGTGGTGGCCAAATTTATTCATTAAGTTTAGTTCTTTCTTTTGTTTGTACACCTTAAAATGATATTGTACACATATTTATTTTGTAAAAGGCTTTATTTAGCTTCAGTGCCGCCCCTAAAATATTGCCGCCCGGGGCAATATAATAACGATATTATAAAGATATTTTATTGACGACGACCTATTTTTGTCAAAAGACCAAATGGTTTTTTGTTTAATTTTTTATGTCAAGATGTTTACTCATCTGCATAAACAGTCTTATTATTCTTGAATTGTAAGAGGGCGCTTTCGCTTCTCACCACACTTTTTCTTTTTTTTCTTTATTTCCGTAAATTGTAAGTTCGAAATCCTAAAATCCAAAAAAAGTGACAGGTTCCTGCCTATAACTGAGCGATCTCTCGTTCACTTTTTTGGCACCCATCTCCTTGGTAAGAACAATTCCATTGTTAATAAAAATTAATATTTTAGAAAAAACTTAAACCGCCTTTTTTTCATTTCACGCCAACCAAATCAAACGTTTTATTGATTTGGAGCTACGTTTTTGCAGATTCAACTGTTTCACCATTTCCACTGGCAAGCAAATAAATTTCCCACATTTTCATGGTCCAATTCGAGCCAGATATTTAGGAAGCAGAAGAATCATACTTCATAGGCGATTAAGTTTTTCCAATCCACTTCAATCATAACTTCATCAATTTCATCACTTCTGCCAAGGAGGATTTATTCCCCTCATCATATCTATCGCTGTCAAATCAGGTGTGTTTGCATTATTTTGATTTTCTTATAGTAGTACAAGTGCATTGCGTGTACAAGAAGCCGAGCTTCTTCTCGTTCATTCGATTATCGCGATCAAAATCCTCAAATTCCTCCACGAAATACGTGATCTTGATCCAATATAATTAAAAAAAAAGATATATTATTAATTTGTAATATAAAAGCAAAAAAAAAAAAAGTTCAAAAACAGCAAAAAATTTAAGTTTCCAATTTAAGACAGTGTTTTTTCATATAAAAGTGCATATATATACACATTAATACATACACTAAGGGAAAAAGTTATGTAGTCAGTACAGAGACAGCTATGTAAAATCTATGCACTGCAACTTGTATGAGAACGCAACAAGAGCAGTATTTACTGAGTAAAGGGAGCGTGTACTGACAAAACAAACAAAAAAAACAAATTGGCCATTTCAGCCCTTGAAAGGACTTTGACCGAGCTTCTTATGATCAATTGTGTTGTGTGTGTTATTAAATGTTTGCACACAATTGACCGAGAACTGGACCTACATGTTTTATGCCGACTCCGAACGGCTAAAGTTCATGTTCTCAAGAAGCTTTACATGGCATTATTTACTCTCTGAGGTTTGCCATTGTCTGCAGAGAGGTGGTGACCGATCAGAAAACTTTTTTATTGAAAAAACTTTCCGCCACGGCTGGGGATCGAACCCGGGCTCCGAGCATGCTAAGCCACACACTTAACCTGCATGCCACGGTCACCACAATATTGTGTAATATATAAGCTACATTATTTTGAATTTTTTTTTCTGAGAAAATAGTATTGCTTGATGATTTTTCTGGATGCTGTTAATATTCAGAATATATTAATTTTTCATTAAAACAATGTGCGGGCGGTGGTGTAGTGCTCAAAATGTAATGTATATAAGGATTTATAAATGTAATTATAGAGTATAAATATACAGTATTTTGGATTTTGAAAATTTTACCTTCAGGTAAATTGCTACAAATGGGGAAATAAAATAAGAGCCACACATTATTAAACAAAGAGCCGTACATGTCTATTGATGGTTTAAAGCATTTTTCCAGCAGGTCTTTTCTCCAATATATTTTTTTTTTAAATTAGTCCTGTTTTGTTATTCGGTTTAAGCAATTCTGTCCAAAAATAAATGACAGCCGTCCATACTTTTCCAATGGCATATTTATAACGAATATTGTATAAGAAATAATAAAGTTTTTTGAAGTTTTGTGAAAATAATCTAAAAAAATACATGAAAACATTATTATCATTAATCCAATTGCAAATATTTTCAATTTTTTGTTTCAGATTGAACGAACTTTTTCAGGCCTATAACTAGAGACAGTTTATTTGCTTACAATTTTTACACTTGTTAATATATACATATACGGAAAACATGATTTTTGGAGGTTTTTGCAAAATGGATTAGCTTACTGACGGATTTCGGTATAGCCAAAATATTTTGGGAATCACCGTAAAATACATCAACGTTAATTTTAGAATGGGTACAACTGGAAATTTTTTTTTCAAAGCACCTGTTCAAATTTTGTATGGTTTACTAAAAATTTTCAACTTCGGGACTTGCAAGGTCAAGACTAAGCAGTGGCGTACCGAGAGTCTAAGCCGCCCGGTGCGAATTCCAAATTTGCCGCCCCTCTCATATGCAACACAAAAAAAAACATCTTTTATATTAATTTACGGTTTTGTATGCATAGTTTTCACTTTAGAATGTGATCTTGCATTGTTCTTAATTATATAAAAAAAAAATTCTAATATACATATCATCAACCTATTTCTAATACCTATTTCTAAGTCTGGAAAAATGGAGCAAAACGCGCGCATGAGTCTATTTTTGCTCTCATTTCTCCCGTGGTATAACAAAACCAAGTAACTGGTAGTTAACTGCTAGTTACTTGGTTTTGTTGTTCTATCAAGTTTTAAAACCTAGAGCAAAAGGTCTACGAGCAACTTCAATCCATTTTTGCCTATCTCATTTCTAAACACTAATATTAAAACAGAAATAAAACAAGTAACTTGAAATGCTTTGATTAGATTAAAATGGGTTATAACAAAACCAAGTAACTTCAGTACTTTTCAGCACTTTACTTAAACGAAGTAAAATTTTATGAGAAAAAATTCACTTAAAAATACCGCAATCGAAAAATTATTTCCAAAATTTATTGAAAATTTTTTCTTAGTCACATCTTCTTCAAACGTATCGAATATATGTAATAAAAAACAGGGTACAATGTCGTCACTTGAAAAAAATGTCCATTTAATTGAAAGTTTATAAGTAATTATCTATCAAAACCAAGTATCTTGATAAATTCCTTGAATTTTTTAAAAAAATTCCATTTGCAGTATATGTGATTAAAACAAGAAAAAAATATTTTTTTGCGAAATTTTTTTCCGAAAAATATATTTGTAATTTTTACAATTATTTCTTATTTTTATTGAACTTATACACATTTTAAAACATTCAAATAAACAAAATTTTTTGAAGAATCAGTTTCTTTGTGCGCAATAGAAACAATATTCTGAAGTATCTTTCTCTCAACGAGAAACTCTTCCTTGTCAATTTCTTCGTGACAGAATTCATTCAGTTTACATTCCAACTTATCATTCAGGAGAGTCAAAGGAGTAAGAATTGCGTATTTTTCAGCAAGAACATGAAGCTGCTGAAACCTTGTGGTCATTCCTCAAAATCAGTTCAAAATTAATAATTGAATTAGAAAATGACCCAAATCAGTATAGACCACCACTAACTCCTCTCCAAACTGATTTTATTAAAACAGTGAAATCCCTTCAAAAATCACAAAAATTATAATAGATACGACTTAAAATTATACGCATGAGTCTTATTTCTTAATATGCACTCTGAACTTACAATTCGCCATAATCAAACGAAAAGTCCGCCTTCCTCCCACACTCAATTTTACCAAATATACCTTAGTTGAAAAATGTATTCTGTTAAACCATTTTTCTACTGGGCATTTCCACTGATAAGTTAAAGCACTTAAAAACTCAAAAAACTTTGAGTTACTCGAAAACATCCGTTATTCAATGCGAGTTTCAAGTCGCAGCCGAGTTACTCGAAAATTCAACTACTCGCACATGCCTAAATATTATGTCTTTTTTTATTTTTTTGGCAACTAATTTCAAGACTCGAAAAACGATTTTATATTTTGGTTGTGCTCAATACGAAGGTCATAAATATAGTTACATTTACAGTGGTGGCCAAATTTATTCATTAAGTTTAGTTCTTTCTTTTGTTTGTACACCTTAAAATGATATTGTACACATATTTATTTTGTAAAAGGCTTTATTTAGCTTCAGTGCCGCCCCTAAAATATTGCCGCCCGGGGCAATATAATAACGATATTATAAAGATATTTTATTGACGACGACCTATTTTTGTCAAAAGACCAAATGGTTTTTTGTTTAATTTTTTATGTCAAGATGTTTACTCATCTGCATAAACAGTCTTATTATTCTTGAATTGTAAGAGGGCGCTTTCGCTTCTCACCACACTTTTTCTTTTTTTTCTTTATTTCCGTAAATTGTAAGTTCGAAATCCTAAAATCCAAAAAAAGTGACAGGTTCCTGCCTATAACTGAGCGATCTCTCGTTCACTTTTTTGGCACCCATCTCCTTGGTAAGAACAATTCCATTGTTAATAAAAATTAATATTTTAGAAAAAACTTAAACCGCCTTTTTTTCATTTCACGCCAACCAAATCAAACGTTTTATTGATTTGGAGCTACGTTTTTGCAGATTCAACTGTTTCACCATTTCCACTGGCAAGCAAATAAATTTCCCACATTTTCATGGTCCAATTCGAGCCAGATATTTAGGAAGCAGAAGAATCATACTTCATAGGCGATTAAGTTTTTCCAATCCACTTCAATCATAACTTCATCAATTTCATCACTTCTGCCAAGGAGGATTTATTCCCCTCATCATATCTATCGCTGTCAAATCAGGTGTGTTTGCATTATTTTGATTTTCTTATAGTAGTACAAGTGCATTGCGTGTACAAGAAGCCGAGCTTCTTCTCGTTCATTCGATTATCGCGATCAAAATCCTCAAATTCCTCCACGAAATACGTGATCTTGATCCAATATAATTAAAAAAAAAAGATATATTATTAATTTGTAATATAAAAGCAAAAAAAAAAAAAGTTCAAAAACAGCAAAAAATTTAAGTTTCCAATTTAAGACAGTGTTTTTTCATATAAAAGTGCATATATATACACATTAATACATACACTAAGGGAAAAAGTTATGTAGTCAGTACAGAGACAGCTATGTAAAATCTATGCACTGCAACTTGTATGAGAACGCAACGAGATCAGTATTTACTGAGTAAAGGGAGCGTGTACTGAATACATATCAATTTATTCACTTTTTAAAATGAATAAAAAATGTATTCAATACATCATGTTATGTGTTGAGTACATAGCAGACTTCAATAGATACAAGCAAACGTGTACTCAATCAACGTGTTATGTAATTTTTTACAAAAACTTTACTCAATACATAAAATATAGACTCAGTACACGTCCCTCTTATACGATTGAAGTGACACATTTATTCAGTACATAACATATGGACTCAGTACCAGTGTTGCCGGAGTAAATTTATTTTTATATCCAAAACAGAAAATAAAAATAGCCAAAATGTAAAAAAAATAGCCAAAAGGTTAGTTAATTGTATAAGAAAAAAGAAACAAAACTAACATTCATACCTTTTTTAACTAACTGGTTTTGTGTACAACATAGTACCGTTTTTTACTGGAAACAGATTTACAAACATGTTTTTTTTAAATATGTTTTAAAACATTATGTGTTAAAAAAAATATAAGAGCATATTTTAAACACATTTAGGGCAAATATCCTTTAAAAAGACGGACCTTTTATATAGAAGGACCTTACCTCATTAATGTTTTACTTGATAAGAGTAAAAAAAAACTTAATAAAAATAAGGTTTGTATTTTCGGAAGTAAAAACAGTATTACATTTTTTTTTTAGCTTTGAACCAAGGATTTCAGTTAAACGTATTCAGTCAAGTCTGCCTTGGTTCAGAAATGGGAGATAGATAAGTAGGTGAGAAAGTGAAATCAAGTGAAACAAGTGGAGAATGTTATATATGTGGCGTAATGCTATATCAACTTACTTTTCCATGCTGACTTGCTTAATTATACTTTTGAAAACAAACCAGAATTACTTTCAATGATCAAAGTTATATACATTGTTGCATACTCTTATGTGACACATGATTCGAGATGTTGTATGTCTAATTATTGGATATTCTTGCGCTCGGCTGCACGATAAGCATCACTGGTAGGCCGTCTTCAAATGAAGAGAGAATTCACCCTCACGTTCAAATTTTAAATCATTTCCCTGCAAACATTTGGAAGACGATTGGCAGAAAAGTGGATTTTTCGTTGCACCAGTGATTCGCCCAAGTGTTTTTGGGAAAATGCATCGCTTTTCAATTGCTCAAACAATAAATGCGCGAATCACGAAAATTTTCAAAATGTTCCTTCGCTCATTTCGGCGATTGTTGGTAGATGGATTTTTGAAAAATATTCAAAATCAATTATGGGAATATGACAAAAGGCTCTGAAAAATTGTAAAAATTAATCAAAAAGTTGAAATAGTATAGTTTCGAAGCAGCGTCGTATTATATCGAAGCGAAATAAAAACAAATTCATAAAAACAAATTCGCAAAACCATTCACTGAATTCGGACAGAACAGCGATGCTTCAGAGCAAATTGCTAAGAACTCTTAAATGGACTTCGTTTGCCACCCTTTTCGGCGAATTTCTTATAACTCCTCTCGGCGGTACATTGGCGAATCTTCCCAGCGAACCGGCCTAAGCAGCTTACAGTCGGTGATACCCGGATGATGCGATTCTCAGGCAATTGAAAATGTTATATGTTAAATAAAAAATAAATTTTCGCCGGAATGCAAAAACATAGCCTGGTAAAAAAATAGCCAAATGAAAAATAAAATCGCCAAATAGCCAAAACTGATCACAAGCAAAAAAAATAGCCACTTTTGGCCATGATATAATAAAGAGGTACGGTAAAGAGATTCACCACACCGTCTACGAATGTCAAATCAAAAAAAATCAGTGCTGCCGTATCTTAAAAAGCATTCATTAAATATCCATGTTTGTCCACAGTGATTTTGTTGAATTACTTGGGCAGAAAACGGGGAAGTACATGTTTTGTAATTAAAAAATTATGCATCAGCTTTTTCGCTGCTCCACATTTGCTGATGTTTGAGGTAAGTCATTCGCTGAAATCCGTTCTGTGATACAGTACACGTTTCCTTGTGATACAGTCCACGTTTACAATACACGTTTCCTTGCCAAACGATGTTAAAAAATTATTTATTAGATTTAGAATGCATGCAAGAATAAAATCTTTAAATAAAAAATTAAGAATACAAAAAGCTAAACAAAAGCTAATGAGCAATTCTAAATTAGTAAAAATAAAACTTTAAAATTAAAATAAAAGCGTTTCTTATTTAACACATTCGTTCTTACGTTATCCTTTTAAGCCTTATAAAATTTCAATAAAAATAATTGTTATTACAAAAAACTAAAACGAAATGAAATGATGAAAGTTTGCTGTTTGCAAGATAGCAGCTGACTTATCTCTTCAAATGCACAATCAACTTAAGGGGACTTTCACAAATCTATCTGATAAAAATAATTTATTGCCCAAAATATCAGCTTGCCGCTTTTCATGAATACCCTCAATATCATCTCAAATAATATGAAGTTCATAGTTTATTTAATTATAAATACTGCTGGCATCAAAGAAATAAAATTACTTTTAATTTCAGAACAATTTATTATTTACAAATCGATATCGATATTTCTTCACGTTATTTCCCAAACTGAAGTAGTTTAAAAATTATATAAAAACGATTTAATAACGATATCGAGTCTGAAAATGCATTTCTTCTTATTTTATCCCTTTTACCCTCATATTTTTCCCTCTCAAAGTGTTTGTCCCACATTTATCAACTCAAAGAAAAAGTGGCATCGCTAATTTTCATTTTCACGTGTGCATGACATTCGTAGACGGTGTGGTGAATCTCTTTACCGTACCTCTTTATTATATCATGCTTTTGGCTATAAATAGCCAAAACGGCAACACTGCTCAGTACACGTATCTCTTGCACATCGGCACACGATTTTGCTGTTTTATGTCATTCGTTTCTTGATTTTCAAATAAGCAGCACCTCTAAAGCCTCTAGAAAATCAGAGCGGGAACGAGTTTATCCTGTACTCTAGAACAAAAGCGATGATTAGATAAGAAATAAATGGCTTGGTTTCTATAAGCAATTGCGAATTATTTTGTGAAATCTAGTCATTTTTTTATTAAGCTATTTATTGCATTTGTTGAAAAAGTGATTTAGGCACAGACATGAATTATGTATATATTCAATACATGAAATTATGAACAAAAAATATAAAATTATGTTTTTAGCATATGTTATGAGTAAATGATGTATGTACTCATTATATAAATGTATGCACTAAAAATATGTAATGAGTAAATTATGTATGCACTCATTACATAAAATTATGCATTTAAAATATGTAATGAGTAAATAATGTATGTACTCATTGCATAAAATTATGTACTCCAAATATGTAATGAGTAAATTATGTATGTACTGAGTCAATAATTTATGTAATACGTACATAAGATCTTTACTCATTACATAAAATTATTTGTAACAGTTTGCGATGAGTACAGTGAGCATGTACTCACCACATACATCCATGAATTCACGACACATATTTATGCGTTGAGTACATAAAATTCTTTATTGACTACATAACCGCTTGAAAGCATTATGTAGTCAATAAAGATTTCTGTGTGCAGAAAACTATGCGATGAGTACATAGATTTATGTATTGAGTCCATAGGTTTTTCCCTCTGTGTATAGATGTTTGCACATTTGTTAAAAGAAGCTGTCAAAAAAATATTAACTAAGACGGACAAATATAGATCACGTTGTTTTACGCAGAATTACGCAATTCTGGTGAGTTGTTTCATGTAATTTTGCTTAAAAATTTCATTGAAAACAAAAAATATTAAATACTCCTATAAAAAATAATAAGAAAAATCATAAACATAAAAATTAAAATTGTAGCAAAATATGTTGATACAAATTTCGTGCATTCATATTTATATAGAGCGCGGTCGCAATATATAAACGAATTCAGCACTCTCACCTTATACACGATCGATTAGGCGTAAATTGCTTGCCACCAATATCCAATAATAAAACCAATATCGGTTAGGCGTTAATTATTTTTATCCAATATCAGAACCCTTTTGATCTTAGCAGCATTATTTTCTGTGCGCCAAAACAGTGCTTCTCAAACTGTTGCTTAATTATGCATAAAAACAAACAAAAGCTTTAAGCATATCGAACAGCTGTTTGTTATTACAAACAATGCAATGCTATTGAACCCATTACAACTGTGGTCATAGAGATTCTAAGCTTTGCTCAAATTTGTGCACTACGCAAGTCATCATTTGAACAATATAATATAAATAAAACCAAATAAATTAATTAAAATTAAACAGGAATATTCAAAGCTAAATATTTAAATAATTTATAACATAATATATATAAAAAAAAAATATATATATAAACAATAACATAATATTAAATAGCAATATAACGAACATGTTATAAAAGTCATCGAAACAACATTTTTGTTTCATAAATTACGTTTAAAATATTTCCTTTTTATCGAAATCATAACCGTATTTATGATCTTTTTGAAAGACCATCTTTTCTAGTTTTATACCTGCTGTTTTTTATTGAGAAAAAAAAAAGAAAAAAAGATACACATATCATTCAAGTGAAAATATTTTCTTTAAAATTTCCATCGTGATGATAGTTATATTTTGTCGAGATAAAAATCTTTTCATCGATTAGTTCGTGTTATTAAACAAATTAAAAAAAAAAAAAAAGTTTTTTTTCTTGAATTTTTTCGTCATCCGATTTTTGGGTTTAAAATATTTACTTTCGAATTCGTATTATTTTCTTTCTTAATATTTCATTCGATGTTTTCCTAAATTCAGATTACTGATTTTTTCCTATTCCGTTATATCTTATCAATTTTCACGTGGCAAAGTTGATTTCTTACAAATCGGTTTTTGATTCTAATTTATCAATTTCAATAGCAGAATAAACATAATTTGTTTAACTCGGAAGTACCAAGTAATTTCATCCGCACCTATTCCAAAACTGAACATTTTGAATTAATTTATTTTCTTTCTAATTTTTTATCAAAATCAATTTTTAATTATATTTTTTATAACTATATTTTCTTGCGTCAAAATATCATAATGGTATTGATTTAAAAATTTAAAATCTGCTTTTTGATTCGGCCTTGGTCATAACGATTATTCGCACCTTTCTTATCTCGATTTTTTCTGTCTTTGGTTTTGCTTGGAATTGAAATCAAAATAATCTTCTTTTATCTTCATCGACACTCTTCATCTGCTTCTTTCGATTTCTAAATTCTTTGCTGGATCTTCTGAGAATAGGTATCTTAGAACAATTTAGAATCAAATTGGTATAGTTTCTCGGCTTTAGGCAGATTTCAGTGATGCAAATATTTCCCAATATTCAGCAGCCACCATGGAAGTACACAAGGATGAAATGAAAGTTATCTGGATCAATGTGAAGTAAGCATATGAAGCATGCTTAAAAGAACTAGCTTCACCTAAGGACAAGGACACAGACTGCGAGTATGACATGGAAACCATTAAAAATCGATATCATAGCTGCTATCAAAGCTATGTCCGGTGTATCTCAAGGCTCACTGAAAATATTCAACAAATATCAGCTACGTCGACTTCCTCTCCTACACTCTAAAAAGTGAAGCGTATTTTAAAGACTGCCTTTAAATCAACTTGTGCCTCAATTTAAGCATGATTTGCATTTTACTATTCTAAATGCTTAAAAACTCAAAGAACCATGTTTGAAGTCAGCTTTTGGAAGTTGATTTCAAGACAAGCTAGCTTAATTTAAACAAATTTATGGGTTTTAATATTAAAAATGGCTACAATTCATCATATCAGTCTTAATTTAAGATAAGTTGCATTGATATACAAGCCAATTTGTTAACGATAAAAACTGAAATTCAGCGAAGGCAAGGCTGCATTTACCATATAACTGTCTTTAAGTAAGACATCATTGAATGCTGTTTTACAGTATAAAAAAAGTGTGCGTGTCAGCTACGACGCGCGATTGGAGTTTACTTCTTATTGATTGCCTTGGAATTTTATATAATCATGTACAATAGGCAAAGTGGTTAAATATATAAACTCATCATGTATTAACAGTAAACATTATTAATTTCATTACCAAAATGTAATGTCGCTACCAACAACTGAGGCAGTAAAATTTAAATAACTAAAACTCGAAACGTAAAAAATTGAAGTAAAATTTTTTACAAATCGTGATAATTGAACACGTCCCCAGTGTTCTTTCAAAAAACTAAATATAAATTAAGGTTTTCTCTCAAAAATATTATTTTAATATGAAATCCATTAAAGTTTCAATGACCCAGCCTAGACCTCAGATAGTCCAGTTACATCCGCTTGACCACAGAATCATCCATTTTTGTCTAAATGCTTCGTGGAATTCATAAAAGTGACAATGACCTCAGAAAATCCCATTGCATCCGATTGGCCATAGAATCACCCATTTTGGTCCAAATGTTCCATGGAACCCATAAAAGTTCCAATGACCCGCCTATGACCTCAGATAATCCCATTGCATCCGATTGGCCATAGAATCACCCATTTTGGTCCAAATGTTCCATGGAACCCATAAAAGTTCCAATGACCCGTCTATGACCTTAGATAATCCCATTGCATCCGATTGGCCATAGAATCATCCATTTTGGTCCAAATGTTCCATGGAACCCATAAAAGTTCCAATGACCAGTCTATGATCTTAGATAATCCCATTGCATCCGATTGGCCATAGAATCATCCATTTTGGTCCAAATGTTCCATGGAACCCATGAAAGTTCCAATGACCCGCCTATGACCTTAGATAATCCCATTGCATCCGATTGGCCATAGAATCACCCATTTTGGTCCAAATGTTCTATGGGACCATTAAAAGTTCCAATGACCCGCCTATGACCTCAGATAATCCCATTTCATCCGATTGGCCATAGAATCATCCATTTTGGTCCAAATGTTCCATGGAACCCATGAAAGTTCCAATGACCCGCCTATGACCTTAGATAATCCCATTGCATCCGATTGGCCAGAGAATCATCCATTTTGGTCCAAATGTTCCATGGGACCATTTAATGTTCCAATGACCTTCCTGTGACCTCAGATAATCCCATTGCATCCGATTGGCCATAGAATCACCCATTTTGGTCCAAATGTTCCATGGAACCATTAAAAGTTCCAATGACCTTCCTGTGACCTCAGATAATCCCATTGCATCCGATTGGCCATAGAATCATCCATTTTGGTCCAAATGTTCCATGGGACCATTTAATGTTCCAATGACCTTCCTGTGACCTCAGATAATCCCATTGCATCCGATTGGCCATAGAATCACCCATTTTGGTCCAAATGTTCCATGGAACCATTAAAAGTTCCAATGACCTTCCTGTGACCTCAGATAATCCCATTGCATCCGATTGGCCATAGAATCACCCATTTTGGTCCAAATGTTCCATGGAACCCATAAAAGTTCCAATGACCCGCCTATGACCTCAGATAATCCCATTGCATCCGATTGGCCATAGAATCACCCATTTTGGTCCAAATGTTCCATGGAACCCATAAAAGTTCCAATGACCCGCCTATGACCTCAGATAATCCCATTGCATCCGATTGGCCATAGAATCACCCATTTTGGTCCAAATGTTCCATGGAACCCATAAAAGTTCCAATGACCCGCCTATGACCTCAGATAATCCCATTGCATCCGATTGGCCATAGAATCACCCATTTTGGTCCAAATGTTCCATGGAACCCATAAAAGTTCCAATGACCCGCCTATGACCTCAGATAATCCCATTGCATCCGATTGGCCATAGAATCATCCATTTTGGTAGAAATGTTCCATGGAACCCATAAAAGTTCCAATGACCCATCTCTGACCTCAGATAATCCCATTGCATCCGATTGGCCATAGAATCATCCATTTTGGTCCAAATGTTGCTTCAACCAATAAAAGTTCCAATGACTCTCCTGTCACCTCCATGGAATCCATGGAATCCATTAAAGTGCTAATGACCCGCCTGTGACCTTGATAATCCCATTGCATCCGAATGGCCATAGAATCATCCATGTTTTGTCCAAATTCTCCATGGAATCCATTAAAGTGCCAATGATCTGCCTGTGACCTGGATAATTCCATTGCATTCGATTGGCCAAGCATAACGCAAAAATAGTTGAAAATTCAACCATAACGCAAAAAATAGTTGAAAATTCAAACGTAACGAAAAAAAGTTGAAAATTCAACCATAACGCAAAAAATAGTTGAAAATTCAAACGTAACGAAAAATAGTTGAAAATTTGACTTTACCCCCTAATATAATTTCTTTATATGCAAATCGATTCTAAAGGAGTAAACTCCAATGACCGATTGGCCATAGAATCACCCATTTTGGTCCAAATGTTCTATGGGACCATTAAAAGTTCCAATGACCCGTCTATGACCTCAGATAATCCCATTGCATCCGATTGGCCATAGAATCACCCATTTTGGTCCAAATGTTCCATGGAACCCATAAAAGTTCCAATGACCCTCCTATGACCTCAGATAATCCCATTGCATCCGATTGGCCATAGAATCATCCATTTTGGTCCAAATGTTCCATGGAACCCATAAAAGACACAATGACCCGCCTATGACCTCAGATAATCCCATTGCATCCGATTGGCCATAGAATCATCCATTTTGGTAGAAATGTTCCATGGAACCCGTAAAAGTTCAAATGACCCGCCTGTGACCTCAGATAATCCCATTGCATCCGATTGGCCATAGAATCACCCATTTTGGTCCAAATGTTCCATGGGACCATTAAAAGTTCCAATGACTCGCCTATGACCTCAGATAATCCCATTGCATCCGATTGGCCATAGAATCACCCATTTTGGTCCAAATGTTCCATGGGACCATTTAAAGTTGCAATGACCCGCCTATGACCTCAGATAATCCCATTGCATCCGATTGGCCATAGAATCATCCATTTTGGTAGAAATGTTCCATGGAACCCATAAAAGTTCCAATGACCCGCCTATGACCTCAGATAATCCCATTGCACCCGATTGGCCATAGAATCACCCATTTTGGTCCAAATGTTCCATGGAACCCATAAAAGTTCCAATGACCCGCCTATGACCTCAGATAATCCCATTGCATCCGATTGGCCATAGAATCACCCATTTTGGTCCAAATGTTCCATGGAACCCATAAAAGTTCCAATGACCCGCCTATGACCTCAGATAATCCCATTGCATCCGATTGGCCATAGAATCACCCATTTTGGTCCAAATGTTCCATGGAACCCATAAAAGTTCCAATGACCCGCCTATGACCTCAGATAATCCCATTGCATCCGATTGGCCATAGAATCACCCATTTTGGTCCAAATGTTCCATGGAACCCATAAAAGTTCCAATGACTCGCCTATGACCTCAGATAATCCGATTGGCCATAGAATCACCCATTTTGGTCCAAATGTTCCATGGAACCCATAAAAGTTCCAATGACCCGCCTATGACCTCAGATAATCCCATTGCATCCGATTGGCCATAGAATCACCCATTTTGGTCCAAATGTTCCATGGAACCCATATAAGTTCCAATGACCTTCCTGTGACCTCAGATAATCCCATTGCATCCGATTGGCCATAGAATCATCCATTTTGGACCAAATGTTCCATGGAACCCATAAAAGTTCCAATGACCCGCCTATGACCTCAGATAATCCCATTGCATCCGATTGGCCATAGAATCACCCATTTTGGTCCAAATGTTCCATGGAACCCATAAAAGTTCCAATGACCCGCCTATGACCTCAGATAAGCCCATTGCATCCGATTGGCCATAGAATCACCCATTTTGGTCCAAATGTTCCATGGGACCATTAAAAGTTCCAATGACCCGCCTATGACCTCAGATAATCCCATTGCATCCGATTGGCCATAGAATCACCCATTTTGGTCCAAATGGCCATAGAATCACCCATTTTGGTCCAAATGTTCCATGGAACCCATAAAAGTTCCAATGACCCGCCTATGACCTCAGATAATCCCATTGCATCCGATTGGCCATAGAATCACCCATTTTGGTCCAAATGTTCCATGGAACCCATAAAAGTTCCAATGACCCGCCTATGACCTCAGATAATCCCATTGCATCCGATTGGCCATAGAATCACCCATTTTGGTCCAAATGTTCCATGGAACCCATAAAAGTTCCAATGACTCGCCTATGACCTCAGATAATCCGATTGGCCATAGAATCACCCATTTTGGTCCAAATGTTCCATGGAACCCATAAAAGTTCCAATGACCCGCCTATGACCTCAGATAATCCCATTGCATCCGATTGGCCATAGAATCACCCATTTTGGTCCAAATGTTCCATGGAACCCATATAAGTTCCAATGACCTTCCTGTGACCTCAGATAATCCCATTGCATCCGATTGGCCATAGAATCATCCATTTTGGACCAAATGTTCCATGGAACCCATAAAAGTTCCAATGACCCGCCTATGACCTCAGATAATCCCATTGCATCCGATTGGCCATAGAATCACCCATTTTGGTCCAAATGTTCCATGGAACCCATAAAAGTTCCAATGACCCGCCTATGACCTCAGATAAGCCCATTGCATCCGATTGGCCATAGAATCACCCATTTTGGTCCAAATGTTCCATGGGACCATTAAAAGTTCCAATGACCCGCCTATGACCTCAGATAATCCCATTGCATCCGATTGGCCATAGAATCACCCATTTTGGTCCAAATGTTCCATGGAACCCATAAAAGTTCCAATGACTCGCCTATGACCTCAGATAATCCGATTGGCCATAGAATCACCCATTTTGGTCCAAATGTTCCATGGAACCCATAAAAGTTCCAATGACCCGCCTATGACCTCAGATAATCCCATTGCATCCGATTGGCCATAGAATCATCCATTTTGGTCCAAATGTTCCTTGGAAAATACAAAAGACACAATGACCCGCCTGTGACCTCTCATAATCCCTTTGCATCCGATTGGCCATAGAATCACCCATTTTGGTCCAAATGTTCCATGGAACCCATATAAGTTCCAATGACCTTCCTGTGACCTCAGATAATCCCATTGCATCCGATTGGCCATAGAATCATCCATTTTGGACCAAATGTTCCATGGAACCCATAAAAGTTCCAATGACCCGCCTATGACCTCAGATAAGCCCATTGCATCCGATTGGCCATAGAATCACCCATTTTGGTCCAAATGTTCCATGGGACCATTAAAAGTTCCAATGACCCGCCTATGACCTCAGATAATCCCATTGCATCCGATTGGCCATAGAATCACCCATTTTGGTCCAAATGGCCATAGAATCACCCATTTTGGTCCAAATGTTCCATGGAACCCATAAAAGTTCCAATGACCCGCCTATGACCTCAGATAATCCCATTGCATCCGATTGGCCATAGAATCATCCATTTTGGTCCAAATGTTCCATGGAACCCATAAAAGTTCCAATGACCCGCCTATGACCTCAGATAATCCCATTGCATCCGATTGGCCATAGAATCATCCATTTTGGTAGAAATGTTCCATGGAACCCATAAAAGTTCCAATGACCCATCTCTGACCTCAGATAATCCCATTGCATCCGATTGGCCATAGAATCATCCATTTTGGTCCAAGTGTTCCATGGAACCCATAAAAGTTCCAATGACCCGCCTGTAACCTCAGATAATCCCATTGCATCCGATTGGCCATAGAATCATCCATTTTGGTCCAAATGTTGCTTCAACCCATAAAAGTTCCAATGACTCCCCTGTCACCTCCATGGAATCCATGGAATCCATTAAAGTGCTAATGACCCGCCTGTGACCTTGATAATCCCATTGTATCCGAATGGCCATAGAATCATCCACTTTTGTCCAAATTCTCCATGGAATCCATTAAAGTGCCAATGATCTGCCTGTGACCTGGATAATTCCATTGCATTCGATTGGCCAAGCATAACGCAAAAATAGTTGAAAATTCAACCATAACGCAAAAAATAGTTGAAAATTCAAACGTAACGAAAAAAAGTTGAAAATTCAAGCATAACGCAAAAAATAGTTGAAAATTCAAACGTAACGAAAAATAGTTGAAATTTGACTTTACCCCCTAATATAATTTCTTTATATGCAAATCGATTCTAAAGGAGTAAACTCCAATAAACTCCAAAAACGCAAAAGTAATTTCAGCAAAAGCAGTCTTAATGCTGTTGCAGCTTATTTTAAGACAGTTTTTTAGCTTATATGAAGATTTACTTTTTACAGTGTAGGCCGCATGATATTCCATCCAGTTCCAACTTCCACTTACCTCCATGTGACACTGATGTATTCAGTGGAGATTATCTAATGTGGCCGTCCTTCCGTGACCTGTTCACAGCCATTTATGTGAATAATACTCGGCTAAGTCCAGTGGAGAAGCTTTTTCATTTGAACAATAAAACTCGAGGAGAAGCTCGAGATATTGTCAAAAAATCTCCTTTAACAAATGAAGGTTTTTCATCAGCGTGGCGTAATTAACGTGAACGTTTTGAAAATAAACGTATTCTCGTAAATAGCCAACTGAAAATTTTGTTTAATCTTCCATTCATACCCACTAAATCTGGTCAAGCGTTACAAAATCTACAAAGAGACATTAATAGTTGCATAACAACCCTTCAACTTTACGATATAAAATTTCATGATTGGGATTGTATATTTATTTATTTGTGTTCCACACGTTTGCCTGAAACGACTTTGGCTCTTTGGGAACAATCCATTCAAAATAAGACAGACATTCCAAAATGGGAAGCCTTAGATAATTTCTTGACCAATCGTTATCAAACACTCGAAACCATTTCAGATATTCAAAATTCGAATCTTCCAAAGTATTTACCTAAAAAATCTCCTTTAAATTCAACTAATTCAAATCCACCACGCCGAGTGAGCATATATCATTCGAAGATTGCCGGTTCTTTTTGTAAGCTTTGTCCAGAAGAGCAACATCCAATTTGACAATGTGCTCGTTTTCAGGAATTCAACATTGAAGAAAGAATTCATTACATAAAAAGCCAAAAAGCCTTTGTATCAATTGCTTTGCTCGTGGCCATACTGTCCGAGATTGCAAAAGTTCCTATAATTGTTATATCTGTAACAAACGACATAATACGCTTTTACATCCATCCAATTTAAGTCCAAATAACAATGTTCCACCTTTTGAAACTTCTAATAGAGATAAAAATGATACCAGTATCATTCCCAGTATTAACATGCAGCAGGCACCCGTTCAGTCAATACAGTCCGCTAATTTATCTTTGCCTGTTGATAATATTCAAACATGTTTTTCTACAAATTTCAAGGGCATTCTTTTAGGTACCGCCATGGTTCATATATGCCACTTAGGTACAATTTTTTCTGCTCGAGCCCTCATCGATACTGGTTCAGAAGGAACTTTCATTTCCGAACGTTTATTTAAATTACTAAAACTTCCATCTTCTTCAATAAGGGCTAAAATTTCAGGTCTTAATAATACTACTTCTGCTAGAGTTGATAAAATATGCTCTTTTATCTTAAGCTCACCAATTAATACTACAATTCAAATTGAAGCCAACGCTTTAGTCCTGCCACAACTCACAGGAAGTCTTCCAACTTCTCCTATAGATCCTTCAGCTTTTAATAATATTTCTGAATTACAGCTCGCAGACCCACAGTTTTTTAAGACTTCTCAGGTTGATCTGCTGATTGGCGGTGATCTTCTTCCATTTATCCTATCAGATGGGATAAAACATAACATTTGTGGTTCCTTATTAAGTCAAGAAACCATATTTGGTTGGATATTGACTGGGCCTGTATCCAACAAATCTATTTCTTCATTCTCAACATGTGTTTCATACTTCAATGAAGTGTCACTAGAAAAGGCAATTTCTCGATTTTTGGAGGTGGAGGATCTCCCACAAAAACAATTACTCAACCAAGCTGATCATTTTTGTGAACAATTGTATGTTCGAACAACGAAAAGAAACAGCGATGGTCGCTATGTTGTTCAATTACCATTCAAAGAAGGGTCCCCAGAAACCCTAAAGTTAGGTCATTCGAGATCAATTGCTCATGGGCAATTTTTACGAAATGAAGCTCGATTGTTACAAAACCCTATCTTTAAAATGCAATATGACAGCGTCGTAGGCGACTATCTTGACCTTGGACACATGCATGCAGTTCTGAAACAAAAAGATGAGTATGTTCAACCTCACTACTATTTGCCTCATCATGCTGTCATCAAACCCGACAGCTCTACCACAAAAGTACGCGTTGTATTCAACGCTTCCAGTCTGTCATCCAATGGCAAAAGCCTTAACGATGTTTTATACACTGGGCCTGTACTTCAAGCCGACCTTAATCTATTATTACTTAAATGGCGTTTTTATAAATACGTTTTTAACAGCGATCTACAGAAAATGTATCGCCAAATCCTAGTTGACCCTAGCCATTGTCCTTATCAACGCATTCTTTTTCGAGAATCTCCCACAAAATCAGTTTGTGATTTTGAACTTAAAACAGTAACATTCGGAGTTAACTGTGCCCCATTTTTAGCCATCCGTACACTTCATCAACTAGCTAACGATGTTGAAAACACATATCCACTTGCAAGCAAGATTCTTCGAAATAACATGTATGTAGATGATGTGCTAGCTGGAGCTCATGACATCCATTCCGCTTTGAGTTCGCGTAATGAACTCATTTCTGCTTTGGCTTCAGCTGGATTTTCTCTGAGAAAGTCAAAGTTAGTTCTTGAAGGAATTCCCTTAGAACACCTTCTCAATTTAGATTTTTTGCGTTTTGAAGAATGCAGCACCGCAAAAACACTCGGCATACGATGGAATGCAAGCTTAGACTCTTTTTTATTTTCTGTTCCATTGCTGCCCTTAAGAAGCACATTCACAAAACGTGAAGTGCTTTCTCAAATTGCAAAGCTTTTTGATCCTTCTGGCTGGCTTGGACCTTGTAGCGTACTGGCCAAAATATTAATGCAAGATATATGGCAAGAGAAAATAGATTGGGATGACAATTTACCATCCAACTGCCTTAAGAAATGGCAAACATTTATATGCAATTATCCGCATATTAACGAAATACGTATTCCGCGATGGATAAGTTATTCTCCACAATATAATATACAATTCCACGCATTTTGTGATGCCTCTGAGAAGGCTTATGCTACGACTCTTTATGTGAGAGTAGATCATCAAAATTCAGTCTCCATTCACTTACTTGCGGCAAAAACAAGAGTTGCGTCAATAAAAACTATCTCAATTCCACGACTTGAACTGTGTGGTGCAGTTTTATTAGCAGATATGATTGACGCTTTATTACCACGTCTTGAGGTTAATATTCATGAAACATTTTTCTGGACTGATTCCACTATAGTCTTGGCTTGGTTACGAAAGCCACCATGCCAGTGGTCCACATTTGTTGCCAATCGTGTATCTAAAATCGTGCAAAGTATTGGACAGTCTAATTGGTTTCATGTTGATACGCAAAGCAATCCTGCAGATTTGGCTAGTCGCGGTCTTTCACCACAAGAAATTATCCAAAACACTTTGTGGTGGAACGGGCCAGAATGGCTTAAATTTCCCCAATCCAAGTGGCCAAGTGCGCACGCAAACTCTAATTTTGACACTTCCTTAGAAAGGAAACCCTTAAAATCATTCTTCACATATTTCGAACATTACGACGATATATTAGAAAGATTTTCTGAACTCCCAAAAGCAATTCGAGTTATCGCTTTATATATCGTTTCTTTCACCGTATTCATCCCAAACATCGGTTAAAACATTCTTATGAATCTAATCTCATATCGGCTTCTGAAGTAAGCAATATAAAGACTCACATTATGATTCTGTGCCAAAAGGTAGCATATCCTTCAGAGTATCGAAATCTTTCTTTTAAACAACCCATTGCATCTTCTAGTGCCATTCTGAACCTCAATCCATTCATGGATGGTAAGGGTCTCCTTAGAGTTTGCGGTCGTTTATCCAATTCACCTTATTTTTCATACGATGAGCGTCACCCAATTATCCTACCATGTAATTGTCAATTCACTCGTCTCTTGGTAAATTTTACGCACAAGATTTCCTTCCATGGAGGTAATCAGTTGATGCTCCGACTAATTAGACTACAACTTTGGATACCGAAAGTAAAGAACTTAATAAAAGCTAGTATAAACAAATGCAAAGCTTGTGTTGTCTTCAAACAAAGCCTGCAAACGCAACTAATGGGTAGCTTGCCGCCGGAACGTACAGTTCTTACTAGGCCATTTGCACATACTGGTCTTGACTTTGCAGGACCATTCGATATAAAAAACTACACTGGAAGAGCATGCCTTATTACTAAAGGATATGTGTGCGTCTTTGTATGTTTTTCTATAAAAGCCATACATCTTGAAGCAACTTCCAATCTTTCTACCGACGCGTTCTTAGGCGCTTTTCACAGATTTGTCTCCAGACGTGGATGTCCTCTTCATCTTTATTCCGACAACGGAACGACATTCGTCGGAGCCTCAAAAAGACTAACACATGATTTCCTTCAAGCATCACGCTCAGCTCTTATATCTAGTCAGAGTTTTCAACAAATTTCATGGCATTTCATACCCCCTGGCGCTCCACACATGGGTGGACTCTGGGAAGCTGGCGTGAAAAGTTTCAAAACGCACTTTTTCAAAGTAGCAGGCTCCTTGAAATATACTTTTAAAGAACTTGCAACTCTTCTCTCCAGAATTGAAGCTTGTCTTAATTCACGACCAATATCTCCAATGTCCGAGAACCCTGAAGATATTTCCGCTCTAACGCCAGGTCATTTTTTAATTGGTGGACCAATTTTATCACTAATAGATCCAAACATCTCAGAACAATCAATATCAATAATTAATAGGTGGTAAAGACTCAAGGCTCTTCACCAAAATTTCTGCGCTCGTTGGAAAAACGAATATTTGAAAGAACTTCACAAGCGTAACAAATGGAAATCCCCTTCAGAAAACATAAAAGAAAATACAATGGTCATAGTAAAAGAAGACAATCTACCACCAAATGAATGGCGCTTAGGTAGAGTAACAAAGGTATATTTCGGTCCAGATAATAATGTCCGAGTTGTCGATATTGCTACCGATCGTGGTTTAATCAAAAGACCAATAGCAAAACTTGTTGTGCTTCCAGCTTAACATTTATTTTTTCTCTTATTTTTTTCTTCTTATTAAATCCTAACACTTCGCAAACTCATATTACAGAACATAATGACCAACGACATGAAAAAATCTACAAAAATCCGGAGCAGCGGAAGTCCAAGAACTCCAAGCAATCTCAAGTCCAAGTCATTCCAGTGCAAAATTTGTCCACGTCATCATGCGCTTCGATTTTGTAAAAAATTTCTAACAATGAATACCGAACAGCGAATGCGTGTAGTTCTTCTACACAAATACTGTGCAAACTGTTTAGCTCATAAACACTCTGGAGATTCATGCCTAAGTGGATCTAAATGTCACTATTGTCAGGAGGATCATCATACGCGTCTTCATGATCGATTTATGAGCGACTTCGAAACACATCTTCCAGATCAATCGGAGAACTGTTTAAAATCATCATCTATTCTGACGCAACATTCTATTAGCCTTTTTCCAACTGCTTACATAAAAAATGATGACAACATTGAACTTCATTATGTTCGCGCTCTTTTGGATACTTGTGCAGCACACAGTAGAATTTCTTCGTCATTAGTGAAGAAATTGAAGCTGCTGACAACTTCAATTGGAAGCGAAAAAGTGTGCTCTGTAGCTATCGGAGCTCGTTTTGATGTGGCAGTGAAAATAGATGCGATCCTACGTGTTGATAATCGCATAACTATGAAGACGCCCACAAAATCAATAGATGACAAAATAAAAGAACATTTTTCCAATTTGCTGCTTGCGGACTCCAAATTTTTTAAGTCTGCGCCAATATTCATAGTTTTAGGTGCTGACCTCTATCCGAAAATAATTAAATCCGGTGTCATACCTAGCACTGGTGGCCTTCCGCTGGCTCAAAATTCAGTGTTTAGATGGGTGCTTTCCGGCCCATGTGCCCTATAAAGTTTATATATGGGTTCATTCTTTACCTACATTTAAAACGCACGCACGCATGTACTATTATATTGAAAAGTTTGAATATATGCAAATACACATTTTATAATATCTCATACATTTTATATACTTTAACTATCATCTAATTCATATTATTTTATACATTGTCAATATTCCAATTTGAAGTACACTTTTAACACTTAGTTATCTTATATCATGAATTTATAAAGCTAAATTATGTAAGAAATGTATACATATATATCTATATCCTTTCAATTTTATTGCAGCCGTACTGCAAGGCGGGCGGCATGTTTATGTCAAGATGTTTACTCATCTGCATAAACAGAGAGTATACTTTTTCTTTTTTTTCTTTATTTCCGTAAATTGTAAGTTCGAAATCCTAAAATCCAAAAAAGTGACAGGTTCCTGCCTGTAACTGAGCAATCTCTCGTTCACTTTTTTGGCACCCATCTCCTTGGTAAGAACAATTCCATTGTTAATAAAAATTAATATTTTAGAAAAAACTTAATCCGCCTTTTTTTCATTTCACGTTTCACCATTTCCACTGGCAAGCAAATAAATTCCCCACATTTTCATACACGTTTACACAACTATTGCTTTAATAATCTTATTTTACGCAAAGCAACAGTATTTATTAAACATATCGTCGCTGCGCCTAAAAAATCAGGTATGTGATTTTTTATAATTTTTTTTTTATTGTATAATTGAATAGCTCTACTCAATGCCCATCTGTGCGCTGAAGGGCTTTTCGTTATCTCTTTTGGTCTAAACATTGGAGATATTTTTGCAATAAATTCCTTGTAGAGTTTTTAAAATTTTTAATTAAAAATTTGAAAAATCGGTTATGTGATCGAAAAATTTGATCATAGTAATAACAGAATGCCCGTAAAAAAATCGGCTATGTGTCTGAAAATGGAGGAATGCATCCTCGCTTCGTGCTGGAATAAGAAGTTTAAGTTTTTTTTTAATACTTATCTCTAGAATTTTATAGCAAAAAATACAAAATTATGACATTGCAATAAATTTGGAAGCGCAGAGAATAAATCAGTTTTTTTGCTCTCCTGAAAAGTTGTCGAAAAACACATAGCTGAATTTTTAGGCGCAGCGACGATATATTATTTTGAATAGGAAAAGTATTAGAAAACGCAGCAGTTAACTTTTCATGCTTCATTTGGCACAGTAAAAATGACAATTCTATTTCAATAGACAGAAATTTTGTTAAACTCCGATTGTTTCCGATTGGCACACAGCCTTATAAATGTTCGGCATGTTCGAATACTTGTCAATGCATGTTCGAATACTTGTCAATTTAAATTCGCATTTTACGCTTCTCCCTAATGTGAACACTTGACATTTAGTTGAATTTTCGAACTTCTAAATGCGCATTTAGAAATCAGTGTGAACGTACTATAAAGTAAAAGTATGAGTGCGTTGCATTTTGGCACAACTTTGCTTAATACTATGTTCACACTTCGCATTTATTTCATTAATGCTTCTCTAAATAAATGCGCATTTACCCATAGAAAATTCTGTCAAGTTAATTCACTTAAATGCTACTTCTAAAGCTGGAAGTTCATTCGATGCATTTGCGTTTTTCATCCGTTTACTCGCTGGCGTTATAAAGTAGAAGTATGTGAAAGCTTATGGGAGAGAGTTCTATGGTTGTGAACGTAACGCTGGCAAAACGCTAGTTACGCAAGAAAGTTGAAAGTATTTCAACTTTTCTTGCGTAAATTGCGTTTTTTGACAGCTCGTTACTTATGACGAAAAGCGAGAAGAAAGTATAGTAACGAGTCAGAAGCAATTGCTTTCAGGGATGTCTCTTGCACATAGATCTTGAAAATTTTAAATGTCTTAGATTTTTTTTTGATAATTTGTTACCATGACGTGTTTAATACTTAGAATCTTAATTTTTATGATTATAAAAGAAAACATTTTGAGTATTTTTGTGTAAAAATTATGAAAATTATTGAGAAATATGACGCTAAGAACATAGAAACTTTTTATAATGTTTCAGCCCTTGCTTGCTCTGAACGTAAAACGCAGTGATTGAACTCTACCATCATTTTCTTGCGTAAATTGCTGTAGCGAGTAAACGGACGGAAAACGCAAATGCATCGAATGAACTTCCAGCTTAATGAGCATATAGCAGTTTGCGACCCTGATTCGATATTCGAAAAACTGCTACTCGCTACTTTTTGCTCATCTCTGACTTGAACTCGTATCATTAGTTGTCAATTTTGTTTACTGTCAGATTTTTTTTGCTTAGGCTGTGTTCCAATCGGAAACTTTTGACTCGGATTGATACTCAGTGTATAGTATAAATTTTGACAAGAGGGAAGAGAATTTTTGACACAAGCGAAAATTAAAGAAAAAATCATGTCTTAGTTGCATTGAAGTTTGGAAAAATTAAGAGGAGGGTTGTGTAAAATATATTAGCTACATTATTTTGTTTTTTTTTTTCTGAAAAAATAGTATTGCTTGATGATGTTTCTGGATGCTGTTAATATTCAGAATATATTAATTATACCCTAAACCTGAAAGGTCTATATATAACTTGGGTATATTAACTTTGTGCAAACGTTTGTAACGCATAGAACGAAGCGAGTCCGGTATAGAAAAGTATATATATTCTTGATCAGCGTCACCTCGTGAGTCGAGCTATTCATGTCCGTCCGTCCGTCCGTCTGTCCGTCCGTCCGTCCGTCCGTCCGTCCGTCTGTCCGTCTGTGTGTTGTCCGTATACACAGGATAAGAAGAAGGAGTAGAGATAATTGGATGAAACTTGGTACACATGGTCACATGGACCCAAGGATCTGCACTATTGAATATTTTTGGAATCCGCCCACGGACACGCCTACCTCCCATACAACGCAAAAATTGAAAACTGCATAACTCAGCTCATAATTAACCTACAACAATTAAATTTGGTGTGTATGTATTTTATGTCAACACAAAAATTTTTTCGAAAAATGGACGTCATCCGCTCACGGACACGCCCACCTCCCATGCAACCCAAAAATTGAAAACGCAATATAAAAGCCTGTGTTTAACCTAAAGAGCTAAAATTTGGCACATATGTTTTTTATAACAAAATCGAGACGTTTTTGAAAAATGGACATCATCCGCCCACGGACACGCCTACCTCCCATACAACGCGAAAATTAAAAACTGCATGACTCAGCTCATAGTTGACCTACAACAATAAAATTTGATATGTATGTGTTTTATACCAACACAAAAATTTCTTCGAAAAATGGACGTCATCCGCTCACGGCCACGCCCACCTCCCATACAACCCAAAAATTGAAAACGCAATAAATAAGTGTGTGTTTAACCTAAAGAGCTAAAATTTGGCACATATGTTTTTTATGACAAGACAAAAATGGTTTTGAAAAATGGACGTCATCCGCCTACGGACACGCCTACCTCCCATAGAACCCAAAATGTTGAAAACTCAATAAATAGGGTTATGTTTGTCATAGAGAAATTAAATTTGGTCTGTATGTATTTTATACCAAAACTAAGGTGTGTTCAAAAATTGGGAGTAATCTGTCTATAAACTCGCCCACCTCACTTAGCGAAAGCACAATAAAGGCATTAACTGTGAGCTACAGGAATAAAACTTGGTGTGTGTAAATTTTTCATCAAAATTTAAATGCATTTAAAATATAGGGTTCATGCACCCACGGACACGACCTTTTACAATAAAAATTTTTTTGTTTTTGAAAAGTGGGTTTAGGGTATTTCATAGTCGGCCTAGACCGACTTTAGACTTTCTTTACTTGTTTTTCATTAAAGCAATGTGCGGGCGGTGGTGTAGTGTTCAAAATGTAATGTAAATAAGTCCCCTTTTACACTAGTCAAGAAATGGAAGCAATTTTTCGAGTTCGAAAAACTTGCCAGTACACTTGACTGTGTACCGTCAACTTTTTCCTCTTTCGTCGCTTCCTATTTGCGGCGAATTGGCCTACAAGCTCAGAAAATTGACTTCAATTCTTGACTAATGTAAAAGGGGTATAAGGATTTATAAATGTAATTATAGAGTATAAATATACAGTATTTTGGATTTTGAAAATTTTACCTTCAGGTAAATTGCTACAAATGGGGAAATAAAATAAGAGCCACACATTATTAAACAAAGAGCCGTACATGTCTATTGATGGTTTAAAGCATTTTTCCAGCAGGTCTTTTCTCCAATATAATTCTTCCTTTTTGTTATTCGGTTTAAGCAATTCTGTCCAAAAATAAATGACAGCCGTCCATACTTTTCCAATGGTATATTTGTAACGAAGATTGTATAAGAAATAATAAAGTTTTTTGAAGTTTTGTGAAAATAATCTAAAAAAAATACATGAAAACATTATTATCATTAATTCAATTGCAAATATTTTCAAATTTTTGATGCAGATTGAACGAACTTTTTCAGGCCTATAACTAGAGACAGTTTATTTGCTTACAATTTTTACACTTGTTAATATATACATATACGGAAAACATGATTTTTGGAGGTTTTTGCAAAATGGATTAGCTTACTGACGGATTTCGGTATAGCCAAAATATTTTGGGAATCTTGTTTTGGGAATCACGAAAATACATTAACGTTAATTATAGAATGGGTACAACTGGAACTTTTTTTCAAAGCACGTGTTCAAATTTTGTATGGTTTACTAAAAATTTGCAACTTCGAGTTGCAAGGACAAGACTAAGGCCCGTTAACTGATCTCCGAAGTTTAAATTCCTTAATCTCAGATTTCGTAAACAGAGTTTAAATTTTAAACTCAGTTAAAATTATTTTCGTAACTTATCTCATTTTTATCGGCAGTTTTCTTAAAGTCTGTTTAAAAATTTAAACTAAGATTAAAAAACATATTTGAGCGGCACTGTAGTAAAAATTCTACAACTTTGACGTAGAACATCAAAATATTTCAAAAATTTTTGATAAAATAATGCAAATTGTCAGTTTCATTGAAATATTTTTTTATCAAAACTTAAAATATGTTTGTTTTTTGTTTTTTGTTTATTGTTTTGATTTTTTTGAGGTATGATTTTTTATTTTTTGTTTATTATTGAGAATATTTCCAATGTTCTCAGAGAATTTTTGACAAAATCTAAGTTTAAATTTTTTAAACCTAGAATTTCTGTGTTTAAATTTAAACTTGCCTCACCAAGTTAAACTAAGATTTTTTGAGATGAGGTATCGGCGTTAAAATTTAAACTGAGGTTAAGGAATTTTAAACTTTGTTTAAGCTATAGTTTGTTTAAAATTGAGATCACTTAACACGCATAAGTGAGATTTTTTGGAGTGCGTGTTAAGTTTTAAGGTTTTTAGGTTCGGTGGACAAAATTTTAGCACAGCTACTGATATTTTTTTTCATTAGTATATTTTATAAATGGAATAAATGATATCAAAAACATGTTGAATGAAAATAATTATGAATAAATCGATGGTTTAGTACACTAAACTGATAAGTGGAAAATTTTACATGTGCAGAAACGTCGATTTTTTTTTACATTTCAATACATTTCAGTACAAATACTAATTTGAACTACATATGTATTGAGCAGCATTCATTGGTTATGTATTTTCAATAAATTAACAGAATAAAGATATTATATTGACGACGACCTATTTTTGTCAAAAGACCAAATGGTTTTTTGTTTAATTTTTATACATGTTTACACAACTATTGCTTTAATAATCTTATTTTACGCAAAGCAACAGTATTTATTAAACATATATTATTTTGAATAAGAAAAGTGTTAGAAAACGCAGCAGTTAGCTTTTCATGCTTCATTTGGCACAGTAAAAATGACAATTCTATTTCAATAGACAGAAATTTTGTTAAACTCAGAATTTTCCTTCCTACCACGAGTAAAAAGTTTTCGATTGGCACACAGCCTTATAAATGTTCGGCATGTTCGAATACTTGTCAATGCATGGTGGAATACTTGTCAATTAAAATTCGCATTTTACGCTTCTCCCTAATGTGAACACTTGACATTTGGTTGAATTTTCGAACTTCTAAATGCGCATTTAGAAATCAGTGTAAACGTACTAAAACGTTAAATTTAATGTTAAAATAAATTTATTATTGAAGCAAGTTTACCGTTTGAATTTGTTGGTATGTAGTGAATATTCGGCAAAAATTATGTAATTTTCCAAACTTTGATGAATTTCATCTCCTAAGCTATAAAAAAACATCTCTTATTTTATCCCCATTGAGTTTAAGAAGCCTATATACTAAGGTGCCTTGAAAAAAAAGTTTCATTTGTACCCATCCTTAAATGAACCTTGATGTATTTTATCATGATTCCCAAAATACTTTGGCTATGCCGAAATCCGTCAGTGAGATAAACCATTTTGCAAAAATCATGTTTTCTGTATATATATTAACTAGTGTAATAGTTGTAAACAAATAAACTGTCTCAAATTATAGGCCTGAAAAAGTTTGTTCAATCTGCATCAAAAATTTGAAAATATTTGTAATTGAGTTAAGTATAATGATGTTTTCATGCATTTTTTTTAGATTATTTTCACAAAAATTCAAATAACTTTAATATTTCTTATATGATCGCCGTTATCAAGATATCGTTGGAAAAGTATGCACGGCTGTCATATATTTTGGACATTTTTCTTTGTTTAATAAAGTGTGGCTCTTATTTTATGTCTCCATTTGTGTGCAGTTTACCTGAAAATAAAATTTTCAAAATCGAAAACACTGTATTTTTTTTATTTCAAGCGTTTGTTTCAATGTAGAATTTTTGAAAATCATATAGAAAACTAAGAAAAAAATCATGAAAAACATCATTATCTTCAATCCAATTGCAAATTGGATTTATAAAATTTATAAAAATTTTTGATGCAGATTGAAAAAACTTTTTCAGGCCTATAATTTGAGACAGTTTATTTATTAACATCTATTACACTAGCAAGTATATATACGGAAAACATGATTTATGGAGGTATTTGCAAAATGGTTTAGCTCACTGACGGATTTTGGTATAGCCAAAATATTTTGGGAATGATCATAGAATACATCAAGGTTCATTTTAAAATGGGTACAAACGGAACTTTTTTTTTTTTTCATACAAGTCGAGGCACCTTACTATATACATATGATCCAACTCGTAAATAAAATAAAGAGGTGTGGATCTTAAAGTAGAACTATGAAAAATATAGTTTTTCCCCCTAATATCAACTAAGAAAAGGTTAAAATTTTTAAGTTCAAGATAAAATTTAAAAAATTCTGCACTCTCTGCATGGAGCGTCAACAGAAAAATGTAATTTATTTCTCTTTCCTTTTGAAAGAAAAGATAATGCCCTTAGTTCACCGCTAACAACATTTTATTTCAAAGCAACTTTGATTTAAGAGTACATTTTTATTTTTTTGCATTGCAACCCTATTTATAGATTCTGACAATAATACTTGACTACTATGAGGTGAACCATGTACACAAGACATGCTAAAAATAAGTTACCCATCTCTTTATCTCTGCTTCACTTGCGCCAAATGCATGGAATATAGAACTTTCCGGAATATGGGTCGGCCTTTAAAGAACCTTGAGGTGACCACATATTGGCAAGAAGTCAATAAAATTGTAAAGGGGAATGGAAGTATACATTTTTCACTAGTTTTAAAGTTAATTCAGCACATATTCTTGCTCCCACATTCTTCAGCAACCGTTGAAAGAATTTTTTTTCAACTCAATATAAATAAAATTTAGAAAAATACTGATTTTAAAGAAAATGAACCATTTCTCTAGAATAAAAATCGAACAATTAAAAGTAGGAATGGTATTCGCTTTACTAGTGTAAAAAAATTGGTAGCGATCCTTGCAATAGTTTTCGAGTACTTTTCGAGAAAAGCGCGTTTAAAGTTTAAGAAGTGGTTCATTTATTGACTTTTTCTGACGTTTGTGCTTATAACTACAGCAATTCTTATTCCATTGAATAATGAATTTGTGAGAATATGTTAAGCAATAGAAAAATAAAAAAAAAAAAATAAAATTCAATTTTGGTCGTCAAAAAATTTGAATGGGACCTTAAAGAAATTTAAGGTACTCTTAAATGTGTTCGAATGTTATTTTATTTTTAAGGATGATAGTCTATACTATTTTATAAAAATTAAACTTCAAGATTCGATTTTTCCATCTTTTCATTCAGGATCTCCGGAACAAGAGATCAGAGACTGATTTAAATGAAATTTTCACTAATCGAACAATAAATTATTCTAGACGGTCTTTGTATACTCAGAATTGTAAATTATTAAAAAGCTTAGAAGTTTGTGGCCAATAATCTTACTTAAGTCAATATTTTTCATCAAAGTAATCGCTTATTTTCCATATGCTGCTTACACGTTAACAGTTAGGTGAGTATAATGTATGAGCAAATGACATGGTGACATGTACATATCTCAGATCAATAGTTTTTTTCGTAAAATTGATATTTTAGTTAAAAATTTATAAATTTTACTTCAAATTTCTTGCAAGAAGGTCGATTGCATGATATAAGGACTCAGGTAGACTTATTAGCAGAGCTGTAAAATTTGCATTCATATTCAGAATTCTAAGTACAAGTGAATAAGGACAAAAGAATGCTATTCATTGAAAACAAAATTGATTCATGAATAAAATTTTCAATTCACATTTAATTTCAGAAAATTGATTTATTATTCATTTCGATTATTCATTTTTCTTTATTCAGAATAATGCATTCATTTTTTTATTCAAATGAATGCTATTCATAAAGAATGCAATTCACAAAGAATCGTTATTCATTTTGCATTATTCATTATTCATTTTTTATTCATTATTCATTTTTTATTCATTATTCATTTTTTATTCATTATTCATTTTTTATTCATTATTCATTTTTTATTCATTATTCATTTTTTATTCATTATTCATTTTTTATTCATTATTCATTTTTTATTCATTATTCATATTTTATTCATTATTCATTTTTTAATTCATTTATTAATTTTTTTATTCATGAGAGAACACTTTTTTCACTCAATTCACGCGAAGCTACCCAGTTGCAAATTTAAAACTGAAAATTTATTTCAATTAAAAATATAAAACAATAAGCCCAAGGCCCCGGTAATTGCGCTGTTGCACCAAACTAAAAATATACTACTTTGGTTGCAAAATTAACACCAATTAACAGGCATGAATAAAAAATGAATAATGAATAAAAAATGAATAATGAATAAAAAATGAATAATGAATAAAAAATGAATAATGAATAAAAAATGAATAATGAATAAAAAATGAATAATGAATAAAAAATGAATAATGAATAAAAAATGAATAATGAATAAAAAATGAATAATGAATAAAAAATGAATAATGAATAAAAAATGAATAATGAATAAAAAATGAATAATGAATAAAAAATGAATAATGAATCAAAAATGAATGCATGAATGCAAAATGAATAACGATTCTTTGTGAATTGCATTCTTTGTGAATAGCATTCTTTATGAATAGCATTCATTTGAATAACAAAATGAATGCATTATTCAGAATAACGACAAATGAATAATAAAAATGAATAATTAATCAATTTTTAAAAATTGATTGTGAATTCAAAATTTTATTCATGAATCAATTTTGCATTCATTGAATGTATTCTTATTTCGTTATTCACTGATTCAAAATTCTGTAGAAGCAATCAAATTGAATGCATTCTTTTACAGCTCTGCTTATTAGAATGACAGCAAAAATTGGCATACCTATGCTGTCAAAATACGATGCTGCCATATCTTTAAGCCAAAATCCAACATTCCAGTAAATATGTTTATGTAGATCTTAATAATAAATAGAGTCAAGAATTATAATAGAATTAAGAATTAAAATAGAGAAACGAATCAGAAAGACGTAATAAAAGAAATGAGTTAAGCTGGTTCTTTTTTAGTTCAGATTGTAATAAAAATCTAAGTAGAAATATCAGAATAAAAAAAAAAGAAAATATAATGAAAAATAATAAATTAGTGAAAATATTGTTTTAAAAACCTTTTTGATTTTAATTTTATAGTTGACTGTTGCATAGAAGTGTGGTGCATATGAAAATAAAAGCGTGTGCATATGAAAATTTATCAACCTTTTTAATAACGTGAATTTTAAAATTAAGTTGCGTTTATTATCAAACAAAAACTAAAGTTGCTTTGTATATTATTATATTAGTTTTTATCCCTTTTGTCCCATACAAAAAAATCCAAAAAAATATTTTCCCCACAAAATTCAAGATGTGGCAATATTGATGCTGAGCTTGACAGCAATGGCAGGTTGATTTCTAGGAACTCAACTCTAATAAGTCTACCTGAGTTCTTGTATCATGGTCGATGGCTATCGTTGTTTGCAGCGCACACATTCTTGCATACTGCTTTGTGCAGAAATTTAAGCCAAGTGGATGAACGAGAAGGAGATAATTTAGTTTCGACTGCGGAATCGACTCAATATATTGTGTTGATTAGCGGCTGCGCGCTTGTAACGAAGTTTTAAAGCCTGGGTATATCTCGCCGGATACCCAGGGTTCTGTACAAAAATATTTATATATTTGAGACCAAAAGTGTTTTTTTAAAAGTAATAAAGTTCTGATTTATTATTTAAGTTCACTATTATTTATTAAGCTTATCATTCAACTATTATTATTTGACTATAGTTACTAATCTTCCTGATGTCCTGCGATGTCCTGAGATGTCCTGCGTTTTCTCGGTCCTCCGGTCTTCCACTGCGTTTGCTGACTCGTGAATGTGGGATTTTGAGGTTCCAGGATGTATCTAGTGCTACTAGGGTAACCGCTTAGAAAAGCTCGAAACCCGAAACATACAGTTTTCTCTAGTTCTACTAGGGTAACCGCTTAGAAAAGCCCGAAACCCGAAACATACAGTTTTCTCTAGTTCTACTAGGGTAACCGCTTAGAAAAGCTCGAAACCCGAAACATACAGTTTTTCTCTAGTACTACTAGGGTAACCGCTTAGAAAAGCTCAAAACCTGAAACATACAGTTTTCTCTAGTTCTACTAGGGTAACCGCTCAGAAAAGCTCGAAACCCGAAAAATCGAAAAATCGAAAAATCGCTGCATTTGCTAACGGGATCTTGTTTGTGCGATTTTTCATCAAATGTTTTTGCACATCTAACTGTGCACCAGTTTCTTGTTGTTGTCCTTAACCCGCGTGTTTGCTTCTTAGCTTCGTCTCAAGCTCTGGCTCGCCTACGTTGTTGTTATTGTGCTGTGGCTTTGTTGTTGTTCATATTTCGGCGCGTGTTTAACATTGTTGTTCTAATTGTGTGTGCCTGCATTACATACCGTTTTTTTGGTGGCGTGTGCAATTCTTGTAGTTATGTGTTTTTTTTTGTCTTCTAAGCAGTTGTTGTTGTTATTGCGCTTGGGTTTTTTGTTTGTTTATATTTTATTGCACCACTGTTGTTGTTGTTGCTACTTGGCTTGCTATTTTTCAAGACTGCTACTATTTCTTCTTTATACGCCCGGTGTTGCTGTTGTTGTTGTTGTTGTTGTTGTTGTTGTTCTTGTTGGAAGCAAAATATTGTTTTTGTTGTTGGATTTGTTTTTTAAAGTTGTTGTTGTTAAAAGTAAACTATTGTAGTTGTTGTTGTTGTTGTTGAACTTTCATGTGGGCTGAAATTTGTCCCAAATTTCAGTTCATCACATCCCCCCTGTACTTCCGTTGCGAGGAAGCATTGTTATGCCCGACTTGGACACTTTCACCCGAAAAGGTCCCATCAAGAAATTCAGCCTCTTCGTCCTCTTGGTGCAATACATATCGGCCACTCACTCCGATATTCCGCGGCGCATATGGTCTGGCAGCCAAACCCCTTTCGGCCCTTTCAACTCCACCACGTCCACGAATCGGAAACAATGTCCTGGTGGTGGTTCCTGTGACTGCTTCGTAGTCTACTTTGTTTCCAGTTTCCTTCTCGTCTCCGTTGTTTTGTTACCAGGTTCCTTCGCATTGCCTTTTTCGTCGAGAGTGTCGTTTCCAAATTTGTTTCATTTGCCGTGTCGTTTCCAGTTTCATTGCCAGTTCCCTTGTGTGTTTTCTAAATATTGATATTTTCTTTGAGCATATTTTTAATATTAACTTCATTATCAACAATTTAAAATCCAATCAGACGCCGTGTGTGTTAGGTGATTTTAATTTAGGGAATATTGAGTGGCGATTCAGTTGTGATGACAAGGTATTAATTCCTTTTAATTTACATAGAGATGTAGAGTCAGTATTCTGCGATGCAATGTCCTCGCATGATTTATTCCAAATCAATAATGTCAGAAACGATATTAACAGAATATTAGATCTTATATTTGTAACGAATGATCTTCAATTTTTAATCTCTAGATGTGATTTGCCTCTTTCAAGTGAATCAATCCATCACAAAGCGCTTTCTTTAAACTTTAGTTTTTATGAGTATAAGAGGTGCAATATAAATACCTCCACCTCAATATACGAGTACAATAAAGCTAACTATTTTGTCATTTGCAGCTTCTTTGATTCCATTAATTGGAATTTGATTTTTGACTCACTTAGTCTAGAGCAAATGTATTTCAAATTTAAAGAGGCCCTCAAAGAATGCATTTACTTATATGTTCCAATAAGAAATAATAAGCGTCAATTCAGTCTACCATGGTATAGTCGTAGCTTACTCAAGCTTAAAAATCTAAGAAACAAAGCGCACAAAAAGTATAAAAATACGTTGTCATCGGATGACAAAGCAAATTTTCTGCTACGCAGAAGAGAATTCGATTTTCTGTCTAATTTTTTATATAAAAAATATCTTGACTCGATGGAGAGTAATATAGTGTCGAACCCTAAATCTTTCTGGTCATTTTACAATTCTAAACGTAAAAGTAATGGTCTACCTAAGAATATGGAATTTCAAGGTTCGAAGGCTAACAATACCCAAGAAATCTGTGAACTATTTGCAACATTTTTTGGGTCCGTTTTTACTAATTGCAACAATGGAACAAGAGATTACAATTTTAATTTTTCAGCCGTTTCAAATATTTTGAACTTAGGCAACATTGAACTATCTGAAGAAGAAGTTTTCACGGCTCTTTATAGTTTAGACACAAAAAAAGGAGCTGGATATGATTTGCTCCCCCCTTTGTTTCTTAAAAATGCTGCAGCCTCGTTATGCACTGCGCTTACTTTGATTTTTAATAAATCTCTCTCAACTGGTATAATGTTAGACGAGTGGAAAATTTCTTATATATCACCTATATTCAAGGCAGGCCAGAAAAACCTTGTTGAAAATTATAGGCCCATCGTTAAACTTTCGGTTATACCCAAATTACTAGACAAAATCGTTAACAACCGATTATTCCAAGAAATTAAAAACTATATTTCCACAAGTCAGCATGGTTTCTTCGCAGGAAGATCTGCCTGCACCAATTTGGCCACTTTCACCAACTCAGGAATTACGGCTATCGAAAATGGCTTGCAGGTTGATACATTATACACGGACTTTACCAAAGCTTTTGACAGCTTAGACCATCAAACTCTTATCTTTAAATTAGAAAAATTGGGCTTGCATTCCAGCCTCTTGCGTTGGTTGCGTTCTTATTTATGCAATAGAAAGTTAATAGTCAAGGTGAATGAAAACTTTTCTAGAGAAATCGACGCTACATCAGGAGTACCTCAAGGTAGTCACCTGGGTCCTCTGTTATTTATTGTGTTTATTAACGATGTATCCTTTATATTTAAACATTGTCAATGTTTACTATATGCGGATGACATAAAAATTTTTATGACCATCAAAAACTTAAGCGATTGCGCTAATTTTCAAACCGATATCGATGCACTTATCTCTTGGTGTGACAATAACGGACTAAAATTGAATTTTTCGAAATGCAAAGTTATGACTTATTCTCGCAAACAGTTACCCATTATACAAGATTACGTCTATGATAATAATAATTCGTTTCAAAGAGTTGAATTAGTCAAGGATTTGGGAATCCACTTTGATACAAAATTTTCATTTAGTTGCCATATTGACTATATTGTTTCTAAGGCGAACTCCCAGCTTGGTTTCTTAAGAAGAAACTCTAAAGAATTTAAAAATCCGTATACTCTAAGATCTATTTACATGTGCTTAGTCAGATCTCTTCTGGAGTACTGTAATATTGTTTGGAGCCCATACTATGATTATGGAATAAACAGAATTGAAAAAATACAGAAAAGGTTTACTAAGTTTGCATTACGCTACATGTTTTCTTATGATAACATGCCAGATTACAAAGCTCGTTGCCAACTGTTAGGTATGCAAAGTTTATCCCAAAGGCGGAATGCCCAAAGTGTTCTGTTAATAAAAGATTTGCTTGATGGCAAAGTAAACTGTCCAGACCTGTTGGAATTAGTAAAATTTTATGTTCCACCGAGAAACCTCAGAGAGTTCAACCTGTTCTACACTGTTTTTCATAGAACTAATTATGGCTGCAATGAGCCGATATCTAGATGCTTGTCATTATGCAATTTAGTTGCTCACCGAATAGATTTTTCTGATTGGAGAGAGACATTTAAGACCGAATTATACTATACAATAAGCTTAGGTTTAAATAGTCTGTAAGGACATAGTCCAGTAGATTAAACTAAATAAATAAATAAGGACTTTAATTAAAAGGTTTTAACGACAACTACTTCTACCTCTACTGAACAAACACGATCAAGAATATGACTACAACATTTATGGTCGGGAATTCTCTCGCCTAGATCCTGACTGGTTTCCATCTTGTGCTGCTACTTCTTTGCTATTATTTGGATGGAATTCTTTGACTTCGCCCACGTGTGCTGTCCTTACTCGATCTTCTCCATCCTTCTTCAGCTGTACTATTACTGATGTAAATCCCATTACGCGATATGGTCCATCGAATTTTGGTGCTAGCTTAGCATTAAATTGGTCCACAGCTTTAGACAGATGATGTTGCTTGACCAGTACCTCTTGTCCTATTTCCGGTTTCCAATATCTTCGTCGCAGATTGTAGTGTCTTGCTTGATCCTGAGCTGCTCGTTCGAGGTTCCGACGGACAATTTGAAACACTTCCTGTAATCTTGTGTGTCTTTCATCTGGTGTTTGCGCTCTGCTACCTGTGCCAAGTGCTTGCTCGTCATAAAGGGCCTTAGGTAACCTGGGTTCTCTGCCTTGCGTCAAGAAAGCTGGACTAAATCCTGTCGTATCTGAGACTCCTGTGTTCAGCGCCAACGATATCTCGGGAAGAAGACTGTCCCATTTCTTCTGATCCGTTCCAGTGAGTTATGCGATTATTCTTTTCACGTTTCTAATTGCTCGTTCTGTGGGGTTCTCTTGCGGTGTATAGGGTGCTGTAAACTGTTGTCGAACTCCTAGGTCCTGTAGATATTTTTGAAACGGCTTGCTGCAGAACTGTGTTCCATTATCTGTGGCTAATACCTTTGGTACTCCGTATCGTGCTAGGATTCGTTCGCGAAACGCCTTTTTCAGCGTGTCACCTGTTGCTCTCCGTAGGGGCACTATTTCTGTCCATTTTGAGAACTTATCGAAGAACACGACCAGCATTGTATTTCCGTGGCTAGAGCGCGGGAGTGGTCCCACAAAGTCTGCACACAAAATTGACCACGGTTCATCTGCGATCTGTGTAAACATCTTTCCAGCTGCTTTCTCTTGCATCGGTTTGAACCTTTGACATGATTCGCATCTTCGAACATAATTCCTTATATCCCGCATATGTCCGGCGCACGGACTGTCGTGAATACTTCAAGGACTCTGGTTCGTTGATTCTTGGATACGCAAAATTTCCATGATGCGCAATCTTCGTCACCTGTCTTTCCTGGTGTATGACGATACAGTTTTCCATCCACTATGGTGTAGTCTGGGTTCCTCTCTGGGTTTGTTTGTGTGTCTTTCATCCTGGCCTTGTACCAACTACATTCCTGCGATTCTGTTTCCAATCTTAGTAGATTTTCCTGCGGCTGTCGTACGAGTGCATCTGCAATCACGTTGAATTTTCCCTTCCTGTACTTAACATCAAATGTGTATTGTTGCAGCTCCAGCGCCCATCTTGCAATCCTTCCTGACGGACTTTCTATCGAATTTAGCCATTTAAGCGATAGATGATCAGTCACTACCGTAAACTGGTACCCTTCTAAATACAGTCGCATTTTCCTCACGCACCAAACGATAGCTAGACATTCTTTCTCTGTTGGAGAATAATTTCGCTCGGCCTGATTTAAATGTCGACTGGCGTATGCAATTACCTTTTCATTTCCTTCGAACTCCTGTGTCAAAACTACTCCCAGCCCATAATCGCTCGCATCCGTCTGCAACGTTAACTTCTGTGTGAAATCCGGACATACCAGTACGGGAGCCTCAGTCAGTTTTTTCTTTAGAGTCTCGAATGCTCGTTGCTGGTCCTCGCTCCACTTCCAATGTTTTCCCTTTTTAAGAAGACCCGTTAGAGGTATAACGATGTTTGCAAAGTCTGGTACAAAACGTCGATACCATGATGCAACGCCTAGAAACCGTCTCACCTCCCGAACATTTGTTGGCGGTTTCAGTTCTCGAATCGCCGCAACCTTATCTGGGTCCGTATGAATTCCATCCTTGCTCACAATGTGTCCTAGATATTTTAGATTCTGCTTGAAAAATTCACACTTTTCGGGATTTAGCCTGAGATTTGCGGCCTTTAGCCGCCGGAAGACTTCCTTTAAATTTTTTCTATGCTCCTCAAATGATTCTCCTATCACAATTATGTCATCCAGATATGCGAAAGCATGTGGTTCAATTTCTGGACCAATTACCTGTTCGAGTGCCCTTTGAAAAGTAGCCGGCGCTGAATGTAACCCAAATGGCATGACGCGCCATTGAAAGAGCCCTTTCCCTGGTACAGAAAATGCTGTATACTGTTTACCTGCTGGATCCATGGGTATTTGCCAGTAGCCATTCTTCAAATCTAAGCTGCTAATGTACTTCGCGTTCCGTAACCTGTCAAGAATATGCTGTATTCTGGGTAGTGGGTATGCATCGGGTACCGAATGCGCATTTAGCTGTCTGTAGTCTACACACAGCCTCCATTGACCTGTCTTTTTCTTTACCAGAACTATTGGTGCACTATACGGACTATGCGACGGTTCAACGCATCCCTTCTCGATTAGCTCTTCGACTTCTTTATTTATTATAGCCTGCATTCCTGGGTTCTTTGGAAAATACCGCTGCTTAATTGGCTGATCATGCTTCATAATAATTTTGTGACTGCTCCAAGTACCGATGTGGGAGGAAAAATTTCAAAAATTCCTCCTTGAATTTTTCCCATGACGCCCACTGCCGCGTTGTGTTCCTGTACCAGGCCAAAGCATTATCCTTCAACAGTTCTGGCATCGTTCTTGGGATCATGTTTGGCTCCAGTCCTTAAACTTCCGTAAGCTCTTCCACTCTTTCAATAAATGCGATGGGGTCTCTACCCCCGTCGTATCGAGTAGACCACTTCCTGACTTGGTCGATAACAGTTGCATAAGAGGTACCTGTGGTTCCACGACTTACCACTGTCATGTCCTCCTGTGCAGCTCCTTACGGCGGTATTACCCGGAATTCTGGCAGCTTAGCCTGCGTTTGTGGTCCAGGTGACGTACTACGCCCATGCTTTAATTGTAACTCCTGTAGTCGTTGTTCCTGCTGCAGCGTCCTGTTTTCGCTGCTTATCCAGCTAGAAAATCTCTTTCGCAATTCATCGACCGTACCTTGAACTTCTAAGCTTATATCGCTCATATATTCCTGCAGTTCCTCTTTGAAGAGATGATAAATCCACCTTGTTTTAACCATTTTAATTTTTTTTTTCACACTTATCTCTTTTTTTTTTCTATAGTCCTTTCAATAAAGTTTTTTTTTTCCGAAAATTCTTTTTTTTTTCTTTTTCACTATGCTTTTGGTCCCTGCTCGGGCGCCATTTGTAACGAAGTTTTAAAGCCTGGGTATATCTCGCCGGATACCCAGGGTTCTGTACAAAAATATTTATATATTTGAGACCAAAAGCGTTTTTTAAAAGTAATAAAGTTCTGATTTATTATTTAAGTTCACTATTATTAATGCTATGATTACAAATTTGATTAATTTTTCATTTATATTATTAAGCTTATCATTCAACTATTATTATTTGACTATAGTTACTAATCTTCCTGATGTCCTGCGATGTCCTGCGTTTTCTCGGTCCTCCGGTCTTCCACTGCGTTTGCTGACTCGTGAAAGTGGGATTTTACTAGTTTATGTGGGATTTTGAGGTTCCAGGATGTATCTAGTGCTACTAGGGTAACCGCTTAGAAAAGCTCGAAACCCGAAACATACAGTTTTTCTCTAGTTCTACTAGGGTAACCGCTTAGAAAAGCTCAAAACCCGAAACATACATTTTTCTCTAGTTCTACTAGGGTAACCGCTTAGAAAAGCTCGAAACCCGAAACATACAGTTTTCTCTAGTTCTACTAGGGTAACCGCTTAGAAAAGCTCGAAACCCGAAACATACAGTTTTTCTCTAGTTCTACTAGGGTAACCGCTTAGAAAAGCTCAAAACCCGAAACATACATTTTTCTCTAGTTCTACTAGGGTAACCGCTTAGAAAAGCTCGAAACCCGAAACATACAGTTTTCTCTAGTTCTACTAGGGTAACCACTTAGAAAAGCTCGAAACCCGGAATAAAGGGATAGGAAGGGATGTCTTACCTTTCACGATCAGCGATCAAAGAGATCGATTCTGTCTTCAGCCTCCCTTTTTATAGCACAAAAATCGCTGCATTTGCTAACGGGATCTTGTTTGTGCGATTTTTCATCAAATGTTTTTGCACATCGAACTGTGCACCAGTTTCTTGTTGTTGTCCTTAACCCTCGTGTTTGCTTCTTAGCTTCGTCTCAAGCTCTGGCTCGCCTACGTTGTTGTTATTGTGCTGTGGCTTTGTTGTTGTTCATATTTCGGCGCGTGTTTAACATTGTTGTTCTAATTGTGTGTGCCTGCATTACATACCGTTTTTTTGGTGGCGTGTGCAATTCTTGTAGTTATGTGTTTTTGTTTGTCTTCTAAGCAGTTGTTGTTGTTATTGCGCTTGGTTTTTTTGTTTGTTTATATTTTATTGCACCACTGCTGTTGTTGTTGCTACTTGGCTTGCTATTTTTCAAGACTGCTACTATTTCTTCTTTATACGCCCGCTGTTGTTGTTGTTGTTGTTGTTGTTGTTGTTGTTGTTGTTCTTGTTGGAAGCAAAATATTGTTGTTGTTGTTGGATTTCTTTTTTAAAGTTGTTGTTGTTAAAAGTAAACTATTGTAGTTGTTGTTGTTGTTGTTGAACTTTCATGTGGGCTGAAATTTGTCCCAACGCTTGTGAAATTTGTGACAAATTATAGTTCATCACACGCTGTTTTGAAAAGGAATAGAGCTACATTGTTTTATATTGATTGATTTGAAACAAGTGTTAAACATTAGTATAATAATGTATTAACTTTATTTTTCATAAGGAATTTTTTATTTTAGAAATTCTTTTCTAAAGTTTTTCGTTTGTTGTTGTCTCAACGTAAACATTATTTATTTGAAGTGGGAATTTTTTCTGTACAAATAAAAACTGAAAAATTGTTACTCGCTCTCTACTGTGTGCAGAATAGTACAGCTACAGGAAAAGGGGAATCGAAATTTGTTGTTAAAATTTAAGGCTAAAATTAAAGAGCATGACGTTCTAAAGTTCATTTGCCTTAAAAGGATACAATTCAAGATTCACTTTAGGTTCTTTATATACTATATATATTAATAAGCATTTCATCGATTTTTTATATATGTTTATTTTTAAGCATTTTTAAGTGATAAAGAATTATTTCTGTATTCATTTGTCAAAAGTTTTATATATTAAAAAGGTATGAGTTTATTCGTATTACACACATTATTTTTAACTTATCTTAGTTTTGTTATAAAATATAAACCAAATTGTATCTGGGGGTGGGCGTGTCCAAGCGTGAATTACAAAAATATTCAATAGTGCAGATCTTGGATCCATTTGAATATGAGTACCAAGATGGAGTTATCTCAACTTCTTCTTATCCTATGCTTATGGACAACACGCAGACGAACGTATCATCGGACATGTAGGTATTAATCGACTCACGAGATGACACCTAATCAAGAATATATATACTTTTCTATACCAGACTCGCTTATTTCTATGCGTAACAAGCGTTTGTAGAGAGATAATATACCCTCACCTTATATTTTTATGGTATAAAAATGGTTTCAACTTGCAGTATAAAAAAGCTTGGATATATCTATGGAAATATATAAAAATTAATCTCAAAGATTCGTTTGTTTTTTGAGTTTGTAATAACTCACGATTTATATCATTGATTTAAATGAAACTTTAACTCAGAATTTTAAATTATTAAAGAGCGAAAATATCTTTTATTGATTTCGAAACAATTGTTGAACATTAGCATTATATCTTAGAAGTTGCTTTGTTGTTCATTAGGATTTTCTTTATATGAATTGATATATAGATAGTCAGTGCAATATTTATAGACGAACTGAAGAAACTTTTCATTTTATAAAAGAAAAATGTCAGAATTAAAGTCATACTCATTAAATAAATGCTTCAATACTTATCAAAGTCGCCTAAGGCCAACGGTCCAAATTTTCCTGTTTTTTGCTTAACTCACAAACGTTTCAGAAATTATTATTATTGAAAGAAGATAATTATTAATATTGTCCTTCATTTGGTAAAAAACTACTGTAACGAGTTTTATTTCAAAGGTATGAAATAAAAAGAGCAAACGTTTTTTAAAATTGTCCTATTTGGTTTCCGGTAATATTTAAAAATAAAACGGAGTTCCTTAAATTTTTCGTGTCTACTTCGTGATAAAATAAAAAATGTTTTCATAGGGGTATGGTTAGAAAAGTATAAAATGGTGTAATAAATCAAAGACAACTTCAATCATGCGTGTTTATAAGTATATTTCTAATCTTAAACACGCAATAACTTTTTTTTACACAGAGTCAGTATTAGTTATTTCAAAAAGCTTATTTTTTAAGGTTTGTACATAACAGAACTTACATATGTAAATCGAGAATAAAAAGAACGAATTAATCTCCTTAACGAAAGAGATGCTCGGATAATATTGTTTTTTTTCGGCGATTTCGGTCGATTTTAAAAAGCTTCTTTAAAAAAATCATTGTTGGGGCATAAAGTGCAAGTACCGCACGAATGTTCGAGTGCAACTTCGCGGTAACATGAAAGTTGGCACCTTTGCTTCAACAGTTCTGACAGTTGGATAAAGGCATAATGTTTACTTCATGCTTGAGCATTGCACTGTTCAGATTCAAGAGAATCTCAGGGAGTATTTTGTTTTGTGTGGTCAATTCTTGTAGTTGAGTAGATTTAGTTGCGAATTTTCTTGTAGTTAAATTTCTGTCGGTCGATTTTTCTGTTCCCAACACCTGGTAATCGGGGCCTCCTGTGGCACCTTTCGTGTTTTGTTCCCTTTTAGGCCCCCGCACTCGAGCCTCGTTCCTCGCGAACTGGTGAACTTATTGACTCCATCCGGTGGAGTCGTGTGAGGGTTCAAGTAACCTCCTTGGACCCGCAATTAGAGTGCACCCTAAAACCTGGGTTTGTTGTCTCGTACTTCCGTCTAAAATTGTTCATTTTGGGTGTTGTCTGATTCCTTTCAGTTTTTGCTCAGGTCGATAAGACTTGGAACATTTACCTTGTATTGCTCAGTTCCGCGCTCGCTTAGTTTTATTTTGTGTGAACCCGCCCATCTCCGACTGAGCAGGTAGCATCTCTGTTCGCTGGCCTTTTTTTTGACAGCTATACGTTCCACTTTGTTTCGTTTACCTTTCTTTCGCCGGTCGATTTCGCTAAACCATTTAATCAAATCGCGTAAAATTATTAAATAAATATAATAAAACTAAAGTGAACAAGTGTGGAACGCATAAAAGTGTCACGACAGGGTTGCCAACTAATTTAAAAAAGAATGTATTTGCTAATATCTCAAAAAAAGCATAATTTTTTTTTTATTTTTTATTTTTTAAATTTGAAGAAGAATGTTGCCTTTGGTTCAAAAGCAATAAAATTATGGAGCTTTTATATATTTTTTCGCAATTTCAATTTTTGTGCACATACCTCATCATTTTGAGGCACTTTATCGCCTATAAATTTCAAATCGAAAGCCATGAGACGGACCCGTTTTGCGTTATAAATTTTAAAATAAAACAAATCGAAAGCCATGAGGTCAATTTTTGAAAAAAAGTTTTGCGTTATGCATGGAATTGGCGTTATCTATCTCCCCATCTTCCGAACCAAGGCAGACTTGACTGAATAGGTTTGACACCTGAAATCGTAAAAAAAAACAAAAATGTAAAACTCTATAAATAGACTTCTTACAAAATTTGATACATTTTTATCAAAACAAAATCGTGGAAGAAAAGTAGGCATCATCCGCCTACGGACACACCCACTTCTCATAGAACCCATAATTGTGAAAACTCTATAAAGTGGCTAATGACTGAGCTACAAAACTGAAACACCACGAAGACGCCAACCTCTCATACAACCCCAAACTTTGAAAACTTTGTGGAAAGGCTTATATTAAAGGTGTTACTTAACATTCGCGGCAGAGAAAACATACATTTTTTTAAAAATTCATAACTCAGTCAAAAACAAACCTTTTTCCAAAATTTTTTATTATTGTGGAGAATTGAACAAATTAAAAGAAAAAAAATTTAAAAAAATATATTTTTCACTCCAACATGGTTTTATAGAGTTCCAAACTGGCGGTAGAGAAAAAAACGGGGCCTCGTGGTTGCAGCGCTGGGAGTTGCAAAAATTGCCCGATTTGGAAGAAAAATTACTTTTTTCTGTAAGTTGCACAATAAAGAAACTCAGGTATTGTTTAACCTTCAAGTAATCTTTGGAATTAGAAACACAAAAGAATTTTTGGGAAAAGCTGAGGAATAAATTAAATAAAAAATGTGTTTATGCATTTATTTGTTTTTTGCTTAGTGCAAAAATTGAAGCGATGATCCGGACAAATGTATTTCACGCATTTATCACAACGAACCCTTTGTTTATTTGAATTGAGAAGAGGTGGGCACATATGGCAAAGTACTCTTTTACGTGCTTTTGGTGCATGGATGAGCAGCTGTGGTTGTTGCTGCTGTTCCTCAGGACTTTCTTAGCGAATACTATCTACGAACGCTAGTGCATTTCTTTTTTTCGTTGTTCGATGTACAGATGCCATAGTCATATCAGACACAGCACGGTTTCCTTGGACTTCGGGAGCACAATTGCGATCACGGACAACGTATACTTGCTATTATAGGCATAATAAGTTTCGGCATAAGCTGCAACCCACAACTTAATTACATACTTCGAGGGTATTGAAGGTATATATTGCGTAAAAGGTTATCTACCACGGAAATGTGGCAGTTGTTCATCGACAGTAATGAAATCACCTGGGCAACAAAGCACCAGTAGCGCAGCGAGGGGGGGCGGTCCGCCCTGGTAGCAAGCCAAAATGGGGTGCAAAATTTGCTAACAGAACTTTTTACCACATAATTTTTGATTTTTTTAATAAAAAGAACACACCTCAATGACTTCGGTTTTATATTTGAATATCCAGAGGGTGCAAAAGTGAATGAAAATATTTTTTACCATCACCAGGACTTCGTTTTTATTGAAACGAATTTTAACTTTATATTAAATTCCAATATGTAATTTTTCATTGGTAAGGGGTGCAATTTCCAAACAAATTATATTAAATTTGCATGATATTAAGATGGCAACAAAAGGAAATGTAAAAACATTTTTTTTAAATTCCATTAAGTTTTATAAAAAAGCACTTGTTCAAACTTGCTAGCAAAGTAGAAATTTCTAAAACCATTAAATTTCGAAAACCTGCATGATTTTCAGAGTATGATGAATGGAGGCGTCAGTTGTTTTGTAAGCAATGCATTTCTCCAGAACTTTTCAGAAAAATTAACTTTTCAGAATGTTCATGACATAAAGTCGAAAATAAAAATGTACTTTATGATTTTGTGATAACTAAGTTCTGAGACTATATATCATGAAACAAACCTCATTTACAGCTTTTAACATGCTAGAACATAGTTTTGAATAGTAATATGTTTTGGGTATACTATTACATAAGGCTTGCGCACGATGAAACGAGTGCACACATTATTACTCGTAAAATTCAAAGAATTAAAAAAAAATCTAAAAAAAAAAATCTAAAAATTTTAATCAGATGGCCTTTGAAAGATATGTACAAATCTTCATGTAAATTTTTAAATTCATTCGATAATTTTTGGCTTAACCATGAGCAGCGAAGTAGAAGTGCGTGAACTAATTGGTAATTTATTTAACGAAAATCCAATTTGGACTTTCAAAGCTATTGCCAGAAAAGCTAAAGTTTCACGAAATACCGTTTCTCGTGTTATTAAAAACTATCAGGAATATTTAAATATTACTCGAAAGCAAGGAAGTGGCAAAAAAAAGGGTTTAAAAATCCAAATGCTGCCAAAAAGGTGATTGCTCTTTTTAAGAAAAATCCCAATATATCGGGTAGAAAAGTTAAGTCGATGAGGAAATGTCCAGCAAGAATTTAAGACCCAAAAAAAATCAAAGTTCCCGAAGAAGTTCTTGGTATGGCAGGCCATTTGTAGCTGTGGAAGACGAAGCAGTTCATTTGTTTCAACTGGGACGATTAATACCAAAATTTATATTCAGGAGTGCCTGCAAAAACGCCTTTTACCATTCATAAGGCAGCATGACGTCTCTACCTTTTTTTGGCCTGATTTGGCTTCATGCCATTACAGCAAAACTGCTTTTGAATGGTATGAAAAGAAAAATATTACATTTGTACCCACGCATGCAAATCCACCAAACTGCCCGGAGCTCAAACCCATCGGGAGATATTGGGCTCTGGTAAAAGGATAATGAAGAACATTAAACAGGTTGCTAAAAACATCAAAATATTTTCAAGTTAATGGTCAGTGGCAAGTAAGCAAGTCTCTGAAGACACCATTAAAAGTTTAATGGGATGTGTTCCAGAAAAAGTCAATTATTTCATGAATAATTAATAATGTTTCATATATTTGTTATTAAAATAATCATGAATAGAATTGTTGTTAATAAAACGTAAATTTCTTTTTTTAATATCAATTTGTTTATAAGTTATTTAAGTTTATGTGTGCACTAATTTCATCGTATGCAAGAATTAAAACTACTAGTTTAAAAATCAGTAATAAGCTTTTGACTTACAAAATTTCTAAAAAATTAAATTGATTTAAATTCATTACATTTTTTATTTAAATTAAATAAATGGCGTTATATGACAATTTATGGCGTTCTGACTTTTTTTATTTAATTTTGAAGATGTTTTTTAAAAACACTAAGATGGTTTTCTGACTTTTTTATTTGAGTAAAATAATTATTCTTCACCCAATGTGAAGAATCAGCAGATTGCTTGGAATTGCCAGCTCTTTTTGAGCCATTCATGACTCTTGACCTTGTCCAACCTGGATAAGATTGCTTTGGGAATTATGTAGATAATGAGAATGAAACAAATTTCTGATATCAATTTGGTATCACTGTAATAATGTGATACTAAGATATTTATGGTGGTATTTATGGTGATATTTATAAAGCAATCAAATGTTATAGACCTCAATTTTGTCTATAAAATTCTAAGCGGAGATTAATTGAGATACTATAAAGAAATTGATCAAAATTATGAAAAATGTTTATAAATGAATTTCAATATTTTATTTTAACTTTTCATTTAAATTTTATTTAGAAAATGGGGGTTGATGTCGAAAAAATATTTATATTAATAGTTATTCAGGGTCATTAGGGAAAATTTGTCAACGCTTTGCTTCCAGGTCCTATTTTTTCTTCAATTATGCAAAATTTTCGTAAATTTTTCAAAGTTTTCTATATTAAACTAACTGAAGTTTTTATAACTTAAATTCTTCAATTATTTAAAAAAGATATTAGCTGCGTTTTTTCCAACATCCTAATCTGGATTTAGATTTGGTTTGCAACTCTGTAAGCTAATATAGCTAGATGGCGTTGCAAAACAACGTAAGAAATGTCAACAATATTGTCAGAAATTATTTACAAAACAAAGAAAAAGTCAGCAAATTCATTCTTTTCATATGGGCATCTCCCAAAAAAGGTCCACCAAAAGTGAAGAAAAACATTAAAATAAAGCACTCTAACAGCTTTTAACTTTATTTTTTTTTTATTTTGATAAGTATTTCTGCTATGTAACTTGAATTCAACTTGTTATGATGTATTTTTATTAAAATTTACAATGAACATCTTTACTGTATTTTACTACTGTGGAAAAATTTTTCGCGTCCATGATGTCGCGTCCGTTTTCGTGCTATATCTATTAAAAAAAAAAGAGATAATTCTTATATTTCATACGTCTACGAAGAATAGTTAGCCTTTGACCTCCATTAACATGTATATTATATATAAAAAAAAGTTCTCAAAATTAGCTAAATTTTTCATATTTCTATACGAGCTTAAAACAACTTCTGTTTTTTGTCGCGTCCGTTCCATTGAATGATTGTTTATTACTTTGTACTAATTTTTACTAAATCTCGCCAATATTTTTATAAAATGTAGCACTCTTTCGTCGCGTTACAACACTTAAATACATATCGGCTCATTTTGTTTCTTTCTTATTTTTCGAGCAATTAAAACCGTGCGAATGTCGCGTCCGTGCCACTGGGAGATGCCCATATGGCTTAATATACTCAGGTGCAATGGAACTGGTTGTCGACAACGCTTAGTCCTTACTACGAAGGAAATGCTTTGGGAAAGATAATCATTGAAGGACGAACACCTTAGATCGTTTGATCCCAAATTACTGGAAATATTGATCCTGCCAACATCGAAAGCATGCAGCAACATATCGACAATGAGGTGCACTTGATTACAGGCTTTTTAGACGGCGTAGAGACACCAGATTGTCAAGAAGAGTTCGAACAAAGAGAACGAGCTACAAATTTTATTTATTTTATAAAATTTGTAGCTCGTATTATTATTTATTTTATAAATTTATTGAAAAAACTAAATTAAATGCTTTTTCAAGCGTCGCACATCTTAGCTAACAATGTGTTTATTTGTTCCTCAGCAGCATCGTTTATTTAAGCACTTCATATTGCAGCAAAACGATTGGTCAAACCATTCAGATGCAGTGTTAAGTGACGACAAAGTTGAATAATGCTGTTCACTTCGTTGGCTGTGCTTTGATGTTCCTTAACCAGAAGTAGTCATAGAACAATTTTGAGCCATTCATTTATCTTTAAGGGCATGTTTCAGCAAGTGCTCTTATGCCTTTGGCAAATGTTTACTGCACATCTGCTTCCTCTGCTGAAGCCTTGATCCAGTCAAGTGACGCCGCCCAGTTTTTCTGCAGATCATAAAACGTTATTTGTAAGTCAGTATCTTCAATAAATGAAAGTATTTCCGTGCTTTTTATTGCACATGACCCATAGAAGTAAGAAATATAGATATAAATATATTTCTATATTTTATTTCTATGACAAGACTGCAGCTTCCAATTTTATTGCGCCGTCAAAGTGAAACATTTTACGTCTTCTGTTTTTTTTTTTTGGTTCGTTTTTACGTTACCTGGTCGTGTTCATAGAACTATAAGTAAACAAAATCTAAATCGAAGGCAAGATTTTGTTTGTATGGAAATCGGATTTGGATGTTGGAAAAAACGCAGCTATTGTTTGGTTTACTGATAGTAAATGTTTCTCTCACAACTTAAAAGCCCGGTTGACAAAAATATTGGAACAATTCAGAAAAAAATTCAGAAAAGTTACTGAAAATTTTAGATTCTTACTTCTTTTATCAAATATTCAATTTACAAAAATTATCACTTTTTATAAATTGCCTGAAAATGAATTTGGTAACAAAATTTATTTTGAAGTTTAACATTTTTGAGGTATTTGGGTATGGTCAATCGAATGAAGAAATAAAAATAGAGGGTTTTTAAACAAAAAAGTTTACTTTTTGATTTATTTTTATTATAAGACATTAAAAAATATAAAAATTTTTATGGAATTTTGACTTTGGATCCAGTTTTTAGATTTGTCCTCCTCCAAAAACTAAAAATGACTTGCCTATCTTCTGAACGATTTTATTACGTTTCAAACAAAATAAAGACTTAATCCGAAATACTAGGTAACTAAGTGCTTACAAAGCGATTTTTCCAAACTTCTACTTAAAAAAAAAAAATTAAATTCAACAAAATTTTGGGTTTACAATAATTTAAAGTAAACAATTATTTTAAATTGATAATTATTAATTTTTAACCATCAAAATATTAACTTTACACAGAAATTAAAAACACAAATAAGATAAAAGAAACAAAAATAAAAGAAATTTCACTTTAGTTTCTCCATAATTCTTGTCTAGTGGTATTTAAAAATTCTTTCCTGTGCTTTTCAACTAAAAGAAATAGAAGTTGTTTTTGCTCCTCTTCCTTCGTAAATTTAGAAAATGGGAGCTTGTTTCGAAAAAATATTTATATTAATAGTTATTCAGGGTCGCTAGGGAAAATTTGTCAACGTTTTGCTTCCAGGTCCTATTTTTTCTTCAATTATGCAGAGTTTTCGTAAACTTCATAATGTCTATTCTTAAATTATATAAGACTGATATTGTGTGGTTTACTGATAGTAAATTTTTCTCTGACAACTTATAAGCCCGGTAGACAAAAATATTGGAACAATTAAAAAAAATTCTTTAAGTTTCTGAAAATTTTAGATTCTTACTTCTTTTATCAAATATTCATGGATAGCATAGTTTTGTTTATTTTTTAATCTCTTCTAAAATATGTCATTTTTGTAGAGGTTGATTCGAAAATATGTAGTAAGATTCATCGACTTATTTTATAAAAAAAAATGTTCTAAAGGGGTGCACAATTTAGTTTCGCCCCGGGTGCCACCAACCCTAGCTACGCCACTGCAAAGCACTTTCAATCTTTGAACCCAATTGTCGAAAATGAGTCGAATCGGTGCAAGGTTCTCTTTTGTTGTTCCTCTCTATTCTTTGTCATCGAATCGAAGACAGCGATGATTTGCTTGAATCGATTTATAGGCATCATTGCGCAGAAAATTGGTCGTTCATGTTTGCCGTCCCACAATTCCATCAAACTCTTACCATTCGAACGATAAACTCCTGCTTAAATAAGTAATCCTTAGAACGCACGCATTGTTGATCTGTCGACCAAAATCCAGTCCTCCTTGAAAATACGAGTTGATAAGCTGATACTCGATAAGTTGATACAGAGTTGACTCATTGAGCATAACAAAGACAGTTGCACTTTCAAGAATACTCGTAATAAAATAATTATAATAATAATACAAATAATAATACAAATAATAATAAAAACTATAATAGAAATAATAAAAGAATCAGTGCTGTGTCAATTTGACCCAAAAATAGGGAAATTTTTTGTAAAGGCCAAATTTGACATGTGTGGACTTATTTCATGTCAAATTCGTAAAATTCGTATACGATTTACACATTGAGCCAAAATATCTAGCTGATTTGAACATAAATAAGCGGAGAAAGAAGCATTTAAAGTTTTTTTTGGATCAAATTGACCCAAAATTCACTTGAAGGTTAAGCATCTTAAATGATTCTTTCTGGTGATGTAATTTCTTTATGGTACTTATTTGAAAAAAAATTATTTTTTCTTATCCTGAAATTTACCATAATATTTTTCCAAATCGGCACCACAACTTTTTCAACTTTTTAATATAATGACACATTTAGGCATTTATTCTGAAGGTGTACGCAAATTTTTAAGTTGGATCTCCAACGATTGCTATTTTTAATGATTTATTAACGAAAATTTTATTTTGATATAAAAAAGTTATTGATCCCTATTTAAATAAACAGGAACTCTTTGGTTAGAAGTTCATTCTTCAATCTTCCATACTTGTATTTTTTTTTTTCATTGTACAACTATTGTGTCCAAAAGGTGCATACTTTTGATATAGATACCAATTTAATGGGCTTGCTCATATATGTATTTGTTAATTAAAAAAAATTTAAAAAAAAACTCCTGTCATACGATAACCAATTTTGTTAAGATTTAAAAAAGTAATTTTTTTCAAGATCGGACAATATTTGCGACTCCTAGCGCTGCAACCACGAGGCCCCGTTTCTTTCTCTGCCACCAGTTTGGAGCTCTATAAAACCATGTTGGAGTGAAAAATATAATTTTTTGAATTTTTTTCATGTAATTTGTTCAATTCTCTACAATAATAATTTGTAATTTTTGGAAAAATGTTTGTTTTTGACTGAGTTATGAATTTTTAAAAAGGTCTGTTTTCTCTGTCGCGAATGTTATGTCCCACCTTAAAAAGATAAATAATATTTTGCAGGTCCGTTATTGACCTGTAACTGCAGCATATATTTACTATCATAGATTTGAGAAAAAATATGTTTTTTTTTATATCAAAATAAAATTTTCGGTATACAAAAATAGGAAAACTTTGATAGGCATTTTTAAAAAAAAATTATTTAAAATAGCAATCATTGGAGATCCAACAGTGACATTATATTAAAAAGGTGAAAAGTTGTAAAATAACTTTTTTTCAAATGAGTACTATAAAAAAATGACACCACCAGAAAGATGCATTCAAGATACTTAAACTATACCTGAGTTTCTTAACTGTACGACTCACAGAGCTATTGAAATTCATGCATCTATTAAATTTTTGTTTAATTTTTAGTGTTTTGTGTAACTTTGTAAAAAAATAACTTGCAAAAACAAAGTACGCAGTTATTATAATTTTCAGAAGAACTATCCACCAAGACAGTTAAGAAGTTTTTTTAAAATAGTGATGTGAGAAAAGTGTGCCTTTTGACATGGAATCACCGATATAAACACATAATAAATACATATATGGCTACTGGAATTTTTTTAAAAAAACCTTAAACTAGGTCGTAGCAATCGCTTAGCAAATGCATAAGCTGGCCACATAAATAAGAACGTTGAGGATACAAATTAGTTGGGTCGCTCGCTTTGAAAAATTGTTTCTTAAAACTATAAAAGAAAAGATATTAGGGGTATTCACACTGCCTTGGGTTGTTGGATAGATTGGCAATGCCATACATTTTGTTTTTGTAAAAGTGCCATTCTACCAAAGTACCCATCTACCAATCTACTCTAGCTGACACCCTGACTTGTTTGGGTAGATTAATTGAGTACTTTTTTCATGGGTCACCACCTTTTCCAAAAGTATGTAATAATTGAATTGACAAAAAACTATAACAAAGTAAACAAATTATAAGTGAATAAAATATTCAAATGTGGTAAAATGAGTTATTTTAAAATTTTTGAGATAAAAATTATTAAATGCTGCAAAGTTCACGTTAAAAATTACTCCAATATAAAATAACTTTTTTACTTCCGTACAATGGCCTAAATTTTACGCTCATAAAATAACATAAATAATATGGTGGCAACTCTTTTCTAGCTGTCACTCATCTCTCATCAGATGTTATTCTACAAAGTACTCAATTGCAGTTAAGAGTGCTCTCAGTAATCAAAAGTACTCAATATACCCGTACCCAACTACCCAAGTCAGCGTGCATACCCTTATCCGATTATCTTAACGAAAAAATGAAAATTTTTTAATTAATTCCAGTTTTTTTCCAATATTATGGGCCAAAGTTACGTGTGAGGTCATTACTATATATAAAACAATTATATATATTTTGTATAAATATCTCAAACGTTACAAAAGTTATGAACGATAAAGTGAAATGTGTGTCAGAAAAAGAGATTGCGAAAAAACGTGTAATTTGGCCATCGTAATTCTATGTTGGTGAAAAGTTTATTTTGTTTTTAAAATAAAAAAAAAATCAATTTTTGAGATATAACCAAATTAAAGTTTTTTTCAAAAAGTTGCCAACTCTAGCATACAAATTTCAAAAATATTAAAATTTTTCTAAATCACTATAGCTTTCTAATGTTACTTCATTTACGAAAATAAGGTAACAGATCACGGAGATATGATTTATCGGAAATGACTGATTTTCAAATGATTTTTAAGATTGTTTCTTTTATAAAAAATTGGTATCTCCATAATTTTTGAAAAAATTGCTTTAAAAAAACAAATAACTTATATTCTTATAAGTAGAAAAGGAACCTATAGACAAAATTTCAAGTAAACAAGTCTAAGAGCATGTGATAAATTTTTAGAAAAAAACTTGCATTAGTCTTGAAATGGCCGTTTATTTTTCGCTGCAATGAATATGATAATTTGAAACAAAAACACTTACATATAACAATTTCATTATATAAAGTTTTCACAAGTTTACAGACTAACAATACTATAATTTTTTTTCAACTAAATCTAAAACATATAATTCTTTAATTTATTTTATTTTTGAAGTGCTCAAAGCTTCAGAAATATGTTATTTAAGTGAACACTCAAATCTAAAGATGTTTAAAAAACACTAAGGGCCGTTTTGTTCACAGAGGGATAAATTTATCTCCGAGATAATTATATTTTTTCATTTGTTCATAGTGAGTTAAGGCTTTTATCTCCTTAGCGGGAGATAAAAATGGCGGCGAGATATTTTAACCCCTAAAATATATAACTCGCTCTTATCACTCTCATTTTATAATTTTTTTTCATTAAAAAATAATTCTGAGACTTTCAATCAAGTTTGCCTTCAAAATTTCAAGATAATGAGAAATTGTTTGCTTGCAACCCTCTATTTGGCTTACACCACACATATGAGGCTCCACCTTAGCCAAAATTTAAATTTCTATTAAATTTAGACTCATCAGCAATTATTACCGTATTCCAAAAGCTTGACTCCTTATACAAGAGCTCCTTAGCAAATTTTAAACGGCACTTCTGATTTATTGTGATTATAAAGGGCTTCTCTATCTCCACTTCAATGGCCACTTTTGAAGCCCATAATTTTGGGGTTTACTGAATTTTTCGGACAACATAGTGCTTGTCCGTTGAATTGAATATTTTTTGGGAGCATTTCTTACCTTATCATGCCTTATATTTTCCCGGACAAAACGATAAATGATGCTCTTGACTGTGGAGTCACTCAATCCAACCATCTCTTTCGCTCAATTCAACCAATTTTTCGGCGCGAATAGAGATTTTTAAAACGACTGAGGAAAAGTTTTCGCTGCTCAATTATCGTACGTGGCCGCATTTTGAAAAACAAATTTTATGCAAGGCCTACACACAAAACTCACATAAAAATAAACTTGAGAGTGTTGTGGGTTAATGAGTAAACTATAGAAAAAGAACCAACAGTTTCATTACAAGATAAAGGAACATTGCTCAACTGCAAAGTTTTTGGTTAAAATAAGCTGTGATATTGTTTTTGATTAGATTTTTCGTTTTTAATTATTATAAAATCCAAAAAAAATTTATAAAAATAAATTAAGCCATAATTGATGAGTTAAATAATTACACTTACAACAATTTATAAAAATAAATTAAGCCATAATTGATGAGTTAAATAATTACACTTACAACCTGCATTTACAAAATTTTAAAATTTTTTTTAGTTTAGTTGTAAAGTACAATTAACATAATAAAGTTTATCGGTGGTTTCTGAAGTACTGTGTCGAAAACATTAAAAAACATACAATAATAAAACATAAAGTTCAGCAAACAGTACAAAAAAAGCAAGAAATTACGCTCCAAGAAATGTTCCAGCTTAAGAAATAATTTCTTACTGGGCATCGAAAAATGAAAATAAAAAATGTTCTTCTCAAATTTATACTCTCAGCATAAATCAGGAATAAAATGTGAACAAAACCAATTTTCATCTCGCAATTTATACGCTTGGAATAAAATTAGCCTAGAGATAGTTATCCCCGAGCTAAATCATACTTATGCCTCTTGTGAACAACACGAGGCTAAAGGCATTAAAAATCCAATTGGATTATTTCGATTTTTTCACACAATTAAAATAAAAACAACGATTGTTCGTTTGTCATCAATTATTCAAAATGAGCGTTTGAATTAATTATTCAGGAACTTTCTTCACGACCTGCTCTTAATTATCTAAATGTTTCTTCGCAACAGATTTCCTTACTTTCCTTTCTTATTTCTTATTGTTTTCAATTCTCCATGATAACGCAAAAACGAAAACTTGTAGAACAACAACAACGCAAAATGAACCGTTGATGATGTTGATGCTGATGATTCTTACAAAATCTAGCGTTATGGGTATCAAAAGAAAGGTTATTCTGTACCCTATTCAAAAAATTATTTACCGTTGAAATCCATGCATTACTTCTTACGATATAGCGTTTTACATATTATGCACATTTGACGGTCAAGCCCTTTGCGAAACAACCAAAATGTAATTATGAAAATCAAATTAAAAAAAAAATGTATAGTACCAATGAACAAACAACACAAATTTCAACAAAAAATTTACTTTATTTCATTAAATTAGCACTTCCAGCTACAATATCAAAACATGACATATTGTTATAAAAAATGGCTCTGTTTCCACACAACTTCAATTTTTCCTTTTTTTTATATATTCTGTAAGGCGGTTTGTGCACTTTGCGTCTTTTTTGCATTTCAAAAGCACACTGCGTTGACAACTGCTTTTTCACGGTTTCGTTTCTGCGTACCGTTATTTTTCTTCCGAAAAGCAGAATTCAAATGTGGCGTGTGTTTCACTTAGTTGTAAAGAGTTGAAGTGTTATAGTAAGAAAAGAGTATCTATTGATCAATTGTGAAACATCGTAGTGTAAACTTAGTAAAGGAAAAAATTTGTGTTGATTAACATAGTAATAATAACATAAAAACCGTTAATTTAAAATATTGAGTGGTGCATCGGTGTCCCGGTAAACAATTCTGTTCATTAATATTTTTCCAATAAAAGCTATCATATACGAAATATGTATTTATAAAAAATATGTGAAGAGTTTAACCTTATCATTTTTTTCTATAATACAAAAAATGGGTTAAAACACCATAAAAGCCTTAAAAATACAAAATACTTACATATGTAAATAGTGCCAAAGTACGCTATAAAATTGAAAAATTTTCAAAAAGTACCAGAAAATTCTAAAATTAAAAACAACTTTTGAATTTTCAGAAAGAAAAACAAAAAATAGCCACAGAGTCCATATTCAAATCGAATAAAAAAGAAAGGAGCTATGGAAAATTTAAAATTGGGATATTTACATATATAAATAGTATCAAAGTGAGGGTTAAGAAATTGATTATCAAATATCTTAAATGGCTTGCTGATGACAACAAAATAATACTATGTTTCTCTTGAAATACTCTACGACAATTACGCGCCCATTGTTCCTTGCCCACTTAGAATTTTTTAATATTTTATACTTGTAATAGTAAAGAACAAAAATTGATTTGCATGCGCTGCAAGTTTCTTTAGCAGGAAAACAGCAGCGCTGAGCTGAAATTTATGAAACTATAAATGTCTGTCATACAACAACAAATGTTGTTTATGAAAGAAAATAAGCCTAAACTAAGAATTAAAACTGCAAATTTATTTTATTTAACAGAGTTCACCTAACTATGCAAATATAAACGGATTTCAAGTTTTGTATTTTATCTTCTAACTATTTTCCTTAAATAATAAAATAAATCGTACTCCTATTTTTTTTTCTATTTTACTATTTATTGATAAATAGCTGTTGCAGCGAAAAACATTCGCCGCAAGATTTTTGCTGTCGTTTCATGTCGTTCGGTTTTTTCATCATTGACTGATACATACACAATAGGGCGGGTCGATTAAAACATCGCCCATTGCTCTCTGAAAATCGGATTCTAGAGATCAAAATAAGATTGGTTAATTTTGCCCAAGGAACCATACCTCTAAAACGAATTCTGATGTTCCCCAATTTGGGTGGAACTTTTGGGTAGGGGCAAATTTTGAAAAATCCCACTTTGACCCGTTTAGAGTGCTCCAATCGAGCCCAAATGTATGACCGACCCCCACTAACTTTGGAGGCTTGACCCACCCATGTCAGTGGCACACTCCCTGGAACCCCCCTGTGGGGTTCCCCATACAAACATTTCAAAAAATCACCATTTTTGGCCTTTACATGAAAAAATCGCTATGTTTTTTTTTATTTTTATTTATTTATTTATAATAATATTTATTATTTATTTAGAATAATATCTATTTTTTCCCTTTTGAAATTTATTTAGTCAGAACATATGTAAATGAAAAAATGAATTTAAGTTAGTTATAGAAAAGAAACTAAAAAAATTATTGTTTGAAGTCTTTTTTACTTTCAAGTCTGGGCAATTTCGCACGGCTCTCTAATTTCGTCGCCATAACAGCCTCTACATTTTCCGGTATAACCCGTTTGGAAACGCTAGCTAGCAATTGAACATGTCGTTCCGTTCCTTGTATGTGTGATGGAATTTTTGGATCATTAAACGGTGGATCATCTTGATTTAAATATTCTTTCAATGTATTGTACGGAATGCTTCGCGTGAATGGTGGTTTAAATACGTTATTTATGTCATTCATATTGATAATATCCGTGTAACTTGTGCAATTAAACTTTATATTTGGTTTTTTATAAGCTCTAAGTTGCGTTGGGCCGTCAACATCTGTTCGATAGCGTAGAATTATGTTGATAGCACAGTCGCGCTTTTGTTGCTATCATCAAACAACATTGATAACAAGATATTTTCCGAATGCGCATAATATGAATTATCTGTAATTACTTGATTGACAATTTTGCGTAAACGAGGTTCTAGAAATCGTGACCAACTAATGAAGTTGAAAAATAATGCACTGCCGTACACGACAGAGCTGTAATACTTGATATTGAAGTTCATTGGCACATAACATTTAATTATAAATTCAACCTTAAATTTGCATCTGGATTTTCCGTTGTCACATATCATCGTAATAATCTAGCGGCCTTGGTGAGCCACCGAGAATGTACAATTTTCCCTGGTTTGATGTTAGCCAGATCCTCCGAAACCACGCCGCTAGAAATTGCATGGGCCATGTCGTATAAGTACTTCGAATCGGTGGAAAATTCAATTTTTTTCTGGATTTGGGAAAAAAAATCTTGGAAAAAAGCGGTTCCCAATGCCGATGCTACTCTATCAGGCACACCAAATCTGTCACATACAAGGCAAAGTTAAAACAATCGTATCTCTCTGTGTATTGTAAACTTGTGCTTCTATCCACATCTTCTTGAACCGGTGGCGGTGCGTTTGTTGAATCATCGGGATCTTGGTATGTTGGCATTGATGACATAGACTTTGCTCCTTGCTCTTCAGTTTCCATCACAACTGCATCCATTGTTAGTCTTCTCTGATTATGTTGATCGTGCATGAACTCTTTGAGGCGTTCGGGAACCCAGCCGCATGCACATGGAGCTGCCTTCAAATCGCATTTACATGTTCCAATGCAAAAAATTGTTTCCAGAGATTTAACATACTCTGTAAATTGTTGGGTTTTTTAAAAATTTGTGTTTAGACAAATAGAAGTGTGCAATATTCAACTTTAAATAAATTTCCAATACAATTAATATTATATTTTGCAAATACTTATGAATTTTTAGATAAAACTTTATATTTAAATTTACAGAACATTGTTTACATTTTTTTCCAAATGGTACAGGTTGTCACAGCGCTTGTGGGGCTTGTTGTCACATATAATTTCATATAACTATTTTGAAAGTATTCTATGATTTATTTGAAATTAAGGAAATATGCCAAGAAATCGTAAACGACTTACAAACCGAGGTCGGACATCTTCATATATCATGATGCAAGCCGATTACAGCTAGTATCAATAAAGATAACGTGAATTCACTACGTGTAGTTTGTTGTCAAGCATCAAATCCAATAACAATTGTCGTCAATATATAAACTGCAAACGTTGGGCACATAATGCATTGAAAGTGATTGTTTGATACATTGCTGCTTAAATTGTTCTTCGGAGTGCGGCAGCGACGACGATTAAGAGGTGTGACAACGGGGACTACGCGTTGAGACAACTTACCCCACGGGTGGGGTTACTTGTCCCAGACGAGTTGAATTTTTTATCTAGAAAATTTTTTGATTTATTTTAAAATAATATTCGTTATTCATATCAGGATTGAAGAATAGAATATTGAATTTATCTGTAAAAGTTTTGCAGTGCCATTATTGCTTAATTTGTGGGAGTTACAGCAGTTCATTCAAATTTAGTGACAACTAGTACCACTCTCCCCTACACTTTTTGTCAGCATTATTTCCAGCATTATTATCAGCATTATTTCTCAAATTCCATTCAACTTATCTTGTACTTGAATTGTGAATGATTTATGGGAAAACTTTTTTTGTTCTGTTTTTAAAATAATATCTAAAGATATCCAGATGGGTTGGTAAATTAAGATCAGTCAAATCAGTAGACACACCAAAAACAGTAACATCGTGCTTGGGTATATGACTCATTGGGTTTTCGATAGTTGTTGTTGCTTCTTCTTGTGTAGAGGATGGTGGATTCATTGGAAACTTTTTGATTTGGAATGGTCAACTTCACTTATTATTTTTTTAAAAATATTTTTTTATCTGAAATTAGCACTTCACACTTTGAGTTCTTCACAACGACTTAATGCATTCAGAAAAAACTGTTGCGTTATATATGGTCTACGAGACGAGGTAATAAGAATGAAATGGTAATTTCAATTCTACCTGCTGTGTCTTGTGGTGCCTTAAAAAACGCACACAAGCAATTTTCCGATTTGCAATTGTGTCACAGTGATACCTTCATTTTTAAAAGGGTTGAATAAATTTCTAAAGACAAAAAAACTCCAAAAAGAAAAAAACATAGGCATTTCGCTGATTTTTCCATGTAAAGTGCCAAAACTGGCGATTTTTTGAAATGTTTATATGGGGAACCCCAGGGGGTTCATTACACTCCTCGCGGAGATGTTCTATTGACTTCACTGCTATTGGATAGACGATCCGGCCGATATGCTCCTTGAGGTTCCGCTTAATAATTTTAACAACCTCGCTATCCGGCAAAAACGATGTTGATATTCGGGACCTTAGTTTCCAAATTGCCTGGAAAAACGCATCAACAGATTCACCTGGTTGCTGTTTTCTTTCAACCAGATCCCTCATCGCCTCAAAGTTTGTTCGATTGCTGCCATACTGTCTCATCATGGCATTTCGCAAAATCGGCCAGTCTGGAACATCCTTGGTTTTTATGTAAAGCCAAAACCACTCTTTTGCCTCGCCCGATAACAGCAAATGAAAATCGCGCATAATTTCATCCCATGAGCACCTATATTGGTTTTGAAGATGTTCAAGGCGAAATACAAAATCTTCTACCGACACACTATTCATCCCGTACTGATTCGGTTGCGCAGCGTTATTGGACCGACTCTCATCTTCTGTCATTGGCGGCTGCATAGCACTATACGACCGCTTTGGAAAATCATACCTGGTAGCTGGATTTTGGTTCAGTTTGTATCTATAATTGTCATTATCATATAAATAATTTGTTTTATTTACAGGTTGCGCCTGAAAAAACTCGCCTCTATTTATGCCCCGCCCAAAGCGATCACCCCGTACGTCTGAAGGATCACACGGAACAGGTGAGTTTTGTTGTGTCTGAGCACTTGCATTTAAGATTGGTTGTAGCATATTTCTTACCTCTCCCATAATTCCTTCTAAACCTACTCTTAAGCCCTCCTGAATTTGACTTCTTATTGACCTATCTAAAGACGATTGTACATCTTGACAAGCCTTCCCTACTAGGTCATTAACATGACTACTGTCTGCGCCAAGATTTAAGATTGCCTCTGCTCCAGGAATCGCATTTTCCGAGCAAGGAGGTGGGACAGAAAAATTCTGAGGGTGCTCTGGGTTCCCTACATTTTTGGGCTTTGCTCCTTGCTGAGCGTAGTTAACTTTACCCTTAGCAGCCCTCTGTCGATTGTGGTTGTCGACTGCGTTGATTGTCTTTGACATATCATAAAATATGCTGCCTGTATTATGCGCTTTGGCCCCAAGTGGGTTCTGACCGTCAGCCATGTTGCCTTTATTTGGTGTATTGTCTTTATGATGTTTCAGTTGAGGTGAGGAGCGATTTAGGTCGAACTTTAAATTACGTCTCTTGTGAGCTGTTTTTTTGTATTCTTTGTGGGCTGAACTCATTAGAAGCCTATATAGAAGAACCTTTTTAAATTTTTTTTTTTTTACCTTTTTTTGTTTTTTATAAATTGAAAATTTTTTTGAAATGAACAGATATATTCTAAGCGTGTGGGGCCAGTAGTACAGGGTGCAATTCTTTGAGGAACTCGAAGACATAATTTTTTTGTTGTGGACATTATTTTTCAACGCTTTAAAAAGTAGTTTTAACAGTGATTAATTATTGGTTCGCAGTATTTACCTATAGACAAACTAATTCAACTTCAGAAAATTTTCTCTTTATCATAATTGAATGTTTTGTCTTCGACCTCAAAAAAAATAAGGTTCAGATCTCTTTTTTTACAATGAGGCTCTTGCTAGCTGCTAGGTTGCCATACTATTAACAATCTAGGTCAAAGGTTGCCATCACTACAAAAAAAAACACTTTGCCTTTTTCATTCAGGGTCGGATAAAGTTCCTATTTACACAACAATACGAGTATCTTTTTAAATTTTAAATGAAAACAAGTAAAGAAAGTCTAAAGTCGGTCTAGGCCGACTATGAAATATCCTAAACCCACTTTTCAAAAACAAAACAATTTGTATTGTAAATGGGCGTGTCCGTGGGCTAATGAAGCCTATATTTTATGTGCATTTAAATGTTGATGAAAAATGTACACATACCAAGTTTTATTCCTGTAGTTCACAGTTAATGCCTTTATTGTGCTTTCGCTATGGGAGGTGGGCGAGTTTTTGGACGGATTACTCCCAATTTTTGAACACACCTTTGTTTTGTTATAAAATACATACATACCAAATTTAATTTCTCTATGACAAACATAACCTTATTTATTGAGTTTTCAACTTTTTGGGTTATATGGGAGGTAGGCGTGTCCGTAGGCGGATGACGTCCATTTTTCAAAACCATCTTTGTCTTGTCATAAAAAACATATGTGCCAAATTTTAGCTCTTTAGGTTGAACACAGGCTTATTTATTGCGTTTTCAATTTTTGGGTTGTATGGGAGGTGGGCGTGTCAGTGAGCGGATGACGTCCATTTTTCGAAGACATCTTTGTGTTGGTATAAAACACATACATATCAAATTTTATTGTTGTAGGTTAACTATGAGCTGAGTTATGCAGTTTTCAATTTTCGCGTTGTATGGGAGGTAGGCGTGTCCGTGGGCGGATGATGTCCATTTTTCAAAACCATCTTTGGTTTGTTATAAATATTATACCTGCCACATTTTATCTCTGTAGGTTAAACAGAGACTAATTTTTTGCGTTTTCAATTTCTGGGTTGTATGGGAGGTGGGCGTGTCCGTGGGCGGACGACACCCATTTTTCAAAAACATCTTTGTGTTGATATCAAACACATACACACCAAATTTGATTGTTGTAGGTTAATTATGAGCTGAGTTATGCAGTTTTACATTTTTGCATTGTATGGGAGGTAGGCGTGTCCGTGGGCGGATTCCAAAAATATTCAATAGTGCAAATCCTTGGGTCCATGTGACTATGTGCACCAAGTTTCATCCAATTATCTCAACTCCTTCTTCTTATCCTGTGTATACGGACAACACACAGACGGACGGACGGACGGACGGACGGACGGACGGACATAGATAGCTCGACTCACGTGGTGACGCTGACCAAGAATATATATACTTTTCTATACCGGACTTGCTTCGTTCTATGCGTTACAAACGTTTGCACAAAGTTAATATACCCTGACCTTTCAGGTTTAGGGTATAAATACGTTATTGTGAGCATATTTTTTTTTTTTTTTTTTTTTTTTATATATGCTGATATAATATATCTGTGCATATGATACTGTGCATTTGGCTTAGAATATGTTATATTCTCGCCAAGCCATCAGTCTTAGCTTTAAACAAGTGAAATTATATTTTAACAAAAATGAAATTGAAGTTAATTGAAACAGGTTCGTTTCGTTGGCTAGCAGCCAATCAATCTATGGTTTCTTGAGACATTCTTAGTTGGGTGCTTTAAGCCCAGAGTTTAAAAACTCGAGCCAAGTCACTCTATGGCCAAAAATGTCCCGAGGAAGCATGATTGAACGCTGTGCTTGTTTTATTGTTTGGGCGCCATATTGCTTTTGTATTCGTCTTCTCCAAGTCGCTATTATAGCGGTTCTCCTCTTGTGCAGGGGGGTTCCAGGGAGTGTGCCACTATCATGGGTGGGTCAGGCCTCCAAAGTTAGTGGGGGTCGGTCATACATTTGGACTCGATTGGAGCACTCTAAATGGGTCAAAGTGGGATTTTTCAAAATTTGCCCTTACCCAAAAGTTCGACCCAAATTGGGGGACATCAGAATTCGTTTAAGAGGTATGGTTCCTTCGGCAAAGTTTCTTATTTTGATCCCTAGAATACGATTTTCACAGAGCAATGGGCGATTTTTTTGCCTCCCCACAAATCGACCCGGCCTAATACACAAGCATGTTAGAAGAAAACTTTTTCAGCTAATAACAACAACAAAACTCACGGAAATATTATTTTCAATTAACTTTTAGACTAAATGGAATTTGAAAAAACTTCCTAAGAATACAACCTTCGATAGGAAGCGTAGAACAGTAGAACAGTAGTAGCGTAGAATAGAAAAAGAAATTTTAAGATCGGTCAATCCATTCGAGAGTTTAAGGCCTCTAAACAGCTTCAAACAATCTGTTCCATGGGAGCTTCGCTCGCTAGCTCCAAAAAAATTATGGCAGGCGTGATTGCGGCTCACTGAAACATCTAAAAAAAAGGCTTAATCAGCATCAAAGTCGCCGTGGAATGAACTAGAAGAAAAAAATGTTGACCGAAAAATAACTATATACTGATCTTTCTGTCCGTAGTTCATTCCATAGTTCATTCCATCTTGGGAAACAAATTTAAGGTGTGTTTGAAAATGCGATAAAAAACAAACCGTGAATATTTTAAGCAGCATTTTATTATATATTTTTAATAAAATATTTATTGATATTTTATCAATACAAAAAAATTTTTTAAAAAATTATACAATTGAAAAAATTACAGGCTAGTAAAGTAAGGGGGTGAAAATAAGTACGTGGACTTGTTGTTATGATTCCAAACATTCTGGTGATCGGAAAAAAGAAAAAGTAGTTTCTTAAATAGTAAGAATGTCGCTTTTACAAAATGGCGGCTGTTTGAAAAAATATGATTTTTGGCCCCTCTTTTTAAAGTTTTTAATTAAAATTAGTGCAAACCAAAATATTTGCATAGTTATAGATCCAACTATATAGGGATATATAAAGAAGGTCCACGAAAAATTTCAAGTTAATCGGTTCATCAGAACTTGAAAAGCACGTCAACTGTATTAGAAAAAGTAGTTTAAAAAACGCGTTTAAAGTTTTAAACTATCAACTTTTTTTAATTTGTTTGTTTTGCATTGTTAAAATATAAATAAATATGTTATAAAAAAATAGCAGATAAAAATATTCTTAGTTTTTTTTATCGACTTTTAAAAAGCCACACAAAATTTTTTCCCCTAGACTAGAATACAGCCTTATAGTACGTTTACATACAGAGATTAAATAGAGATTAATAGCATCTTTCTGTAAAACAAAAGCTTCGTTGAACTCCTCGTTCGTTTGTAAACGATGTCGTTCACAATTTGCTTTCTGTATTTTTACTTTGCGTCATCATTCTCATTTACTTTTCTTACGTTATTCAAACTCTCCAACCATAAGCAATTGTCAAAAGCAGCATTACCAGATTATAAAATTTCTTTACATGCTTTTTTTTTCTAAAAATGTTGGGCATATTTTGGCAAAATATCTCATGATGGCACATATGTTTTTTTTCTGTAAACTTGGAAATTGTGTGAAGTATTGTGAAAATTTATGACAATAAAATTTTTGCCTTGCTGGCGCCAAAAACTGGTACTCCTCTTGCAAGCTCTGGTTTTTTTCCCTTTGTTGCACCAGGACTCCAAACTGTTTATTTCAAATTTATTTGAAAATTAACTCCAAATTTATTCTACATTCTCGTATTTGTCAATAAAATTATAATTACGATTTCTTTACAGCAACTTCCATGTCAACAAATTTCTAAACGATAAGAAAATTTTCACCGTCTATATTTGACGTTTCCTTTCAGTTTGTTTTGCTACATAAAGCCAAATTTACACTGCTGTTACGTTATCATTCATTTCTGAATCAGCTGTTCTCGTTTGACAACGGAATTATTTTTACATCAAGCGAAAACAGCTGACATTCGGCTTTTGACCGAAGCCTTCGTGAAATGCACGTTACGTTCGTTTTACAGAAAGATGCTATAAGCCTTTTGAGGAGATTAACTCGCTAATCTTGATGAATTTGACGAGATTAGCCATACAAAAGCTTATCCCCTCAGAATGATATTAAAAATTAAAATACTTTCTAATCTCCTCTAAAAAGGTTTGCAACGCTGTGAGTAGCGATAATTCCTTAAAAACTACAACCCTGTAAAGAAGTTAGAAAATGAAATGTCAAACAATTGCTTCTATTTAATTTGCTTATTTTGCCCCGGCAGTGATATTTTTGTTTAAATTGTTGAAAATTATCTAAAAACCTAAGTATTGTGGAATTTAAAATTCGTATTAAATAATGTAATTGGTTTTTATTAATCATAGTTCAGGCAGCAAAAGAAAGCACCGTCAATTGTGGACATAGACCAGTGCCTCAACCAGACCAATCGCCGAAACAGCCACATACACTATATCAATTATATTAATATTTTATTAATAATATCACTATATAAATACAATTAATGTTACTTTTATTTGTTTGTTTACTTGTTTGTATATATGTGCTTATTTGAACTTATTCAGAATCTATAAGGCTGAAGACAAAAGAACAAAACAAAACAACGAATTGTCAAAGTTAATCTCTTGAAGCTAGTGTAAACAGTTTAGATTACGGAAGAAGATTAGTTTTTTTTAATTTGCTCTTAACCTCCATATGTAAACATATGTAAACTCAACCTCCCATATTAACAAGTGTTAAACATTGTATAAAAAGTTCAGTACGATCGGTCGAGTACTTAACATTTTATCACGCCCGCCATGATTTTTTTAATATTTAAAAAAAAATCCAGTAGCCACATATGAGGAGTGACTGTTCAAAACTGCATATTAACATTAAACAGAAATGTTCAGAAAACAGTAAAAACTAATAATTGCAAAAATAAATTTAAATATGTTCATATAGGGTTTAAATTATTTTAGATGGCTTAGTCTAGTGATGTTCAGCTTATCAGCTCGTGCTGCCGGCTTCGGGCAGGCAGCAGCTTACATAAACAAAGTAACGCGTAGCTAAATTTGTATTCGACAACATTGTACAGTGGACAAAATTGAAAATATGCCGCTTATATTTTAAATTATTTTGCAGATTCATAAAATCTGCAAAACTTATACTATTATACCCGGCAACGTGCTTTGTAAGGTTATTTCTAGTTGTTTCTTCAGTTTTTTATGTGTGAAAACCTCAGGAATTTCCCACTGAATTCAAGGTCTTTTTGTGAAAACGTTGGATGCCAAATTTTATTTAACAAATCTTCCAAAAGATAATATATATTTTTGAAATTTAAAAATTGTTTTTATAAATATCTTGAATTAAAAGATAAGTTTAATGAAATATATTTCTCAACTTCAAATGCTAACACAGCTCTTAACAATATATTCACTTACATTTTATTTAAAACTTATTTCAATAAGCAATATACATATTATCTTACGCACTTTTGCCAACATACGTCAAACTCACTTTACATATGAAACGAAAATATTAAATCGAACTAATTTCTGAGAAATAACAAAATTTTCTTGGTAAATTTTTGCTTGGTATCGAATTCAACAAACTAATCTCAAAACTGTTAAACTGTAAGGAAAAGAAACACAAATAAGCAGCCCAGCAAGAAATATAAGCTATATCCGAGTACATGAATATGATTACTTATGCCTATAAACCAGTGGTCGGCAAAATTAAAAATGAGACTGTAAGTGAAAGTGAGACAAAAAATTTTATATCAATCAAAACAATGCTACTTCGGCACTAGTTATTTGTCGAGTGAGTGAAAGAGCATGAAAATACGTGAGAGTTTTGGCAAAGCATGTGCTTCATGGGTGCCGACCACTGCTATAAACCAGCGCCGGATTACAACATTGCGGGGCCTGGGGCTAAAATTGACACGGGGCCTACTCAAGGTCAGAGCATTTAGCTTGGATCTTTTAATAATCAAAATATTAATTTTTACGCATTTACATATGTCTTAAAGTGAAACAATAGCTCTTGAATTTTTACTTATAATTTTTTTCTCGATTTAACTGTGGCAAAGCTTTCTATCAACTCGTCAAAGTTAATCGTTTGCAACAAATAATTCTCAATACAAAGTTACGTAAGTGACGACAAACGTTCATGTGACATAGAAGATCGCTCAACATTTTTTATTCTTTTAAATACTAAAAATTACCACAATCTGCTTCACAATTTGCTATCGGTACTGTAAACAGCAATCGGTTTATAGATTATATAAACATTTGGAAAATGTCGATCATGCCTGAGACCATGTTATTTCTGTTTTTAATAGTTTGATATCTTTAAAAAAAAAAAAAAAAATCTCTCAGAGAGATCCTTCAGGTGAAGCTTCGTAAGCGGAATTAAGTGATTTAATTCAGAGTAGTTCCATTTGAATATCATTTGGATATACTTCAACAAAGAGTTTTACTCCCACTTCTAATTTTTCGTTTTCAATATTTATTAATTTGCACAAGAATCCAAATAGGCTTACCTGTCCCAATACTTCAATTCTTTTTCTCAATTCTATTGCTACAGTCAGAAAAAAACACCTACTTTTATCCTATTTAAATTTCTCTTTTTTCGATAATAGAAATTTTTTTTTTTAAATAAAATTTTCTTCATTTAGAATAAATTTTCACCATTTCGAAGAAATATTTCTTCACTTGTGGGAAATGGAAATATAAAAAATTCTTGTTCTCTAAAAACTATATATTTTTATATATTTCTGAATTTTAAGGATCACATTTAGAGAATGCACTATCTGGAGCAAAGTCTATACCATTTTCTCTAAATATTTTTATCATATTCCGAGAAACTTTTTTCTGAGTGTAGCTTATCAAATAAAGCAAAAGTTTCGATTTTGAATCTATCAGCACCAGTCAAATTGATTTTTTCGGGTTCTTTGTTGCTGTTTTTTCGAGTTAATTTTCTCTAATAGTCTTGGCAAACAAATAGATTCAGGTTCTTAGCACTATTCTCAAACCCTGAAAATTCACTTCGCAAATCTGTAACGAATTTGATAAGTGAAGAAAGCAGCTATCAAATCAGTATCTACTTTTTCCAAATATTAGTTGGTTGCATTGAAACGTTGCATCTCCTGATGCATTATCAACATCAAGTAATAATATTGCGTCCATTACCAGATGAATTCAGGCCCTATGCTTAAAAAAAGTTGTAAGCATAACCATATATTTTACAAATATACATTTTTTTTTAAAATTTTAAGGTCGATTACTTCGAAATATTTTTTATATGGCATATCATGTTTTTACAAAAAGCACTTTATATATAAGCGACAGCGGGGCCCCTAGCTGCTCGGGGCCGGGGGCTGCAGCCCCCCCCTAGCGCCCACCTAAATCCGCGCCTGCTATAAACCATTGACGGGCAACTTTGCACACCTATACTTTCTTATCTTGAGTATGTATTAAGGAGCGCTTTAAAGCTTACACTGAAAACAAAGCAGTGCTAAAGCTCTTTTTGTAGTACCATTGGGTGATTTTTTTTTTGTGCTTCGATTTATATAACGAATTTAAATGAACTTGTAATGGACGGACTATGAAATGCAAACAGACCGACAAATGGATATATGTATTTTTAAACACAGAGAGTGAAGTTTTACAAATATTTTTAATTTTTATTTTTAATTCGTAAAATTTTTACAACTCTTAATTATTTCTTTTTACCAAACGATAGTACCAATATATTTTAATCTGAAACTAAAATTGGCATTTCTACTAATATGTTAACATTTAGTAACATTAATATTAAATAAAATTAAAACAGCTTTTTGCTAATCAAAATTGTTTGATTAGCAAATTATACTTCCTCATGACACACCATGCAATGCGCCATGCCGTTATTTTCTAAAAATAAAAAATTTTGTTCATACATACTTGTAAACATAAAATTTATTCAGTGTAATATCTCGCAATTTTTTTTTCATGCATTCAAGGAACACTCAAGCGCAGGTTTTGTCTGCTTGACGTTTGCTTGGATACTGAAGCTTTGATCGTTCTGTCCCAGCTAGCATTTGGAAGACTGTTTTGCTGACAATCGCCTAAACGAGTCTTTTTCGAGTTGACGATCAACAAAAACAAAATACATGTCTTGTGCGGAAGCATATTTTACTCCGCTCAACGATCAAAATCTGACTGCATTTTTTCAAGACAACTTCTTGGAAATTGAACAAAGCGTGTGCAGAAGCATATTTTGATCGGCGAGGCGATAGAAAAGTAACTATTTTTTTGTGGAAACTAACGGGTAATTGGACAAATTCAAACAATCATATTTTTCACGCCATATAGCTCAGTTTCGACAGAGCAATCGCGGAGTAAAGTCAACGTTTCTGTTTGTGAAATTTTTTAACAAATTCAAGTAGTTTTCGGTTATACTAACTTCAAAATATACACAAGATCTCACAATATTAAACATCATTCGTCCCAGCCTGCATTTTATGAAATTGTTGAACATATAAGAGTTGTTTTCGATTTTCCTCCATTGTGCGATCATTATCTGATCAAAAGAGACTCTTTCTTCGGGAGAAATTGGTACCCTACACGCGACTCTCCTTGAAGAGTCATTTTCGAGTCGTATTTAAGTCTTTTTTTGGTATTTTTAAGATAAAAAACGACTCGAAAATGACTCCAAAATGAGTCGTATTCTAATCATATTTTGGTATTTTTAGATCGAAAAATGACTCCAAAATGACTCGAAAATTAATCGTATTTTAATCATTTTCAAGATTAAAAATCGACTCGAAGAAGACTCTTCAAGAAGAGTCGCGTGTAGGGTACCATTTTCTCCCGAACAAACAGTCTTTTTTTATCAGAAAATGAGCGCACACGCGACTGTCACCATCGCGGAGGAGAGTCGAAAACGACTCTAATATGTTCAAAAATTCGATAAAATGCTAGCTGGGAAGTACAGAAAGCTCGCAGGAGCTGAGTTGAACATCACTAGCTTAGTCGATATGAATTTAAAAAGAAATCAAAGGTCCTACCACCAGCGTAAAATTTGTAAATAGTCAGTTTTGATCAAACCTTTCAGTAAATAAACCCTTTTGATCAGTCCAAATTTGTAAATAACTACTTTTGATCAAACTAAAAGTAAATAAGAATGTTAAAATATAATGAAAATATATAACTCATATTTTTAAAAGTAGGTTTTTATACATCTATATTTTAAGTGTTTTTACACAAAGGTATATGAAGTGTTTGGTGACTGTGGCATGCAGGTTAAGTGTGTGGCTTAGCATGCTCGGAGCCCGGGTTCGATCCCCAGCCGCGGCGAAAAAGTTTTTTCAATAAAAAATTGTTCTGATCGGTCACCACCTCTCTGCAGACAATGGCAAACCTCAGAGAGTAAATAATGCCATGTTAAGCTTCTTGAGAACATGAACTTTCGCCGTTCGGAGTCGGCATAAAACATGTAGGTCCAGTTCTCGGTCAATTATGTGCAAACATTTAATGACACACACAACACAATTGATCATAAGAAGCACGGTCAAAGTCCTTTCAAGGGCTGAAATGGCCAATTTGTTTTTTTTTTATATGAAGTGTTTGAGTTATGGAAGAATTTAGGATATCAGAGCCTAACTTAAAATTTAGATATCAAAATTTTCAAATTTTATGAATTTTTAAAGTCAATATTTTTTTCGAAAAAACACACTTTCAAATTTGGAACATCACCAAAAATTGAAAAAAAAATGTAAAATAAAGCTCCTGTCATACGATAACCAATTTTGTTAAGATTTAAAAAAGATTTTTTTAAAAAGTAATTTGTTCAATTCTCTACAATATTGTAGAGAATTTATTATTTAATAAAAAAATTGGGAAAAAAAAGGTCTGTTTTCTCTGCCGCGAGTGTTATGTGACATAACTTATGTCCCACCCTAAATGTTCGCAGATGTGTAGTAAAGAATATTGAGGAGATTTCAAGTCTGAACATAAAAAAATAAAACTCCCCATAATTTTATCCTGGATACGCGCCTGCATGTGACTATAGTATAGCCGTAAGAAATTAGATTTTTCACAACTTGAAATAAGTAGTGTCCGACCGAATATTCGGTTTCGGTTTCGGCTAGTTTCGGCTCTTTTAATCAGTTTCGGCTATTCGGCATCAATATTGCCGAAACCGAAACCGAATATTTGATCGGACACTACTAATTCGGTTATTACATATATTTCAATGGTAGATGTGAGTTCGCTTTCATCAAAATTTTTAATGGTGTTAAGTAAAACAGAAACGTGAAATTCAGTCATTTGATTGACCGTGTGGGTTTGGTCCAGCACAAAACTCTTTATTCATTATTTTAAAGTTGAACATTAATATTCAAACGGTCTTATTCATAAAAATATCTTGAAATATATTTAAAGTGCTCAATAGTCAAAAAGCTTTTTAGAGATAAAATGCTTTTTAAAATTTTGTTATTCATAAAAATATTAGCTGCGTTTTTTCCAACATCCAAATCCGATTTCCATGCAAACAAAATCTTGCCTTCGATTTAGATTTTGTTTACTTATAGTTCTATGAACACGACCAGAGAACGTAAAAACGAACCAAAAAAAAAAACAAGACGTAAAATGTTTTACTTTGACAGCGCAATAAAATTGGAAGTTGCAGTCTTGTCATATAAGTAAAATAAAAAATATATTTTTATCTATATTTCTTACTTCTATAGGTCTTGTGCAATTAAAAGCACGAAAATACTTTCATCTATTGAAGATACTGACTAACAAATAACATTCCATGAGCTGCAAAAAAGCTGGGCGGCGTCACTTGACTGGATCAAGGCTTCAGCAGAAGAAGCAGATGTGCAGCAAATATTTGCGAAAGGCATAACAGCACTTGCTGAAACATGCCCTTTAGATAAATAAATTTCTCAAAATTGTTCCTTGACTACTTCTGGTTAAGGAACATCACAGCACAGCCAACGAAGTGAACAGCATTGTGCAACTTTGTCGTCACTTTACACTGCAGCTGAATGGTTTGACCAATCGTTTTGCTGCAATATTAAGTGCTAAAATAAACGATGCTGCTGAGGAACAAATAAACACATTGTTGGCTGAGATGTGCGACGCTTGAAAAGCATTTAATTTGGTTTTTGCAATAAATTTATTAATAAAATATATAAAATTTGTTTCTCGTTCTCTTTGTTCGTACTCTTCTTGACCGTCTGGTGTCTCTACGCCATCTAAAGAGCCTGTAATCAAGTGTACCTCATTGTCGATATGTTGCTGCATGCTTTCGATGTTGGCTGGAACAATATTTCCAGTAATTTTGGGATCAAACAGCCAACTGTCTAAGGTGCACAAAATGAAGCGTCCATCAATCTTCCCCAAAGCATTGCCGTCGTAGTAGGAATTAAGCGTTGTCGATAACCAGTTCCATTGCACCTGATTATATTAAGCCACATGAAAAGAATTAATTTGCTGACTTTTTCTTTGTTTTGTAAACAATTTCTGACAATGTTGTTGACATTTCTTACGTTATTTTACAATGTATTAGCTTACAGAGTTGCAAACCAAATCTTAATCTAGATTAGGATGTTGGAAAAAACGCAGCTCTTGTCTCAGCTTATTTGTTAAAATAGGAACACTCTCAATTTGAAATGGGAACAGTGTCAAAAATGGTTTGTGAATTTGATAAATTCAATAATTTTTTGTTTATTTGTCATAATTTTATCAATATTTTGGCATGCAAACAGTCAAAAAAATGTTAAATCTATGTTCTTCTCTGAAAAAAATTGTCACTTATAATTTTTATTTTCAATATTTTGAAATGTTTTGCCATGTTTCCATATTTTTTGAAACAGTTTGAAGTATTTTTGACAGTATTTGTGCTCACATTAGAGTAAAAATTTTAAAAAGGCTTTATCAAGGGTTTATTGAAGGTAACTCTTTTAAGAAGCCTATATAAGAGATTTTTGTCGTTATTGGACGTTTATGAATACTGTTTTTGAGATTTTATTTTTGTAAAGGCTTTATAAGAGGCTCGTTAATTTTTATGAATAAAGGCAAAAGAATATTTATCGTATATATACGTTATTATAATATGTTTCAATTGTTATATTTTTGAAAGCTTTTAACAAAAAAATTAAAAAAAATAATTTGTTTTTTAAAACAATTTTCAAGTAGACATTCAGTTTCGGTTTCGGCCGAATATTACAAAAATGGCCGAAATTCGGTTTCGGCCAAAATTTTGGTTTCGGTCGGACACTAGAAATAAGCAGTTGTATTCATATTTTTGTCGTATTCACATGGTTTTTGTTTTCTATTTGAAAGATATTTACAATCGAAGGAGCACAACAAACTTTGTTTTTCTTTCTAATAGTAAACATAAATGTTAGAAAAATAAAAATCCCCCTTGAAGATGTCGCGAAGTGACGAAACGTCGGGAAAAAAAATTGATTTTTTTATTTTCGTAAAAAATTGCTCCAAAAGTACACATGTAGTAAATATTTCTGTTTTTAATATCAAAAATTAAAAGCAAAATTTACCCGATATATTATTGGTACAAACAACTGGTAATTTTCATTTTTTAACGTAAAAATTAGAAGCAAAATTTACCTATATTTTTTAATGCAAACATATAAGTTTTTTAATGTAAACAAATCCAGGCCGATTTTTGAGCACAAAATAAATGCTAAATTTTTATTTTTATATTTTAAGGCAAAACTAAAAACTAAAAACCAGTTAGGATATTAAGGCTATTCATGCCAATTCATAAGTACTTCGTATTCTCGTTCATTTTTGTTCAACTGAAATTTTAAATCCTTGGTTTAAACATAAAAATCAAAATTTATCAGTTATTTTGTGCTCAAAAAATATCGGACAAATTTTGGTTTTTATTTTTGTGTTAAAAATAAAGATAAAAAATTACCAGTAGGGGAGAGTGGTACTAGTTGTCACAAAATTTGAATGAACTGCTGTAACTTCCACAAATTAAGCAATAACGGCACTGCAAAACTTTTAATGATAAATTCAATATTTTATTCTTCAATCCTGATATGAATTACGAATACTATTTTAAAATAAATCAAAAAATTTTCTTGATAAAAAATTCAACTCGTCTGGGACAAGTAACCCCACCCGTGGGGTAAGTTGTCTCAACGCGTAGTCCCCGTTGTCACACCTCTTAATCGTCGTCGCTGCCGCACTCCGAAGAACAATTTAAGCAGCAATGTATCAAACAATCACTTTCAATGCATTATGTGCACAACGTTAGCAGTTTATATATTGACGACAATTGTTATTGGATTTGACGATTGACAACAAACTACACGTAGTGAGTCCACGTTATCTTTATTGATACTAGCAGTAATCGGCTTGCATCATGATATCTGAAGATGTCCGACCTCGGTTTGTAAGTCGTTTGCGATTTCTTGGCATATTTCCTTAAATTCAAATAAAACATAGAATACTTTCAAAATGGTTATATCAAATTATAGGTCTGTTCCCGTACTTTTTGGACTAAAAATGGTAAAACTGTCAAAAGTCTGAGAGTAAGAAAAAATCTCTCGAAAGTAGAGAAAAACACAAAAAAGTACGGGAACGCTTTTTGGACTAAAATTGTAAAAACTGTCAAATAAGAATGATTGTCCAGCTTTGTCTTGATATGGAACATCGGCAGTGCAAACGAAATGCTTGAGATTTTTAATAATATTGAAAGTAATTGTGATGTTTAGCATTTAAATTAGTTTTTGCACATTTTTCAATGTTTCTGGTTTCCATTTTAATAGTTCCAAAGAAGTTTTGATGTATCGCAATTTCTTTGCTTACTTGTAAACAGCTGATTTTAAGCTGTTTGTCACTTTTACCATTTTTACCCGAAGAAATTTCTCGGACTAAAACTTGCAACTTTTGACAAGGAGGGGAAATGTTTTACTCTCTCCATTGCACTCTCTTTTACCATTTTTTCGAGTACGGGAACGCTTCTCGGACTAAAACTGGTAAAAACTGGTAAATTGGACTAAAACTTTAGAGTACGGGAACAGACCTTATATGTGACAACAAGCCCCACAAGCGCTGTGACAACCTGTACCATTTGGAAAAAAATGTAAACAATGTTCTGTAAATTTAAATATAACGTTTTATCTAAAAATTCATAAGTATTTGCAAAATATAATATTAATTGTATTGGAAATTTATTTAAAGTTGAATATTGCACACATCTATTTGTCTAAACACAAGTTTTTAAAAATTATAAAAATACACAAATCCAACTTAGTTTCTTAAATCTCTTTTAATTTTTGTAAAACAAAACTAACGGCTCTTAAACTTTCTTGGGATGCTAGAAATTGCAATAGCGTATAGATGACATTGATATTTAACTCGATAACGTGTTGAATCAAAAGATATTGGCGTTGTGACAACTAGTACTTGAGACAACGGGGACGACTCTCCCCTACTTATTATGCTAAAAAAATATCAAGTAAATGTTGCTTTTGCCTTAAAAAAATAAAAACAGAAATACATAACTATCATTTATTGCTCAAACTTTTAAAAAAGTCAAAAGATAACTTCACATTTTTTTATTTTATTATAAAGTATACACTCAGTACAGTCTCTGCATTTAATATATCTCTTAACTTAATGTCCATTTTTGCATTTATAAAAACAAGTAAAGAAAGTCTAGGCCGACTATGAAATATCCTAAACCCACTTTTCAAAAACAAAACAATTTGTATTGTAAATGGGCGTGTCCGTGGGCTAATGAAGCCTATATTTTATGTGCATTTAAATGTTGATGAAAAATGTACACATACCAAGTTTTATTCCTGTAGTTCACAGTTAATGCCTTTATTGTGCTTTCGCTATGGGAGGTGGGCGAGTTTTTGGACGGATTACTCCCAATTTTTGAACACACCTTTGTTTTGTTATAAAATACATACATACCAAATTTAATTTCTCTATGACAAACATAACCTTATTTATTGAGTTTTCAACTTTTTGGGTTATATGGGAGGTAGGCGTGTCCGTAGGCGGATGACGTCCATTTTTCAAAACCATCTTTGTCTTGTCATAAAAAACATATGTGCCAAATTTTAGCTCTTTAGGTTGAACACAGGCTTATTTATTGCGTTTTCAATTTTTGGGTTGTATGGGAGGTGGACGTGTCAGTGAGCGGATGACGTCCATTTTTCGAAGACATCTTTGTGTTGGTATAAAACACATACATATCAAATTTTATTGTTGTAGGTTAACTATGAGCTGAGTTATGCAGTTTTAAATTTTCGCGTTGTATGGGAGGTAGGCGTGTCCGTGGGCGGATGATGTCCATTTTTCAAAACCATCTTTGGTTTGTTATAAATATTATACCTGCCACATTTTATCTCTGTAGGTTAAACAGAGACTAATTTTTTGCGTTTTCAATTTCTGGGTTGTATGGGAGGTGGGCGTGTCCGTGGGCGGACGACACCCATTTTTCAAAAACATCTTTGTGTTGATATCAAACACATACACACCAAATTTGATTGTTGTAGGTTAATTATGAGCTGAGTTATGCAGTTTTACATTTTTGCATTGTATGGGAGGTAGGCGTGTCCGTGGGCGGATTCCAAAAATATTCAATAGTGCAGATCCTTGGGTCCATGTGACTATGTGCACCAAGTTTCATCCAATTATCTCAACTCCTTCTTCTTATCCTGTGTATACGGACAACACACAGACGGACGGACGGACGGACGGACGGACATAGATAGCTCGACTCACGTGGTGACGCTGATCAAGAATATATATACTTTTCTATACCGGACTTGCTTCGTTCTATGCGTTACAAACGTTTGCACAAAGTTAATATACCCTGACCTTTCAGGTTTAGGGTATAATAAGTTATAATATTACATATGTATACAGAAATCTAGCAATCTGCAACAAAAAGGTTGCTTTGTGTTCTTCATATTTCTATTTAATAATTTATATTAATAAACAAATATTTTATGCGGTAATATCTCTAAGTATTTATTGTGTTTTTTTATATCTGAAGTATTAAGAACGGTCTAGAGTGGTGATCTATTGTTAGATCTTACCATGCATACAGTAAGGTAGATAAAAGTAACTTGACTACTTGTGGAAAATCTTTAATTCTAACAAGAATGCATTAAGGTACTATACAGTGTGTAAAAAATGAAACATTTTTTTTTTTATAATCTGGTTCCTTAAGGTCTTAAGAATACGTGTACGAAATTTTAGAAAAAAATATCAAATAAAAAAAAATATATAATATGCATTATATTCGTATGTCACGCGTTTATTCATATATTATCGTTCATAGAAGAAAATCTAATCGCGTTTTTCTCGAAACAAGTTTTTTCGAATTGGTTTCTAAGATATCTCGAGTTCTGATTGATCGATTTCGATGAAACTTGATTCATTGTGATCTTCATAGACTTTGTTAAGCACTCTACCTATAAAAAGCAGAGAAACTTTTATATTTTGTTTTTTACGGCTAATAATTTCTGCTAAAAAGAGGAGTTTTTTGTAAATTTGTTTTTCAACGCATGCCATTTTTCTGTTTGCCTTATTTTTTTATTTGCTTAGGTAGAGTGCTCAACTACAACCCTTTACTGAAGAACGCACTTTGATTTTTTACTTTCCGACACCTTGGAAATGCTGGAGACGAGAAACCAACTTACAACCTTTTTTTAAACACGCCAGCTTCATCGACCTCTAGAAAATAAACAACAAATACAAAAACAAAAAAAAACATTTTTTTGTCTATAATGTACATAATTTAATGTACATAAATTTGAATTGAATAATTTTATAATACTATGTAAAAAAATTAATAAAAAAGGTGTTGTTTTTAATAGCATCACACTGTAATAGTATCTTAAATGCGTGAATACAAGTCTAACATCGTTTATGTTAAACAGGTATGCATTTTTTGCAACCCGTCTGTTCAATTTTGTGGAAATGAAGTTGCAATACCAATAGAAAATTTGTGTGTTCATTTCAGAAATTGTGGTAAATAAACTAGTTAAGTTGAAAAAACCAATTAATGTGCTAAGTGGAAACTCATACTTCGCCAACTAGGTGTGTTTTAGTACGTGCGTGCATTTTGTCTGCTCCGGACAGATTTTAGAATGTGAATTGTGCTTGTAAATTTTTTATTTCTTCTAAAATGATAATTTTAAAATATCAAGCGAACGTTTGAAAAGCACATTTTAAAATATTTATTTTAGAAAATCAAACGAACGTTTTAGAACTTAATTTTAAAATGTCCGTTTTTAAAGTATAAATAAACGTTAGAGGAGCAAAATTTGGGTTTTCAAAAGAAGCACGATTCCTGCTTTTCGAGCAACGAAACTTTTTCATAGTTTCTCTGTGTAGTACAGGCCATACGTATCTTTGAGATGTCACCTTTCGAATAAAAAAAAAAAAAAATAAAAAATAAATATTGTTCAAAGAATAAAACAAAAATATTGCTTAGAATTAAGAATCAGTTAAAGAACAGACAAATTTAAGAACAAAATGTATTGCTCACAGGTTAAACAAAATTTAAATTAATGTATGACTTGTTTTTAAAATCAGAGTTTGATAGAACACGCTTAAGTTCTCAAATGCCAACGATAGCAAACGCAACGAGTTTGGATCGCGTTCGTGGATAAAATGGTACAATATTGAATATGATTATTTGCAACAAGTAAAAATAGTAGACTCACGAGAAAATTGTTATAGTGCTTTTTTTAAGGAGTAAATACTCATAGTATAGACAGAGTCTAATTTTTTTAATGGTTTAAATACCCTGCAAAACTGTCTCATGACTTATCAAATCATATATTTGGTTTTTGAGCTGCAGGCTCAGATATCTGGTTTACATCATTTTCTTCTAAGACATGTCCAAAGTTTCTTTATACATTTTTTTCTATATGTCTTTTTGCATTACTGTCGTGGTTTTATAACTGTTATGAGCAGTTCGGGTGTACTATCGATACTAAATAAATCACGATAAATTTCCGACTTTTTTCAACCTATTTAAATTTTATAATATTTTAAAAATGTTCCAAATATTATCGACATCATTTTCAGAATTTTTTATTAATACATTCTTTAAAATGTAACTTTACAACTTAAAAGTTACATACCTCTACACTCTAAGAAAAAATGGCGAGATTTCACTACAATTATTGCTGGCAACACTTTAACAGCAATTATTGTAGTGAAATCCCACAGCACGAAAATGAAAATATTTCACGCTATAAATGCGTGAAAGCTCTCTTCTCCAATAATTTCTCTCCCATAATATAGTATGCCTCCCGCTCTTTTGTTCATAGAAAAAACGCTAAACATGCGTTTTATCTCTCACGCTTCTCTCTCTCTCTTTTATCGTATATAGCTAATGCTAATGCAGCGTTTTCTTTAGCTTTAATGGGTTAATTGTAAAATTCCAACAAATAAAATAAAATCAAACATATTCAAGTTAATATTGCTATAACTTAAAATTTTATTTTCATTGATAAATAAATTAGACTTTTTCAACATTAAATGATGCATATTAAACTAATTTAAAAAGGTAATGAGACACTATAGAAACATATTCAAATAATTTTCTTCAGAACAATAAAAAGTCACATATTTACAATTGGAATGCCAATGTGTATTTTACACCAAAATATATATTTTTTCTTCTTCAAAAAAGCACTTTAACATTTTTTTATTTAATTCAAAAATATTTGGTATATTACATATTATTTTATATAATAAAATATATTTCACTTTAAATTTAAAAACGTTTAATTACGCGATGTGGTTTAATGTAATCGCATGAGATGCTCAAATCGAACTGAAGAAAGCCATGCATTTGTTAAAATATTGCTATTGTTAACCTTAGCAAAAACCCGCCGCAATAGCGTTTAATATCGCTTCAGAAGCTTTTAATGAATTGATGAGCGAAAAAACGCTGAAGAAGCGAGAAAAAGAGAGAATATATATTTTTTTGGAAAAACACGCTTCATTTTTGGCGGAATTGAAAGATCCCTCTGCGATGCGTGATATTTTTTAAAAATCGCAAATACCTAAAAAATCTGCCTAACTAACTGTATGCATGGAAAGATTTGACGATAGATCAACACTCTTGACCGCTTGTAATACTTCAGATATAAAAAAAACCCACAATAAATTCTTAAATATGTTACTGCATGAAATATTTTTTTATAGATATAAATTATTAAATAGAAATATGCCGAATACAAGCGAAACTTTTTGTTGCAGCTTGCTAGATTTCTGAAATTTAATTTACCAATGGTGCATTTTTTTAACTTAAATATATTAATCTATATTATGATGGTACACAAATATATAAATAAATATTTTCAACTAAACAGACATTTTATAAGCATGATGCTATTAAAAGTAAACATTATTATACAATATTAAAAATTGGTTTTTATTAACAATAACATCACCACAATGAAATGCAAAAATACGCAGCAAGAATAAACACAAATATTGTGCGCACAATAACAAATAAAATGTCTCAATCATCAGCAAAGGTTTTTGAGTGGAAGCCACTTGTTGCATATATCTGGTGCATGGTGAAAAAATTGAAAGGTGTTCTCATCCCATGACATTTTTCAATATTTTTTTTGACATGCTGCCTTATTTTGACAATTATAAGGGTTTCAGATACATGTTTTTTAAGGGTGTTGTTTTGAGTCCGTTAAGTACTCAAAAAAAGTACTATTTTTATTTTTGGTAAGTAAAACACACAAGTCGTGTTTTTATATAAAAAAACGTGATTCTAGCAAAAGTTATCACAAAAGAACAGTAACCTAACATAGAATTTTTATAAATATGAAAACTTTTAGCAAGATTTCTCGAAACATGATTATGACTTGGATTATTATTTTAGATTATTATTATTCTGTCTAATCGTGAAACATTTTCTCCCGGGAGTTGTAAATGGGAGTATCCTGTTTTAAGATAACAGATAAACATATCTCATTTTTTATTTTACTCTCATGAATATAGGCGGTTGATGAACAAAATTGCATTAAACATTTCCGAAAAGTATTTTACTTTATATTTAAAACGGGACTCCCATTTACAACTCCCGCGAGAAAATGTTTCATGATTGGGCTGATTATATTAGATTATAATTGCATTTGACTACATATATAATGAATATTTATGTATATTAGTATCGCCTGGGTCCATGGTATAATAATTTACAAGGTAGCATTGACAAGTGTTGATTTTCTCATCTACAAGTAATTGAGTTCCTTTCAAAAACAGCTGTTCGTTGTTATATGCGTTGGCCACATTCGGCTGTGTCAACCGTTGTGATAGCGACACATCGGGGAGCGAAGCTATCGCTACGGAAGTGTCAGAAAAGTTGTTAAGTGGAAACTTTACCGAGAATGGAAACTTACCCACAAATAAAAAATTTTCTATTTTAAATTTATTTTTATGCGCAACTTCTTCAGAAGACGTCAAATATTGGGATAACCTTTTAATTTATTGAATCATGATTGTTTCCTACTGAAACGTCAACACTACCTTGAAAATTATTATACCATTTTAATTATTAAAAATAGTCGGTGCTCTCCTTCTCCGCGCTCGGAAAAAAAAACAATAATCAAAATCAGTTGAGAAACACAGGAGAAAATGGTTCTTAACTGTTTTCCCCACGCCTATTTATATAAAGATTAGACAATTAATTTTGAGTTTTACAAGAAGATGCTCTAGAGTAGTGATGTTCAGCTTATCGGCTCGCGCTGCCAGCTTCGTGCTAGCAGCAGCTCATCACATAAAACAATAACAAAGAAGCGTGTACGTAAATTTGTATTCGACAACATTGCACAGTGGATAAGAGCGAAAATATGCGGCTTATAGTTTTGCAGATTCATAAAATTAGTGCAAAACTTATGTTATACCAGGTAACATGCTTGGTATAATTTATTTTTATTATTATTTTATTAATATTACTTATTATTATTCTTACTATTATTACTTAATATTATTATTTATTATTACTTATTAAAATTTAATAAAAATTGTTTTCTATAGTTCTTTAAATAGTTGAGTAGTATATTTGAGAAAATAACGTGTTTAATTAGTGTTAAAGCTAAAAGCTTTTTTTAATATTAAACTTTCTGATGACATTGAATTAGTTATATGAAAAAATTTATCAGTAAAATATATTTAAAAAATTTTGAAGGAAGTTCCCACTCAATTCAAACACTTTTTGTAAAAACGTTGGAAGCCAAATTTGATTGAACAAATCTTGCAAAAGATTGTATTTTTTTTTTAAATTTTAAAATCGTTTTTATAAATATTCTGGATTGAATAACACCAATTTAACAACTTCAAATGTTAGCACAGCTCTTAACACTTTGATTTTAACAATATACTCACTTCAATTTTATTTAAAACTTATTTCAATTAGCAAAATTTTATCTTACGCACTTTTGTCAACACACTTCAAATTGACTTTACATATTAAAATAATAATATTAAATCGAACTAATTTCAACGAAATCTATTGTGCAGCTGCATGGTCTGAACTTCTGAGAAATAACAAAATTTCCTCTGTACTTGCTTGGTATCGAATTCAACAACCAAATCTTAAAACTGCTCCACTGTAAGGAAATCAAATACACATAAACATCCCAGCAAGAAATATAAACTGTAACCGAGTACATGAATTTGATTCCTTATGCTTATATAAGCGTTTACATGAAGCATAATGCTTTATTTAATTTATTGTGCAGCTGAATTGTCTGCACATTTCAAAAATAATGCTTTTTCCTGTTTGCATGCTTAAACTGCCTTAAACTTAACAGAATCAAACTTCAAAACTAAAATCAAAATTATATGTTAACTTTTTGCATTGACTCATATATTTACATATATAAGTTGCAACTAACTATATTTTAGGAAAAAGGTTATTGTTAAACTAAAAAGTTTCAATATGAATGCTTTTTGTATAACAGCTGACTACATTGAAATAAATTTCTGACTGGGTTTTTTGTTCAAATAAAACATACACACAAACACACAGCGAGCTCGCCGTGCACGCGGTCAGCTCGTAAGTGCAGAAAGCTCGCAGGAGCTGAGTTGAACATCACTACTCTAGAGTACTTGCATGTTATGTAATAAGTAAACTCAATTTAGAAGATTGTCAAGAAAGCTCTGATTTGTGGGCTTATGTTATCAAGTGTCAAGCGGTTCTCATCTAAAACCGAATGCAATCTTCATAGAAAAGATCAAACTTCTAGAAAATATCTAAAAGTTGATAGTATATAAAAACTAAAATTTACTTATTTAAAAAAAAAGTATCTTAAATCTCATTGTTACATGTATAATAGTATCATATTAGAGTAGCATCACAAAAAAGTACTAGTATCAGGAAAGTACAAAAATATGCAACCCTACTCCGATTTCAAAAGAAATTGTCAAAATTTGTTTTTTGCAAATTGCAGCCTATTTGTTTCTGATATTGGGCATGATATAATAAAGAGGTACGGTAATGAGATTCACCACACCGTCTACGAATGTCATGCACACGTGAAAATGAAAATTAGCGATGCCACTTTTTCTTTGAGTTGATAAATGTGGGACAAACACTTTGAGAGGGAAAAATATGAGGGTAAAAGGGATAAAAGAAGAAGAAATGCATTTTTAGACTCTATATCGTTATTAAATCGTTTTTATATAATTTTTAAACTACTTCAGTTTGGGAAATAACGTGAAGAAATATCGATATCGATTTGTAAATAATAAATTGTTCTGAAATTAAAAGTAATTTTATTTCTTTGATGCCAGCAGTATTTATAATTAAATAAACTATGAACTTCATATTATTTGAGATGATATTGAGGGTATTCATGAAAAGCGGCAAGCTGATATTTTGGGCAATAAATTATTTTTATCAGATAGATTTGTGAAAGTCCCCTTAAGTTGATTGTGCATTTGAAGAGATAAGTCAGCTGTTATCTTGCAAACAGCAAACTTTCATCATTTCATTTCGTTTTAGTTTTTTGTAATAACAATTATTTTTATTGAAATTTTATAAGGCTTAAAAGGAGTAGTAGTAAATTTTTCACCACAATTCGCAAAGAAAAAACTTTTTCGCGTAAAATTTGACCACTAAGACGTAAAATATCCACCATGGCTTGAAGTAGTGACTACATTCAGCAGACTCTATTGTTGACAGCTTGTCACTTATGTGTAGGATTTTTATGTCGCTGTTGCCATTCAATGTAGCAAACAATATATACTATTAAGCCATATCTGCTTAAAGATCAATAAATTAATTATGTTTTAATATAATAAAATAATTTTTCACCTTAAATTCTATGATATGCAAATAAAATATGCTCTTAAACTGCAAGAACATATGCATTTGTTGTTAATATCCCAACAAATTTGACACACGGTCCTGTATTTTTAACTTCTGGCGTTTTACTAAGAAAGATTATCATAGAATAACAGCGCTAACTTAAGTTTCGCTACTTGAACAATTGTGTCCCTTGAATGCGGCCACTGAATTTTAGTTTAATCTACCACGGTCTGATACCTGAGAGCAGTGTTGCATAAAAACGGAGTTTTGTATAGTTTGGAGTAGGCTTTTATGGCAAAGTACTAATTTATGTACGTTTTGTACTAGTACTATATATTTTATTTGGGGAAGTTCTATATAAGCCTTTTCGATATTTGGTCAAAGTAATGCAAACGAAAGCAAGCGGTACATCAAATTTATTTTCCAAATAGATATCAAAATCTTACTTCAAAATAGCGAAGCGTTGTTCTATTTCAGACAAACTTTACATTGCTTTGAATTGCGTTATATAACATTTGCATAAATGAATCTTAATTGGGGTGTAAAAATAGTTTTGGTTTTTAAAAATTGTGGATATTAATTGTGTATAACAGCTTGAATACTACACTTACACAATAACGAACTTTCATAAATTTTATTAAATGGAAATTTCACATTCACTTAAAAGATTTATAAATGTCATTTTAACGCTCTATAATTCCAATTCTGAAAAAATTAAAGCTTGCTGTCAAGTGGTTAAGAAGGTATAGAGGACAAAAGTTGGAAAAATAGGGTTAAAAAGTGAAATATTTTCTAAGCAATTTGGGAATCAAATGAACGTCTATATGATTTCAAACGCAACAAGCTTTTAACCATAAAACTTCATACATTCTTTTAAGGTTATACCTAATTTACCTAATATACCTAACAAGCAAGCATTGATCAGTTCAATATAGTAGAAAGACCCGATGATGACTTAGTTCCGTTATTGCTTTTTATGTCAGAAAATTAATCAACTGATAAATGTCACTCACAAATAGTTGTGTTCGGTGAAAAATTCTTAGTGCAGAGCAGAGTAAAACAGAGTAGATTGGCTGTGTCGTCGAAAATGATTTCAGAGCAGAGTAGTGCAGATAATTGAAAGACTGAAAAAATAGCAAGCTTAAGAAAGTTACTGTCAAAAGTAAGCAAATGATAAAATAAAGTAGAAAAAATAATTTTTTTCCATCAAACTGTTCAAATTCTAAGAAAAACTTACTCAATACCTTTTCCATTTTTCAAACTTTTGCATTTTTCAACAAAAACCAAAACATTTTATTTATTTATTTGCTCCTCTAACTAACACCACAAAAATATTTGCGTACAAAAGAGCAGAAAGCGTAACTCAGAGTAGCTTTAAAAATGTTCCAATGTTGTTTCATTATTCTTTCCATTCTGAATAAACAACATTTTAATCAGCTCTAATCAAAGCAACTCTTTACTAATAGTACGTTTTTATTATTCGGCAATGCAACCCTTTCTCAGTGCTGAGACGAATTCACCACGATTAATGATAATAATCATTATTTGTTTTTCTTTATTTATATATTTTCTTATTTTTTTTCAGATCAGCGAAATGGCTGAGAAATTTTATGACCAATATGTGGCTTAGTTAATACCTTATTGCGATAATTGTCGACAAAACGTTTGTCCAGTTCCGTCAGCTTAGCTGCATGTGAAATATTTATGTCCATATTTCAGCAAACTCTAGAGGTCACCAGGATTAAGCACGCATATCCAAGACTTTGCTATAAAGTAAGTAACCAGTCTGAGATGGTACCATATAGTCAGCCTCTGCATGCAGACTCCATAATTGGCTAATGTGCTGTTCCGGTGAATTGTTGTACATGGGTCGCGCAATGGCGACATCAAACCAGGGCAAATTTTTGAATGGCTGTGGCAGAAAGAGGGAAAAAGATATAAAATGTTCAGGAAGTCTTGTTTAATTCTATAAACTTACTTCTAACTTTATCTTCAACTTCCACTCGTAATTCAGTCTTCCAAGCTTCTTTAATTTTATGTTGCTAGCGTTTTGCTAAAGTTTAAAAATTGCGTCCTTCTCCTTCAGACTCAAGACTCAGAGTCTTCGAATTCTAGCTCATCATCCTCAGCCTGGCTGTGTGCTGTGTCCCACCTACCTGAAATAAATAGAATAGATATTAATTAAATATTTTATTTAAGAATATTTACAAGAAAAATATTTACCAATATAATGCTTCAAAGAAAATTAATTATCTGCCAGAGTTTGACAGATAATGTGGTGAATTCAAATACGCAATACGTGAGTGCATGAAAAAATAGGTAGAACAAGCACAGCTTTCAAGCAAAATTTTTTTATTTTCATTTAAAACGAAGTTTCCCATCTCTTTATCTCTGGTGTTTAGCTTCAATACGAATTATGTTTGAAAAATGTTTTAATGTTTTTTGTTGACTTTGTACTATGTAAATGTTTATTAAAATAACCTTTTGCCTGCCCTCTAACTAGCAACCTGAATTTAAAACCAAATATCTAAATGCATGCAAAGAATTTCGGTCCAATAAGTAAAATTTTGTTGATTACTGCCATACTCCATGATCAATGAAGGGCTATTTTCAGCGATAAAAAATAGCTGCTCAAATGCACAAAAACATTCCCTGGATGCACTTCTATAAGGCCTGTATAATAATTTTCTTTAAGAAATTCACAAACGTATTATTGAAAGAGAAAAAAAGTCCGTGGCAAAGCCGCGTACCACTGTTGAATGTTAGCATACATATTAAAATAATTCAGTTCATATGAGGTGCCTACCTAATTTTGCTTCACGGTGCCTACCGATTCAAGACATGAAAATCAATTCATATCTCAAAAACTAAGGCGTGTTCAATAAAAATTAAAAAAAAAACACTAGAAAAACCAATTTTGAAATAGTCGATTTTCGACTACAGTTTAACCAGTAATGATTTTTTCTTAAATTTGAATGATAAATATCTGAATATTTTATGTAACTTACAAGAATTTTGAGTTACCAAGCTGTTACAGATTGTATTGCTTTTTCGAATCAACAATGATTTTTATTTTTTTAAGGGTTAAAAAAAAAAATTAAAAATAATTTTTACGAAATAAATTATATTTGTTTACTGATGAATAAATAGTGAAATGATTTTATTTTTTGCTCTGAAATAATTTTTAAAGTTTTATTATTTTTCTTAAAAAAGGTTTATCACACACAAGAAATGTCAGTTAATATCACTGAAACTATTTATATTTTCTTATATGTTCAAAGAAAAAAAAAAACGTTTATCGCCAGTTTGCTGCAAACTAATTTCGTTTATCGTGCTCAAAGTAATTTTTTGCAAACGTTTGAATAGTTGTCATAATAATCAGTCAGTTGCGGGAAACGCGTTATTTAGTTGCAAAAATAAATTTCGTTTGCCATTAACGTAAGTTATTTTTAAATTGCAACAACCGAAAAATTTGTTTTGTTCAACTGAAAACTCAATTTGTAGAAAACAAAAAAATTTCTTATGACATACAAATTTATAATAACAAAAAAAATTCGTTATACAAAATATTTCTATAATACAAAAATACAATATTTCAATGGAAACGTGTTAGACTGTCATACGGAAGACGTGGGTTCGAACTCTAGCTGTGTAACAGGCCGTCTCCACAGGGCATAGCATATGCCTTGCGATAGATGTCACGAATTATCTCAGGGCATCTATCTCATGGCATGAACAGTCACATTTCTGAATTTCACTGGAACTGAAATTATATTTTATCGGTGCTGCTCTACTTTCTGGAAAATTCTCATGTTAGTTCTAAACAAAAATGGGTCTTTAAGTGAATTTGGACGTTGTCTTTAAGTAAATACACCATTTTGATCATTTAAAATGCCTTTACACTCAGGGAAATATCACAACTTAAATTCAAATAATATCGTGTCAATTTTACGTTGTTCCACTTTTAAGAAATTAACTTTAAATTCACAAAAACCTTCAAATCAAATATGAAAATATTTTGGTATTCAATTAGAAATAGAAAAACTTCAAAATAATGATGAGGCACTTTAACCTTATATTCACTGAAGTGTATCCTCTTCGAAAGTAAGTTGAAAAATTATATAGTTTAGATTTGATGTTTTTAAAAGTGCAAAAAAAGTAAAAATATTTGCCTTGAAGTGGAAGACACTTCAATTTGAGCTGCAAACTTAAATGTGTCAAAATAAAATATCAAAATATTCTTAAATTGTGAAAAAATTGTATTTTGTGCAGCTCGAGGCATAACGATGAATTTTAAATGGAGAAAATTGGTAATTTTAATAATATTTTAAAGTAAAAAATTATCGTTTATCATGACGACTTTTATATCTGGATCCAATTATTAGATCAAAAAGAATTTTCAAAATTATAAGGTAACACAATCGTTCTTAACCAAGGCTTTGTTTAAATTTTGTCTGAAATCTAAAAATAATCATTTTTAGAAGCAAACAAAATGAATCAGTTTGTAAGGCTGATCAGGGTTTAAATTGCTGCGCAACAAACAGCAACAGCACCAAAAATTGTGCTGTGGCTGTACAGTAACAGTACAAGCGATCGGCAGCTACAGCAACAACATATTCTCAGCTGTTGTAGTCGATGATCGGCTGCTGCTGTCTACTGTGTTAAATACGACAGTCAAAGCAGCAGTTCACGACCGACTGTCGTAGTCGATATTCGGCTGCTGCTATCTGCTGCGTGAAATTTCACAGTCCAAGCGCAGTTCATGAATGAGCTGTCGTAGTTGATATGCAGCTGCTGCTGTCGTAGTCGACTGCTGCAGAGAAAAAAGTAGTTTTTTTCAAAAATAAATTAAAATATTTTCGTACCATTTCGATACATAGCGCGACTGTTAAATTTTACGCAGCAGGACTGCAGCTTTTGAAACAGGCTATAGAACTTATTTGAGAAACAAATTATTATAAGTACATTTTTTGAAATCATAATTCTCTTATGTATTTGTAATTTATTGATTAATCATACATATTTTTACTATAGAAACTTATCAAATGTTTTCTTACATTTCAATAAAAGAACATTTCTGAAAAAAATTATGTTGTTTTCCTGATTTATATGTTTCAAGCACCCTGTATTCATTCAATATGAAAAATGTTGAGGATTTGATTCAAAGTGAAAATCACTTTGGTTCATTAATTCAAAAATGTGTAATCAAAGCACAAAATAATTAATTTCAAAGCCAAAGCGCATTTAAATTGAATATGATTCTTTTTAACCGACTTCAAAAAGGAGGAGGTTCTCAAGTTGGTTGGTTTCTCTGTTTTTTTATACCCTAAACCTGAAAGGTCAGGGTATATTAACTTTGTGCAAACGTTTGTAACGCATAGAACGAAGCGAGTCCGGTATAGAAAAGTATATATATTCTTGATCAGCGTCACCACGTGAGTCGAGCTATCCATGTCCGTCCGTCCGTCTGTCCGTCTGTGTGTTGTCCGTATACACAGGATAAGCAGAAAGAGTTGAGATAACTGGATGAAACTTGGTACACATAGTCACATGGACCCAAGGATCTGCACTATTGAATATTTTTGGAATCCGCCCACGGACACGCCTACCTTCCATACAACGCAAAAATTGAAAACTGCATAAATAAGCTCATAGTTAACCCACAACAATAAAATTTGGTGTGTATGTGTTTTGTATCAAATCCAAGATTTCTTCAAAAAATGGGTGTCATCCGCCTACGGACACGCCCACCTCCAATGCAATCCAAAAATTGAAAACGCAATTAATAAGCCTCTGTTTAGCCTACAGAGACAAAATTTGGGACGTATGTTTTTTATGACAAAATAAAAATGGTTTTGAAAAATGGACAACATCCGCCCACGGACACGCCTACCTACCATACAACCCAAAAATTGAAAACTGCATAAATAAGCTCATAATTAGCCTACAACAATAAAATTTGATATGTATGTGTTTTATACAAGCACAAAGATGTCTTCGAAAACTGGACGTCATCCGCTCACGGACACGCCCACCTCCCATACATCCCAAAAATTGAAATAAGCCTCTGTTTAACCTACAGTGCTAAAATTTGGCACGTATGTTTTTTATGACAAGACAGAGATGGTTTTGAAAAATGGACGTCATCCGCCTACGGACACGCCTATTTCCCATACAACCCAAAAAGTTTTAAACTCAATAAATAAGGTTATGTTTGTCAAGGAGAAATTAAATTTGGTATGCATGTATTTTATACCAAAACTAAGGTGTGTTTAAAAATTGGAAGTAATCCGTCCATGAACACGCCCACCTCCCATAGGGAAAGCACAATAAAAGCATTAACTGTGAGCTACAGGAATAAAACTTGGTATGTGTAAATTTTTCATCAACATTTAAATGTATTTAAAATATAGGCTTCATCCGCCCTTGGAGACGCCCATTTACAATAAAAATTTTTTGTTTTTGAAAAGCGGGTTTAGGGTATTTCATAGTCGGCCTAGACCGACTTTAGACTTTCTTTACTTGTTTCTTTTTGTTTTTGTGAATGTATGTACATCGATTACTCCTAAAGTACTTCACCGATTGCCGTAATTTTTTGCCAACATACAGAGACTAAAAACGCGGAGGTGATCGTCTATGAAAGTGGGTGGTATTCGGCAAAGGGCGTGTCTCTATAAGAAAAACACTGTATCTCAGTAAATATTGACACTAAGGTAATAAAATTCACAGTAAAATTACAAGGGCAGGCACAAATATTAAAACTGACGATCAGTTAAGTGGGCGTAATTCTTAAAAAGGGTGTGGCAATATTGTAAAAACTCTGTATCTCGAATAAAATTGACACTAGAGTACTGAAATTAAGTACAGGGGTAGGTACAATTACTGAAAATTATTATCAAAAAAGTAGGCGTTATTCAACAAAGGGGTTGTGGCAATATAAGACAATTACTGTGTCTCGAATAATATTGATACTAGGGTACAGAAATTTATTACAACGGTAGGAAAAATTACTAAATGGGCGTTATTCTAGAAAGGATGTGGCAATATTAAAAAAACATTGCGTTTTGATTACTATTGACACTACGATACTATAATTTAGTACAGAGGTAGGTACAAATATAACAAATTACTTATATTAGTTTATAATTCTTAAAAAACATATTTTTCAAGAATTATTTTTAGAGCTTGATGCCAAATAATTTATTGAAGGCAAACAGGTTGCTACAACAACAATGTTCTTTGCGGAAACTACTGCCAATAATGTGCGCGGTATTCGATAAAGGGGCGTGTCACTATAAGAAAAACAATGTTTCTCAGTAAATATTGATACTATAGTACTGACATTTACAGCAAAATTTTACAATTATAAAAAATAACGGTCAAATATGATAATTTTTTTATATTGATTATTATATTGGTAATCTTATGATATCAATTATTCTGAATTTGTTTTATTTTTATCATAAATATATTAATTTTTTATGATAATAAAAGCTTCGAAGTCAGCGCTAATATAATCAAATTTTTTGTGCAGCTACAACACACATATAGCATTTTAATTAAGATTTAAGAAAAATTAAGATTACAAATTAATAGAGCGTCACCTAAGCAGGATATGCACAAATAAGAAAGTCTTAAATAGAGTAGGGATGGCAAAAATATAATGATTTTATGTCATTGATTAGCGCTGACTGCAAGCTTTTATTATCATAAAAAATTAATATATTTATGATAAAAATAAAACAAATTCATAATAATTGGTATCATAAGATTTCCTATATAATAATGAATATAAATTAGTTATCAAATTTGACTAAGAAATAAATAGTTAACGTAATTTAAAATTATCTTTTACTTTGTAGTGATTTTGAAGTATGTTTTTTTTTTTGTTAAAAAGTTTTTATTTTAATTAAATTTTATTCCACGTTAACTTAAAATGGAATACTTTTTTAAAGTGACTGTTTTTTGTGTAAAAAACCACTAAATCCACAGTTTATTTCTAAATTTAAACTTTGGACGATTATAGCTTCGCTAAAACAAAAGATACAAAATTTGGCGATATTTCGTTTGATAATCTCTTAATTATAGCTCCGCTACAACACATAAGACAATAAAAGTTGATATACCGTTGGAACGTTTCATATTTTCTCTAAAATGCAAAATTTAATTTTTTATCTTATGGTGTGTTGTTTAAATTCTGGATTAATAAAACTAGACAAGTGTAAAACACCCTGTATCTTGAAAATCCTACCACAACAGTAAAAATTGAGTACAGATTTGGAATCAGCGTTGAAAGGTCATATAGAAATTATTTTGGGTTTTCCGGATCCTACTTTTTTAGACTTGTATTATTTATGCAAGCATGTCGGAATTTTAGAGCACTGCTATTATTTTGACCGCAACTGTATATGCATAAAAAATGAATTTTTATTATTGACCAAAAACATAAAAATCAAAATAGGATTTTAATTTTTGAGCCAATCATTGTATCTCAAGCATTGTATTTTGTTTTCACGTAAGTTTTTTTAAATTGATTTAATAATTTAATTGATGATTAAGTTTTATTGACTCTCAAAATCCTTGTATAGTTAAAACCAGTTATAAAAAAAATTACTTAAGGCTAAATCCAGCATGTTGAAATATATGTACTCGTATAGTTTTCATTTGAAGAAGGCTTTGACTGCAGAACAGTGTTACTTAATGTTTCTTAAAATACTATCACAAATTGCAATATTAAATTTATGAGTATAATTATTCTTATAATCTACTTTTTATTTGGGCAACATAAAATAATTATGAGTTGCACTTTACGACGTTATGCAAAACTGTAATAAGAAAGTGAGTGATTTGTTAAAAGGTTTAAAGTGAAACATTTTATATTTCATTTAAAGATAATTGCTTTTAATTATGAAATCACCGCTACAGAATTATTCTGTAGTATGCTAAAATATCTTGTCCAATATACTGGACAATGTTACTGAGAAGATTAATAAGAATTTGTATATAAAAGTTAAACCAAACGGGGCATTTAGTTATATCTGTGTAATTTAATAAAAAGTACGGTCTTAGTATTTGTTTTATAGTTGTATTAAATCTTTAATGGTCACATACAAAAATACTGTTTTTTATTTTGTAAATAACATTACATTAGCAACAAGTTTAGCAATATGTATTACCATTTCAATATATCACAAATTTCAAGTTTTGTTTTCAAAAGTATGCAGGCATATATGTATTATTATTAATGTATTACTACACATTTTTTACATTTAATTTTTTAAAGCTATATAAATTGTTCAACTAGTTTTCACTGAAAACCGAAAATGTTTTCCTAAATTATTTTAAAAAATATTTCAGTAATTGCTATTTAAAACTATTAGCTTATAAATTAGGGCCTACTCATTGGCAAATAGTTGCTATTGCCTTCCGCTCTCATCAGCGCACTATTAAGCTATATATATTTGTTACAACTCATGGAGTTAACAATAACTGTGACAAGTTAAATGTTATAAGAAAGCTCAAGTAATTTGTGTACATTCGTATAAATAATTGCACTGCAGGGATTGTTTGATACCATGTTGAAAGAACCTTAAATTACTACCTTATTATAATTACATGATTGACGAGACTTATGTACATAAATGTCAAATAGATGCGGAAGTACGTGCTTGCTCTGTGTTTATACAAAGATTAAATATAGAGAGCAATTGAGGAGCTTGGTGAACGTGGAGGTTTTATGTATTCTTGATCCAACCATTTTTTAATACTACTTTCATTGAGAACTAGATTGCTGTTAAAAATTGGATGTAATTTGACGTCAATACTGTAAGCTTTAGTGCTGGAACTCTTTCTGTATTTTTCTGTCGAAGATATATCGCTATAAGTTGAGGATGAGCTCTCGTAGCCAGAAACGGGTGATCCTTTGGGACATCGTAATTCTTCAGGTGATAATTGGGATGGTGGTTGTGGACTAAAAGAACCTTGATCACAAGTGATTTTGTTGGTATATAAGTTAAAACTTTCGGCATGAAATGAATGCTTTTCAACAAGTGGTGATTGAAAAAAACTTTTTTGGTGACTATGTACATAATTATCATAATTTTTTAGGCACAAACAACTTGGTTGATGACTCAATACGAAAGGATTAAATAGTTCATTATCTCTTACGGGCTTGATGTTATAATCCTCTGTGTCAAGGAGATATGGTTTAAATAATTTAATTGGCTTCGGTGTTGATACCTTCTGTCCTAAGCCTACTTCAACATCTTCTTTTTGCACATCATATTTAACATCATCTTTTTTATTAATATTACTGATAAATGTTTCAGAGTCTGTATTTTTAGTTTTTTTTTCAAGTTGCTTATTTACGACGAAGTTTCTGATAACTTTACGTTTTTTAAAGGTCAGATCAACAACCAAGTCGTTTTTTTCAGGTGGTTTCGTGTGTCCGACTTCGATGGAGAAAGGTTCGTCGCTGTTGTTTGAAGATGATTTGAATGCAGTTATATTTTCTCCAAATCTGTGTCTCTGTCCTAAGGATAAATCCATTGGAAGCAGAGAGAAAGTTTGTTTTAAAAGTTCACATTTTCTATCGATTTTATACACATCTTTTCTGCAAACATTATTGATATCGTCGCAGCTTTTATGAATATATTCGTTATTTCCTGTCGCTTGTGTAAGACTTGTTGTTGCTGCTACATTAAAAGGGCGTAACTGATTGCATGTTTTTATTTCTTCTTTCTGTATTTTTGTCGCTTTCCCATGTTCCACTTCATACATGGTCGTTGCCTCTGAAGAAGCGGCACCAGACAAAACAATAATGGGTAGACTTGTTGACGGCAGATATAATGAGGACTGGTGTTCATGTGTTAGTGAATTGGATTGATGCGTCAGGTTTTGATATTGGTAGTGATTGAGGAGTTCGGGAGGAGAATTATGTGTAATTGTTGGCACTGATACCGGTATGCTAGCAGGTGTGCGTGTATATGGCATTGAATATTGGTCGTAGTGATGGTAAGTATGAACCATGGATTTTAGTATTGTACCACTACTACCACAAATAGCGGTTGGTCTTACTAACGAAACTCCTGATTTGTTTTGGCTTAATTGTGTTGGGACAACAGTCACTGCGGTAGTAGAATTCGCTGCAACTGGCGCCAACTTTGCCATCGCTAATGTGTCTTGTGTTAATATTTCTGATGAATTTTGAAGTGTTGGCTTTGCTGGTGAACTTAAAGCGACTCTCTGTCTAACTGTGTCCAATGACAGTTGGTGATGCAGCGGGTATTGATTATGACCATAGTTGAAATGCTTGTTTTTTGAAGTGATTGTCATATTTTGCTTTGGTTGTTGATGGTGGTGACGATAATCATGACTTATATTATGAAATTGATGTTTCACGTTATTTTGATTTATATTTGCTACTGATGATCGTAGGTTGGATTCACACTGGAGCCATTTTTGAATTTGTCTCCGATGAATATTAAATTTTCTGGCAGTTGCTCTTTGATTACCCTTGCAATCACTGTCGTTGCGGTACGATTCTAAAACTTGTAATTTGAATTGTGGTGTAAATATACGGCGAGAACCCATCTTTGGATTGCTGTTAGTATTCATACTGATACTGATGACGTCATTTGTTTCGCGTGGAACTGAAGTGGTATTTATGGAGTCGCAGTCAATAAATTCTTGTTTTATCGCAGATGAAGCCATAATAGCAAAAAGAGTATTGATTCTTATCGTGTTGTAAATGATGTTAGTTTAAAATTGTTTTTGTGTGCTCTTTGCATATAAATAAATATGCATCACTATCCATTATAATTAATATAAACACTATATGCAAAGTATGTTGGCATCATTTTGCAATTGATTAAGAGTATACATTAAAATATTTGTTAACCCTTGTTCAATAATTTTTAGGCACTTCATTTCAAAAAAAAAATATAGTACTTCTTAATATGTTGCTTTCACTTCATAATTTGAATTTACACAATCATTTTGACAAATATGTATTTTATCTAACCAAGCAACTAATTAAAAATATTATTATAAAACTTTGACTTTTGATTGCAATTGTCTGTATTTTTGTGTTCAAAATGTATTATCTAACACTTCTCTAGACTACGTTCCGAACTAAAGGAAATTAAAAGCACAAGTGTTCTGCGGCCAAGTTGAAAGATTCTTGCTAGGCTGTCAACTAAAACGATTAAAAAAATGAGTGAGAACTGATTTAACTCTTTGATTTAATTATATATTTGGTTCGTTTTATTACAATTCATGTTGTTGTTGCTGAGATAAAGGTTTGTTCGTTGCGTAGTGAGGTAATGCTATGCGATTGAAAAACTCTGAGAGTTATGTAAACCAAGCACAAACAGCACACGTTCGCTCGCCTCGTTTTTTCATTGCTAACTAACCATTGAATTGAAATCTAGCTAGCATATACTACAGTTGCTGGCAGACATTCTGTCTCTACTGAAATATGCATGTGTTGGAGTATATGTTATTAAATTAGTAAATAGCTGTACTGTAGCCAGAACAGGCATACAAATACTAATACAAGTCATCTGTTGCTTATTTTAATATTTGTGTAGGTAGACCAGTAAATGCAGCACAATAGATATAGAATTTAGTCGTTCAGATACATTTTACTCTATTTTATGTAGGTATGCATGTGTATTAATTTACAGTGAGTCTTAAATGTAGGAGTAAGTTCATTTATCAGAATGCTCGTCTGTCTAGTTTTCAATTTTATTTCATAACTATTTTTAACGCGTTTATAAGATTGATTAATAAATACCAGATTTACAACACATTGTTGTGTTAAGATAATTTATTTAATCAGCACCAATTTTCCGAAAATGTTTTTTTTTTCCTCCATTTATTAATTTAGCATAAGATTCAGCATTCCACATGCAAAAAAAAAAATAGAGACAAAATTAGAAATTAGCACAACACTCAATAAAAACAAAGCACAAAAAACCGTTTCCTGAAAAATTCCATATTGGCGCTTACGATAATTGGGCGTTAGGAACGACATTTCTTTACAATCATAAACCAAAAAAAAGCCTACATACTTCAAACAAATGATTTTGGAAGAATAGACAAACAAATATTCACGTGTATAAGCGTTTCCAAGATAGCGTTCTATGCCTATATTTAAGGCGGTCTTTTTCGTTTGAGCGGCTAAAGAAAAAATATTGTAATTTTTTTTTGTAGCAACTATTAATTATAATAAAAAAAATGTTAGATCAAACTTCATATTCTGAAGCGGGGGTTTCCAAACTTTTTATCCTAAAGGCCAGACTGATAACTCCACAAAGCCATAAGTGCCACGATCTCGCTAGCTTATCAGATTAATGTGTCATTCCAGTTCTGAAAATATAGTTTTAAATATAGGCTAAAAAATTAACACCATGTGTGTCCGTATAAAGTTTAGGCTTTGCACAGAAATACAAAATTACAAACATAAAATTGTGTGAGCAAAATACGAAATAAATTTGATGAGGAATAAACATAAGGCTGGGTCGATTTATAAACCGATGCTGCCGGACGATTTCAGGATTTGGGCATGAAAACTTGTTAAAGATAGACATAAAAAAGAGGGACAGGAGTGAACTTTAATCCCTATAATTTTTGTTTAAATCGTTTACATGTTAGACCGGTTTTAAGTTGAATCAGGTGCGAGGATTTCATTCCTGGCATCAGTTTTGCTCTAGCTGTGTACGTTTTAAAAAATATTTTTTTTTTAATTTCTGAGGAAAAAATTCACAAAATTGAGGGAATGATAGGGTAAAGTGCACCCCAGCCTTTTTTTTTTGTTTTTCTGAAATAACTTTTCATGCCCGAACCGAAAATCACCCAGACAACATCGTTTTTTTTGCCTCCATACACATCTACGCAGCCTACTGTGGTCTAAAGTGTGATTCTAGTGCGAATTAATTCAGCAGTAATAAAAAATTAGAGTTTGTAATCTTTTTGTTTATTATTTCTTACCCTGAACCGAGATTTAATATTACTTTAAAAAAAGGCTAAAAAAATGTTGATAAAACATACATATATGTACAGTGGCTCACAGCTTATTTCGTGCAGACGATGTGTTAAACTTTGAAATGCTATAACTTGGTAACTAGTACTGGTAATGAAAAAATTTAAACGACATTTGTTTGCTAGTAATTATACATTTAAATATAAACTTTCATTTCTTTATATAAAAGTCTACTAAAAAGATAATAAACAAAAAACTGAAAAAGCAGCAGAATTCAACGCCACAGCTTATTTCGTGCACACTGTTTTTACATGTAAGCTTTTGAACGTGATGCCGTTATTTTCTTTTTCTCGTTCGCTGTTTTTATCTTGACTGATGTCCTGATTCTTCTGATCGGAGTTAACAGTTGTTTTTAGTCTGGACTTAAAACCTTAAGTGCACTAATTGATTTGTTTTAAAAATGGGCCGTCGCACAACAATATAACAGCACGAAATAGTTTTATTTCACTTTAAAAAAGAAAAAATCCAACCGCAAATAGCTGAAATAGTAAAATTGAGACCCTCTACAGTGCAGTACATCATCCAGCGCTTTTTGCAAGAAAATCGTGTGGCTGATAAGGCCAGAAATGCTCCAAATGAAATATGTACAGAAGCGGACGAGCGACTTATTCTGCGAAAAATCGTAGAAAATCTGAGGCTTTAGGGTCCCAAATTGGCCAAGGAAGGTTGAGAAGGAGTTGGGCAAGAAATGCTGTGCCGAAACAATTCGTCATCTGCTGCGGGCCAACGAGTTTAATGGTCGAGTTACACGCAACAAATCTTATATTAAAAAAAAAAAATCAGCTATGTCGACTGAACTTCGTCAAATAACACGTTTTATATTCTAGGACATTCTGGAATGACGTCATTTTCTCGGACGAGTTTAAGTTCAATATTTTTGGCTCCGAAGGAATGCAATATGTATGGCGTAAGGCTTATACCGAGCTGAACAATAACCATCTCAAGCCTACAGTAAAACATGGTGGCGGGAGCGTAATTGTTTGGGCCTGTATGGCTGCATCGGGCGTTGGAAAATTATTTTTTTTTGGAGGCATTATGGACAAGACAATGTACCTAGATTTTATAAAAGAAAATTTGCTTCAAAGTATCGACACCTTGGGCGTACGAGAGACATTTCGGTTCTACCAGGACAACGACCCAAAACATAAATCGAGAATCGTCCAGTCATGGTTGATTTGGAATTGCCCGCATCTTATGAATCCGCCTGCACAGTCACCCGACTTAAATGTAATAGAAATTTTGTGGGCAATTTTGGAGAGTGGCGTTCGCAAGCGGAATATTTCTAATAAAAATTAATTAAAAAATGCATTGATGGAGGAATGGCAACAAATACCCCCCAGATATTACAAAAAATTAGTAGAGTAAATGGATAGCCAGTAAATGGATTAAAGATGTAATTTAACAAAATGGAGGCCACACAAAATATTAAAAAAGACAAACATATTACATTTTCTTAAGATTCAGTGGAGTGCACGAAATAAGCTGTGGCGTTGAATTTTGCTGCTTTTTCAGTTTTTTGATTATTATTTTTTTAGTAGACCATTATATAAAGAAATGAAAGTTTACATATAAATATATAATTACTAGCAAACAAATGTCGTTTAAATTTTTTCACTACCAGTACTAGTTACCAAGTTATAGCATTTCAAAGTTTAACACATCGTCTGCACGAAATAAGCTGTGAGCCACTGTATATATTTTATTTTAATAAAGTTACCAAAATCTTCTGATGCATGAAGTTTCAACCATAAAATGGAAAGTAAGAAGAATGATTTTAATGACATATTAAATTGAAATATTAAGTAAAACGAAAAAACAAGAATTCAAAATATTGAGAAGAAAAATATTATTAATTTTCAATTTTTCACTCGCAGCCATTCATTGTAGAGCTCCATACTAGATACACTTCTATAATATAAAAGTCAAAGTTGCGCGTATGTTCTCTTATTTTTTTTTTGTTTCTATAAGCCAAAATCATAAAATCTCGGAAAAAACAAGTTTTAAGACTTGCAACTACCTGCATATTTTGTTAATCGTTAAAATATGTAAATGTTTACCATTACAAATAAATAATTAAATACACTTCAAATACCTTTCTTAATTTTTAAGATAAAGATATTTTTAATAAAAAATTTTAGATTCTTACTTTGTTGAAAACCACAATCAGAAAACTGCAATTATTTAAACGTTGCAACACGTGTTGCGAGTTAACAGCACCAACATGTGCTCTTGCCGCATTGTAAAAAAATTATAAGAACATTTTTATGGCTGTCTAAGTTCTTATATATCGATGGTTATGCGCACAAAAATGTTTAGTGAAAAATTATAAATGTTCAGAAACGTCGATTTTGTTTTTAAATTTGAATATATTTCAGTAGAACACAAATTTCAACTGTACTCTGAGCAGCTTATGTATTTTCAAGAAATTTACACAAGGTAGATATTATATTAATGATTTGGAAAATGCAGAAAACCTAATTTTGTCAAAAGGTCACTATCACTTTAGTGAGCTTAACCATCGATATTATCTATTGAAAATCTCATTATTGGGCAAAAAACTTTATTCTAATTCTTTTATTTAATTCGCTCTAGAATCATCAACTAGACCACAGTGCAGCCTAATAAACATAACATTTGCTTAGATAAAAATTGCATGTATTCAAAACTCCGTAAAAAATAAGCATCATGTTTTAAAAGAATATAAAACACTAACGGCCGGTTTTTTCACGGAGTTATAATACACTTATATAATACTGTTTTTGTGACCAAATCGGTTTGTTCGTTATATATGTACAGGTTTTTAACCTCAAATTCAACTTTTCCATTTCAAATTAAACTTTTTCCAAATCAAATTAAACTTTTCCATTTCAAAAAAAAACTTTTTCCATGTCAAATAAAACTATTTCCATTTCAAATTAACCTTTTTCCATTTCAAAAAAACTTTTCCATTTCAAAAAATTCAACCTCTGAGAATAATTTCTTTAAAACAAGCTTATACAGTAGATGATACCGTAACACCGCATTCATCTTAAAACAAAGTGACATGCTATAGGCCATATACTCGAAATTATTTGAGAAAACTCACTTTGTTTGTTTTTAATACAATAATGAACTTTTTGTAAAATTTGGCATAATACTGTGCGGTTTTTCATCAAATAAAATATTTTAACTTTTTCCTATTCTCCACTCAACTTCGAGAAGCTTTTCTGATTCTGATTTCAGAACACAATTTGAAATCAATTTCATCGGTCGGTTTTGTTTTCAACCATTAATAACGTCGGTTTCGTTTTAACCAGACTTCTTTAAAAATTTTTAATTTCAATCAATTTGGAAAAAATGAATAGAAGAGATAGCACTGAATCAACTGATTCGAGTATAATCCCATTGGCTTTAATAAATTAGCGCCGTCGATTCCAAATAAGATCTTCGGAATTGTCAAGATTCAGCAGCTTTCTTTTGCAGAAGCGAAGATGTGCATACAATTGCTTTATCTCAGACAAAAAAAGTATATTAATAAAATGTTTTAATGATGGGAAGACCATGAGTGACTCAGGCTAAAATCGCTGGGATCAACATAAATAGAGGTGGAAGAAGAAATTTTAAATTAACAACACAAAATTTTCAAAAAATTTAAAGAATTATTGAAGTGAATCCTGGAATTACCTTAAAGAATTCAAGTTTCAAGATAGTTGAATCCGATAATATACATCTAGTTCCAACGATCATAAGTAATGGTTTAAAAAAACTAGGCATTACTTTAAAAAACGCCACTTTCGAAGTAGGCCGACAAAATTCAGAGAGAAAAATATCAGCTCGAAAAATGTATGCATTGCACTTTTCCCGAAACGCACCTGCAGAGCGCCAAAAAATTATTTTAATAGACAAGTCTGGATTCAATTTTCGTTTGAGGCGATTGAAGGCTCGATCTAGGGTAAATACTCCGGCTCGTGTTATTGTGCCAACTGTGAGAGGACGCAATGTTTCACTTATTGCAGCTATTAACATACAGGGAATATTATTTCACAATATTTCACTGTGAATGCAAATATTTTCCGTGATTCTCTTCAAGGACTTTTTCGGGAATTATATTGTAAAAACATTGAGCACGCATGGTTAATTCTCGATATGTGGCACTCCATAAGATGCAACAAGTTCAAAGTCTAGTTAGCCAAACACGGCACTCACTTGTTTTCCTTCCTCCATACTCTCCAATGATGAATCCCATCGAAGAAGTTTTTTCAAAAGTCAAGTTAAGTGAGAGAAATATGCTACCTCATCCAGGGTCACGCGTTGCTTTAAGGAACATTATCGAGGAATCTATAACGACTGTTACCTCCACAGATTGCTATAATTACACTGGTTTACAAATAACGAAAAGTTGTTTGTACTTTGAATTCCACTACCCTTTTCTCATGTAAAATCGGTCGCTAATTCCGAAAAAAATTTTTTTTTTCTGTCACTCCGTTTTCGAGATATTGCCCACTGTAGGATTTTCAACGAAAAAAAAAAGTTGGTTCCACTTAATTGCATATATCTCCAGAACCAACAACAGTAATCAAACAAATGATATATCAAATAAAAGCTAATAAAGTTTCTTACAAACAATGCAAACACCATTTTTTGGTCGAGTTGTTAGTTTTGGCGCAATAAATTCAAATTTCGGGGATTTTTTTTATTTTTCAGAAAAATTTCCAAAAAAAGACAAAATAGTTGCAAATTTCGTTAAGAAATCAAAATATTTTATTACTTTTGATATTTTTTACTAAAAGCCTTTATTTTTCCAAAAAAAATAAGCTATTGTTGAAGAAAATCTATTGAGAAATGAAAAAGTTGTGTTTAATGGAACGAAATCACCCAAATTGTGTGATTATCAATTTATGCATTTGGACTTATTTTATTGCCATAAAAAAAAAAAAATGAGAACTAAAGGTTGTTGTAATAAAATCATATATTCTTCATTTTTATTGTTCTTTAAATAATTTACATTATTTTTACATTATTTAAATTGTATATAATTATTATTATATAATTTTTATTGTTGCATTAAATCATTTATATTGTTATTTACATTGTAAATAATTTTTATATATCATTCAGAAATTCAAAATGATTAGAATGCTTGTAATGTCGTTTATTTAATTCGGGATCGGTTTCTCTGATGAGAAACCAACAATAGTCGCCCATCATTCCTTCGTCCCAAAATCCTTGGTACCAATTCTCAATTGCTTTCATCTGTTGGTGGAATCTTCTCGTATGCAACAATTCAACTTTTTGAGACCCAATGTTAAGGTGACATACTTCAGAAATCGTGAAAAACCGTTTGCTATACACTTTACAAAGAATAACAATATCTGCTATTGCGTAGTCATTCCTGGCTTATTTAATACCTTCGGTCAGCCGTACATTCCCAAAGAGTGGCGTTTGTTTATTGATGGCAGTATTAAATATGAATAACACGACTGGAAAATATGTTCTGATATCAAAGACGTTGGTACACCACGTCGTTGGTAAACCACTATTACAAAAAGGACTGGGCAGAAAGAATTGAGTTGAAAGTTGGAGAGAGCAACGTCTAAAACGTTCCACTCGTCAAAATGGAAAACATAATTCTCCCACCGCTGCACATTAAACTTGGACTTATGAAAAACTTTGTCAAGGAGTTAGACAAAGAAAGCGAAGCATTCACATATTTGAAAACGATTTTTCCAAATCTTTCTGATGCCAAGATAAAAGAAGGTGTCTTCGTTGGATCGCAAATAAAAAGGTGTTAAACGATCTTCAATTCGCAGAACTATTGTCACCAGTTGAGGCAGCGGCGTGGGATTCTTTTAGGACGACTGTTTCTAGCTTCCTCGGGAACAATTAAAGTGAATCTTATGAGAAAATGTCAACGAGTTGCTCAAGAACTATAAAAAATTCACTTTCTGCACTCCCATTTGAATTTTTTTCCGAAGAATCTCGGTGACGAGAGCAACGAGCATGGGGAAAGATTCCACCAACAGATGAAAGCAATTGAGAATCGGTACCAAGGATTTTGGGACGAAGGAATGATGGGCGACTATTGTTGGTTTCTCATCAGAGAAACCGATCCCGAATTAAATAACCGACATAACAAGAATTCTAAACATTTTGAATTTCTGAATGATAAATAAAAATTATTTACAATGTAAATAACAATATAAATGATTTAATGCAACAATAAAAATTATTAATAATAATTATATACAATTTAAATAATGTAAAAATAATATAAATTATTAAAAGAACAATAAAAATGAAGAAAATATGATTTTATTACAACAACCTTTAGTTCTCATTTTTTTTTTATGGCAATAAAATAAGTCCAAATGCATAAATTGATAATCACACAATTTGGGTGATTTCGTTCCATTGAACACAACTTTTTCATTTCTCAATAGATTTTCTTCAACAATAGCTTATTTTTTTTGGAAAAATAAAGGCTTTTAGTAAAAAATATCAAAAGTAATAAAATATTTTGATTTCTTAACGAAATTTGCAACTATTTTGTCTTTTTTTGGAAATTTTCTGAAAAATAAAAAAAATCCCCGAAATTTGAATTTATTGCGCCAAAACTAACAACTCGACCAAAAAATGGTGTTTGCATTGTTTGTAAGAAATTTTATTAGCTTTTATTTGATATATCATTTGTTTGATTACTGTTGTTGGTTCTGGAGATATATGCAATTAAGTGGAACCAACTTTTTTTTTTCGTTGAAAACCCTACAGTGGGCAATATCTCGAAAACGGAGTGACAGAAAAAAAAAAAATTTTTTTTTCGGAATTAGCGACCGATTTTACATGAGAAAAGGGTAGTGGCATTCAAAGTACATATTGGCTGTAAACCAGTGTTATTACACGCATATGTTATAAATGCAACTTCCTTCAGCTGCTGGAGGGGTACCCTTGTTAATACTTACTTTAATAATTTATATATTGACTTAAAATTTTGTACTTAAATTTAATTTTGTTTTTTTTGATAAAATTTAAAATTTTATTATTCTATCATTTCTTTAGAGATTGAAGATATGTGTGGTGAAGTGAATGGAAAAGTTCTAAAAAGTCTAAGTGTTAGTGATAACGTCGGTTGGATTTTGTATTACAGTGTTTTTTTTGTGTTTAACAAACGCAATTTTGGTTTACGATTTCTATTAAAATTGTGTTAACGGATGCCATTTAAAAAGAGTTCCTCTAAAATTGTAATTTTTCGTCATTTTGTATAGTAATTTCTTTAATCACAAACTAACCCAAACTTTGCAGGAATTAAGTTTACAGTGAAATCATGTGATACAGTAAAAAATAATTCCGATTGACTTCCGAAACTTGAAAAAATTCACAATTTATAATTTTTAATAGCACTTTATTCTGCAACATCCATCTAGCAACATTGTTTTCACGGCAATTGAATTAAACCGACCATTTATTTTGCCGCGAAAAGTGACAATTGCCATTTCATTTAAGAAAAAAGTGCAAGCAAAAGAACAATGTTTCTAATTAAAATGATATTTTTGTACTATTTCTAAAGTTTTGCTATTAATAATTGCAGTTGTTGGAAATTGTAAATATGGATGCACCTTTCCGCGATGTTGGCGGTCGCAAAACTTGGCAGCTTGTAGCCATACACTAATGACTTGTCCTGCTCCCCAAAAAACAGAAAATTTGCAATAGGGAATGAAATATTAATTTGGAGCGAATGCCTGCCATTTACTTTTTAAAGATAATTTTATGCAGATGTTGTCCGCGACTAAGCCTGAGGTGGTCCATCCGCAGGTTTGCCAATACATACCTTTTCGCCCGGAGATTCCGGGCCTGAGGGCCGGGCTCTACACAGAGAACTACACAGACGGAAGCCAAATTAAAATTAAAAAATAAATGTGGTACAAACAGTTAATAATTTAATTAATTTTAATAGTATATAGTACAATATTAATTTTTTATGACTTTATTTTTTGTGATATAAGATGTGGATCTGTATTTATTTATTTATTTACTTTTTATTTTTAAGCATTACAAAAGTTTATTTATAGAAAAAAAAACACAAAATTAATAGTCCCACATTTTTCTTAAATGATACCAGTATTTGAGTCCTTATTTTATTTTTTGTTAACGTTTTGATTTTTTTTTGTGTTAATAAGTAAGAGCACTGAATGTACTACGTTCCAAAAAAATTATAAGTTTTTAATTAAAATCAGAACATACAAAAAACTATTTAAAAAAAACTCCGGGCCTGGGCTTTTCAAAAGTTGTCAACTCTGTCCATCCGTTAGCTCCAATTTTGACATACTTTTCAGCATTACCGGTTTGCCATAAATGGTTGCTGTAATGTTGTCTTCCAGGGCTGCAATTGCGTCTAGCTTGTTTCCGTCTACGAGCGACTTCGCGTAGCCCCACAAAAAATAGTCTAGTATTGCATTATCTTGGCGGCCATTGGACTGCTTCAAAACGTGAGATTAATTGCTCACCAAGCTCGCCTCTCAATAGGTTCATCGTATCGCATGCCGTGTTATGCCATGTTCACACAGAGAGTTTAGTTTGCGTTTCCAGTACAAAGTTGCGTTTTGCCCTTAATGCTACGTCTACACAGAGAGTTAAGTTTGAGTTACCAGTACAAAGCTGAGTTTTCCCATTTAACACGGGAAATAAACTCTTGCGTTACCAGTACAAAAATGTACGATTTAAAAGTGCCTAAAAGTACACTACAAAATAATATAAATGTGTATATTCAGTGGTATTTTTCATGAAAGAAACTTTTTTTTACAAGAACTGTCAAAATAGAGCAGCTGATTCGTTAATTATACAATTTATTTTTTTAACTATATGTTGTTTTTTTCTTTAAAAAATGAGTAAAAGAACTTCGAAAAGGATTTGGGCAATAGTGGGGAAAGTAGTTTTCATACAAATATGGGCAGAGCTTTCGCATAGCAAGAAAAAAAACGCATGTGTACGCAGAGACACCAGCACCATTGTCGGCAAATTTAACTCAATTCTGCTACGGTATCTCTGTGTGAACAGCTTCGGTTAAATGTAAGTTAACATTAACTTAACTCTCTGTGTAGACATAGCATAAACTCAATTTAAACGCTGGCGTTTCCAGTACAATTTTGCAGGAGAAAACGCAACTAAACTCAACTTGCTTTCTACGTTTACCAAAACTCAATTTGATACATGCCTAAAAGTATGCTAGTGTTTGATAAAAACATTCGTTCAGTTAGATTTTAGCTGTGTTCGATTCGATTGAACGATAAAAAATGCCAACAACAGCTGATTCTCAATTGTGCAAGTTTCTATTTGTATTTTATTATTAACAAAAATAAGCCAAAAATCAAATAAAAGAACTTGGGAAAGTTTAGAAGATGAGGGTTTCTCATCAGTCAGTCAGTATGGGCCGTAAAAAGCTGAGTTTTGAGCGAAATTCCAAAAATTGGCGATCATTTCAATCCAGCGTAAACTCAATTCTGCCGACGCATCTCTGTATGAACAGCTGCATTTAAACTCAAACGAAACGCAAACTAAACTCTCTGTGTGAACATGGCATTACATGTGCCGTCGTTTTGAAACCACATTTCAACCAAGTCCAATTCTTTCATTTTGATTTGATAAAGATGTCTGACTTGAAACCATATTGCACGCATTCTCAAATGTATTTTTATCATTAGTTATCAATATTTCCTCATTCACTTTTACACTTTTAATTGATTTATTTAATGCGTCTTGAATTAGTTTGTTTTTTTCTAAATTTAAAAGGTCTGCTAAATAACTTTTTTTTTAAAATGCTATAAAAAAACTACTGAATATTTTCTCAAATTTCTTTTTTTATTTGAATGTACAATCCTTTCGGTTAATAATGGAAAATAATTTCATTCAAATGGCTGCCTCGGCTGGCCATGCAGTAGCCTACACGATCGGTCCAATTTTTAAGCACATTATCGATTGTGTGCAGCTGTATTTTACCAATGGCTTCACGAATATTGTCCTTTAAGGTACTATTACAGTGTAAAGCTATTAAAAACAACACCTTTTTATTAATTTTTTTTGCATCTATACTATTATATAAAATTGAAGTGGAAATATTAAGTGCAGCAATGACTCCAAAACTACTGGACCGATTTGTATGAAAAAAATTTTAAAATATCATATTTGTGCTACAGAATGCCATAGGTGGGGTTTATTTAAGAAAATTTAATAATAAATATATTTAATTAAGTTGTTAAGTTTTTTAGGAAATTACCACCGATGCTAAGCATTGCTTGGTCGCTTGCTTTTCACGCGTCTGTGTTACGAGAGTTTAAACTACATGTTGCTATCAACCCTTCTCTTTAAAGTTTATTGATCTCGCTCTCCACACTCATTCGAAGAGTAACCAAAAGCAGTTGGCGCTCTTTGACGTGATGGGAATACAAGTTAAATAAACCTTGCTGTGCTGTTATTGCTGTAGAATGATGAGCTGCAAACCAATGTGTGCATATTTGTTTCGCCGCATGCAATTTCTTTACACATATTATTATTGTAGTTTTCCAATTTTTTAATATTTCAAAATGCGGCATTCACAAGTGTGATAGCATATTTTGTATAGATTAAAGATAAATTAAAAGTTTGAAAAATGAAGTGTTCGTATTTCCCTTAACTACAAATAAATGCCTCGACGTAAAACAAGTTTGACAAGTTTAACAGAAAATGCAAGAGCGATGCTCCGCGCTAGGAGAGCAAGAGCAGCGACTCAAAGAGAAAATTGTTGGTAAATTATGCATGCAATTATTTGCTTACTCGACTGCGATTGGAGTGAATCAGTGGCATAGCTAGGGTCTCTAGCACCTGGGGCCGAAACTAAATTGTGCACCCTTTAAGAAGGTTATACTTAACCTCATAAAAGCAATGCTAAGAAATGCATATAATTGCATATAAAAAAGTACTACGAAATGCATATAATTTTTTTAAATAATAGTTTACTGTTATGATTATTTTGTTAAAGTGCAAATGAGTAAACATATATATATTTTAATTCATTGTATTATTTATAAAAGTCGGTAACAATATACAAAATTAAAAATTAATCTCATCGATATTAATATATTTGATATCATTTGAAAAATAATTTGGTAACTTATACAAAACTGAAAAATTTTTCGCAATCAAGGAATTATTCAAAAATGTTTTGTTTACGCAAAATTTTGACTTGCAATAGTGATTAAATCCCCAAGATCTATTTTGAATAATTTTGCATAATAAATGAAAAAATAGGACCGGGAAGTAAAACGTTAACAAATTTTGCCTCAGTGACCCTGAATAACTATCAATTTAAACATTTTTTCGAAATCAATCCACGTCTTCTATATAAAAGTTAAGTGAAAATTAGAACAAAATATTAAAATTAATTTATAAACTTTTTTCCTAATTTTTATAAATTTCTTTATAGTACTCTTTATACATTTCGACATTTCAGCTTCGACTTTACTAGACAAGACTGAGGTCTGTAACATTTGACTGCCTTATTCTCGACCATAAATATCACAGTATCACAATATCACAGTGATCCAAATTGATATAAGAAATTTGTTTCATAGTCATTATCTACATAATTCCCAAAGCAAAATTTCCCTGGGAGAACAAGGTCAAGAGTCATGAAAATTAGAATAATTTTTAGAATAGTTTTACTTAAAAACTGTATTTTTGACAGTTTTTGTTGGTTGATTTGAACAGAATAATAATTATGTATCTTAGTAAAGTAAAGGAGTTAGGAAACCTTCTTAGAGTTTTAAATAGACATCTTCAAAATAAAATAAAAAAACATCAGAACGCCCTAAAATTGTTATAAAACATCATTTATTTAATATAAATAAAAAATTTAATGAATTTTAATCAATTTATTTTTTTTTTAGAAATTTTAAAGCAATTAATAAATTTAGCTTTTAAATTGTTTTATGTTACAGGATACCCAAAATTATATTACTATTTAAAATTATGTTCTAACAGGTTAAGAGCTGCAAATAAGGTTTGTTTGTCAATGTATAGTCTCAGAACTTAGTAATCACAAAATTATAAAGTATATTTGTGACATCAGCACGTTTTTCTAAAAAGCTCTGGAGAAATGTATTGCTGGAGAACATCCCAGCAAAATCTTCGCTTACATATAATCGAAAAAGTAATCCAGAAAATGTCATTCATCGCTTACCCTCTCGCTTACAGAACCCATTATTTTTATAAAGCCATTGTTATATAGCCAGAGGTAATCGAAAGCGCTGTCACTTGAAAAGATTAAGCGCTTAAAATGGTTGGTTTATAACTGATTTCACTAAATTAATACTTGAATAACAACTTTCAAGTTGATGTGAATGCTTTGCCGTGATTTTATTACGGATTAAATTTAAGTTCTTGCATTAGCATTTATGTAATGCATTTTAGAATCGATTAAAAAACAAGACCTAACGAAAAACTTTTCTGGGATATTGGATGAAATGTCTACTATACTATGTTGAGCACTTCTTAAGATGAATACTTGAAGTACAAAAGCTTTTTTCAAAAACTTTAAGGAATATAAAGTGAGGAATATATATATAGGAATATACTTTAATTCATCACTTTAATGATGAATAAAAGACAAATGAAAAATAAAACCATTAAAAAATGATCTTCGACTGGCCCGAAGTCAAATTACTCAGGTTGAAGTTTATTCGAATTTTCATATTTCAAACTCAGAGAACGTTTTATTTATCAAGAAAACAAGACTAATGTATGAACTTTCAATTCAACACATTATTTTTTGTGTTAATTATGAAGGTTTTGATATTTTGGTGACGTCACTTTCTACGGAAGTATTCACAAAATTTTGTTGAATTTCAACTTCAGGGTATATGTTTCAAATTTAAGCACTACAGTGGTGCTCCAATTTAGCGAACACCGATTTAACGAACTTCCAATATAACGAACCCTTATTTAATGTTCGTTGTTGACTCTATATTGCGAACATTTGAAATTGTAGGTATTCTATTGAACAAACATTTGCTTTCTGAGCGTGCTTCGTTTGTTTTTGAATTAATAACATTAATATGTATTAACTTATCTAATTCTCAAATAGTCCCCTCGGGTTAATGTACATATTGTAGGGTTTCCTTTTTAAAAAACATTATAGGAATGTATAGACATAATCTTGGATTTTTCATTTAGAGTGTGAACAGATTTTAACCAGCAGCTTTCTAAACATTTAATAATAATAATTAATAATACCTAAAACAAGTTCAAAAATTCAACTTTATTGGAGTGCATAATTCAGACAAAAAATGTAAGGATATTTGTTTCAAGTTGACAAATCTATTAGCTTTGTTATATGATAAAAAACTCGAAAATAGTATTACCGACTTAATTAACTTTTCGATTTACCGAACGACTCTGGACTTTAAAGAGATTTGCAATAAAGACACGACTGTCATCGTGTGGATAAACGAATGAACAGACAGACAGACGGACATGGCTTAATCGACTCATGGTCGTAAAAAAAATTTCGTGACAAAATTATTGTGCTTTGCGGGTGGAGTATAATAAATATTCAATAAAAAACGTTGAAAATCGTAGAAGTAGATTATGGTTAAGAGTCGGTACAGCAGAAAATAAGAGTTTTCTTATTCCTGGCAATGCCAATGAATCAAAAAACGTTGTTTATACTGAAGCATTAAATAACTAAAATGAAAATATCTTCACTTCATTACCATTATTCTATTTAATATAATTTGCTTCCAAATACAAATAATATGCAAATATTTTAACATTTTTTATTATTTAAATTTTTCAAATATACAAAGGTATTATTGATAAAGAAAAAATGTCCGTGGCGAAGCCTCGGACGACTGTGGCCTGCTAGTAGTATTATAAAATTATTCAATTCAAATTTATGTACATTATAGACAGTTAAAGTTGAAGATATAAAAAAAATGTTTTTTTTTGTTTTTGTATTTGTTGTTTATTTTCTAGAGGTCATTGAAGTTGGCGTGTTTAAAAAAAGGTTGTTAGTTGGTTTCTCGTCTCCAGCATTTCCAAGGCGTCGGAAAGTAAAAAATCAAAGTGCATTCTTAAGTAAAGGGTTGTAGCTGAGCACTCTACCTACGCAAATAAAAAAATATGGCAAACAAAAAAAATGGCATGCGTTGAAAAACAAATTTACAAAAACCCCTCTTTTTGGCAGATATTCTTAGCCGTAAAAAACAAAATATAAAAGAGTCTCTGCTTTTTATAGGTAGAGTGCTTAACAGAGTCTATGAAGATCACAATAAATCAAGTTTCATCGAAATCGATCAAGCAGAACTCGAGATATCTTAGAAACCAATTCGAAAAAACTTGTTTCGAGAAAAACGCGATTAGATTTTCTTCTATGAACGATAATATATGAATAATACGCGACATACGAATATAATATATGTTATATCTTTTTTTTCATTTGATATTTTTTTCTAAAATTTTGTACACGCATGCTTAAGACCTTAAGGAACCAGATTCTAGAAAAAAACAAAAAAAAAATTTTCATTTTTTATACACTGTAATAGTACCTTAAAGCGTCAATTATGTCTGGCTTGGCGGCGTAACACTTATATTTGAGGGCGACCCACAAATAATAGTACAACGGTGTCAAATCGCAGCTCCGAGATAGCCAAACGACATCAGCTCTGCGGCTGATAATGCGATTTTCTAAAACAGGGCACAAAACATCGGGTGTAGCTTCGGCTGTGTGGCACGTAGCGCCGTCTTGTTGAAACCAAATGTTGCCAATATCCTCCTCTTCAATTTTTGTGAACAAAAATTCGTTCAACATGGCCCGATAATGATGGCCATTGACTGTAACGGCCACTCCTTGCTCATTTTCGAAGAAAAATGGCCCAATTATGCCTCTGGACTCGTTTTGGGTGCATCGGCTTTTCACTGTATGCGTGCGGTTTTTCTGTGCCCCAAATGCGACAATTTTGCTTGTTCACATACCCGCCAAGATCAAAATGAGCTTCATCTGAAAAGATGATATTTTTGGCAAAATCGGCATCTTCTGTAAGTCGATCGCAGGCCCACTCAGCGAAGCGAAAACGCATTGGATGGCTAGTTGGCTTCAACTCCTGAACCAATTGGACTTTGTATGGTGTCATACCAAGGTCTTTATGCAAAATTCGTCTCAATAATGTCTCCGAAATGTTCAATTGTTGAGAACGACGGTGAATGTTGATGCCGCTTCGCGCACACTTTCTGCCGCAGCAGCAATATTTGGTGATTTTTATAATTAGCCCGCTTTTCTATAACACATCTAATGTTTTTGAAATTTTAATCAAACATATTAAAATTGGCTTTAGAATTTTTTTTAACACTCTGTAAACAATCGAATCGAAATCGAATATGAATCTTTGTTAAATTTCCATAGAAAAATGTTTTTATATACGAAGTGCCATCTGTAAGTTTGGGAATCGGCATACAAAATTAAGACACCAGCAAGGGAAAAAATGTTGCAATATTTGCTAGTTGACATTCATCTTACTTTCCCTTTCACATTGAAATGCATACGTGGGTATTTTTTTCGTCATGAATTATGACAAAGACTACAATTCGTAAGTGCTTCATGAAGGCTCAAAACTTTTGTTGTAACTCGCTTCCAATATCTGATCTTATGATTTCAAAAATAAATAGTTCGATATACTATAGGTATTTTACAAGAGAAAAAATTTTAGAAAATGAAAAAATATCGATTTTTTGCGTCGGTGCACACGAGTTTGTATAGAAAAAAATTTCAAAACTCCTATATTGAACTATTAAATTTTGAAATCATAAGATCAGATATCGGAAGTGACTTGCAAGAAAAATTTAGAGCAAGAACAAAATATTTCAAAATTTTGTAATCACTATGAAAATCTTTGAAATCAAAAACGGGGTTTAGCAGAACCAAAAACGGGAATTTCTCCGATCCAAAAAAAAATTAAGCAAAAGTAGTTCAAAAGTCCTTTTAACTTTTAAGTCGGTGTCCGGCGAAATCTAAATTTCGATCCAGCTTATTATATATAAGAACGTATTTTTTAAGAGATTTTTATAAAAATAAAATGGCATGATAAATTTCTTTACAAAAAATGGCGATTTTGGCGATTTTCTTTTTCATTGGGCGATTTTGGGCGATAATTTCTTTAAAACTCGCGCTTTTCTCAAAAAAATTCTGGCAACACTGCAATGAACTGAAAATAGAGTTCAATGAAAAATAACGGGACCACCAACAAACGAAACGAAACACAAAACATGAATGGTACAGCATCTATCGCCTATTCATAAGGATATGAAAATTAAGGAAAGATGCTTTAACTGTATTACCTTCTGTATTGCATGTAATCTAAAATAGTGATGTTCAGCTTATCGGCTCGCGCTGCCAGCTTCGTGCTAGCAGCAGCTCATCACATAAAACAATAACAAAGAAGCGTGTACGTAAATTTGTATTCGACGACATTGCACAGTGGACAAAAGCGAAAATATGCGGCTTATAGTTTTGCAGATTCATAAAATAAGTGCGAAACTTATGTTATAGCAGGTAACATGGGGAGATTACGATTTCCTGGGCGCCGCGATTTGACGATGGATTCGAAGAGTACTTTTAATAAAAATAAGAATAGCCAAAGGAAATGTTGTGTTATCGATTTGTTTCCGAGTTATCGATTTTTTTAAATTTTTTTTTTGCTATAAGGTCTATGAAGAAAACTGGCTGTATTATTTTTAATATATAACCGATATTAATGATTAAGATAAAATCTAAAAGGTTATATGTAAGGCTTTTAGAAAAATTTTACATTAATGAAATCTGTTGAGTACTTTGTATTTTATAGGTATTTTTATGCAATACAAATATATTTTCTTACATAAAACCGTTATTTTCTCAAAAATTACCGTTATTACTATGAATTATAAAGAGTAAATTATTAAAGCTTGAACATTTATCTTTCATTTGGTATATAATATATATAATTTATTTGACTTTTTGTCGTGTTTTTTATGATACAATGATTTGCCCTTGTACGGAAAATTGCTTATTTCACTCATATTTACCTTAGATGTTTTTCTTTCTTACTCCATATTTACGAATATCGCCATTACAATACAATATTTATATGAATTAACGGGATTTTCGAGTCAGTGAAAAAATTTGTATGTTTTGGTCGATCATTTAATAAAAAAATAAATATTTTTATCTATCGAAAAAAAGGTAAAACTTTCAGCTTATCAAAAAATATATATTTTTATTACCTTAAAAACGAAAATTTTGCAGAAAAAAACGGTTCCTTTAATTAAAAAATTCAAATCTAATATATATTCGCTTATAAATTTAAAAACATTTTTGAAATTATATTTGTTTTATATATCGTTGAAAAGGCATTTAATTACCTTTACAATAGCATGTCAATCTTTAAGATCCATTGGATATCGGCAAAGATATAGAAAATTTTGTGAACAGATTTTTTGACAAAGAAAACACTTGGAAAATTTTAATTTTATGTAATATAGTGTGAAATTAAATCAAAAAATGTATATTTTTATATGTCAAACAAAAGGTCTAACTGTAAGCTTTTCAAAAAAAATATATTTTTAGTAACTTAATAACGTAAATTTTTTATAAAATAACGGTTCTTTTTATTAAATAATTCAACTTTGGAATAAATTCGCTTATAAAATTAAAAATATTATAGCAATGATATGTATAATAAAAATATTTGAAAGGTCATTTAATGACCTTTGAAATGACATATCAATCTTAAAGATCCATTGAGTAACGACAAAGATATAGATGTTTTTTTGAACAGATCTTTTAAGAAAAATTTTTTTTTTAAAAATCGATAACTCGATAACTAATAGAGTTATCGATTTTTTGTTCGGCGAATCATGTTTTTTTGTTGTTTTCTACCAGAAAACATCTTCAAATCGCGGCGCCCAGGAAATCGTAATCGTGCCGGTAACATGATTGGTAAAAATGTATTAAGTGCTCTTAACACTTTAATTTTAACAATATACTCACTTCAATTTTATTTAAAACTTATTTCAATTAGCAAAATTTTATCTTACGCACTTATGTCAACACACTTCAAACTGACTTTACATATAAAAATAATAATATTAAATCGAACTTATTCCAACGAAATCTATTGCGCAGCTGCATGGTCTGAACTTCTGAGAAATAACAAAATTTCCTCTTTACTTGCTTGGTATTGAATTCAGCAACGAAATCTTAAAACTGCTCCACTGTAAGGAAAGCAATACACATAAACATCCCAGCAAGAAATATTAACTGTAACCGAGTACATGAATTTGATTACTTATGCTTATATAGGCGTTTACATGAAGCATAATGCTTTATTTAATTTATTGTGCATCTGAATTGCGTGCACATTTCAAAAATAATGCTTTTTCTTGTTTGCATGCTTAAACTGCCTTAAACTTAACAGAATCAAACTTCAAAATCAAAATCAAAATTATATGTTAACTTTTTGCATTTACTTATATATTTACATATATAAGTTGCAATTAACTATATTTTAGGAAAAAGGTTATTGTTAAACTAAAAAGTTTCAATATGAACGCTTTTTGTATAACAGCTGACTACATTGAAATAAATTTCTGACTGGGTTTTTTGTTCAAATAAAACATACACACAAACACACAGCGAGCTCGCCGTGCACGCGGTCAGCTCGTAAGTGCAGAAAGCTCGCAGGAGCTGAGTTGAACATCACTAATCTAAAACATAATTCAAGACTTATCTGTTGGCGTTGATCTCTTGGTAATGTCTTATTTATTCGAATAGTGCATTGTGTTTTTTTTTAATGTTTTTGCTAGGTACTCAGCAAAATTTTTCGTTAGGCCTTGTTTCTTATTTGATTTTAAAATGCATTACATAATTGCTTATGCATGAATTTTAATTTAATCTTTAATAAATGCACGGCAATGCCTTTACTATCAAATTGAAAGTTGTTATTCATGTATTAAAATCGCGAAATAAGTTGTTAGTAGCGCTTAATCGTTTCAAGTGACAGCGCTTTCGATCCTCCAATGACATGCCTATATAGAAATAATAGGTTCTGTAAACGAGAAGGTAAGCGATGAAAGAAATTTTCTGGATAACTTTTTCGATTAAATGTAGACGAAGATTTTGCTGGGTAGGTACATCATTATCGCCAATTTGACAACTTGGTGTGATTAATGTTTTGTTTTTCAATTATATACGTGAAAGTTTCGTCTCTCACATTATATTTGCACGTAGTATTGATGTCGAGTACAAAAAACTTCTGGGGTACCGAAAAACTCGTTTTCTGGATCTATTGTCGTCTGTCTATGCACTTTTAGAATTTTCGATGGGTTGAAGAAACATTTCGCAATGACGCGAGCAGCCCCAAAATTTACACTGTTTTTCGAGTATCCGATGGCGAAAGTGTATCTGCTTTTTCTGCGGGACCAAGTACATGAATAGTTCGCATTCTTAAGGGGACGTGACGCCACCAAAAAAGTTTAATTCAATGTTTTTAAATGCCTATAAGTTGAATAAAAAACAAGTAAAGAAAGTCTAATGTCGGTCTAGCCCGACTATGAAATACCCTAAATAAAATAATAGTATTGAAAATGGGCTTGTCCGTGAGCGGATGAAGCCTATATTTGATATGCATTTCAATTTTGATGAAAAATTAACAAAAATTTATAAAGAATTAAAGTATTATTCCTGTAGCTCACATGTTAATGCCTTTATAGTATGTACGCTATTGTGGGATGTATGGGAGGTGGACGGACTACGCCCAATTTTAGAATGCATCTTAGTTTTGGTATAAAATACATACATACCAAATTTTATCTCTGTAGGTTAAACATAAGCTTATTTATTTAGTTTTAAATTTGTGGCGTGGACGGCTAACATCCATTTTTCAAAACCATCTTCGTTTTGTTATAAAATACAAACGTACCAAATTTTTCAAGTTTCAAGTTTTGGGTTGTATGGGAAGTGGGTGTGCCCGTGGGTAAATGACGTAAATTTTTCAAAATCGTCTTTGGTTTGTTATAAAAAATATGGATTCCAAATTTTATCTCTGTAGATTAAGTATGAGCTTATTTATTGACACTTTAATTTTTTGGTAGTATGGTTGGTGGGCGTGTCCGTGCGGATGACACCTATTTTTCGAAGACATCTTTGTGTTGATATAAAAAAACCGTACCAAATTTTATCTGTGTAGGTTAAACACGAGCTTATTTATTGAGTTTTTATTTTTTGGTTGCATGGCAGGTGCGCGTGTCCGTGGGCGGACGACACCCATTTTTCGAAGACATCATTGTTTTGATATGAAATACATACCTACCTAATTTTATTGCTGTATGAGAGGTAGGCGTGTCCGTGGGATTCCAAAATATTCAATAGTGCAGATCCTTGGGTCCTGGGTCCATGTCACCATGTCTACCGAGTTTCGTTCAATTATCTCAACTCCTTCTTCTTATCCTGTGTATACGGACAACACACAGCCAGACAGACGGACGGACGGATGGACGGACATGGATTTTATATTTATTTTCGTTGTTTTTTAAAGCATTAGCCCACGCTTAAAATTTCTTGGGCACCCCTGCTATAAATTAAGTACTTCGTATTGTAGTGATATGACGAACCGATGAATTCGATTGTTCTAAGGAAAGACTTTATATTATTTTTAATTTTGATTTTATTCTGTAATTTTAAATTATGTTTGGTACCTAATATAAACAACAATACTTGTATACAAATACTAATTATCAGCCTGGTGAAAGAAAACAATGTAATCTTTGATCATTGGTGAATAAATATACCCATTCCTAACAATTAAGTACTGCCTGTGTGCATGTACGCAGCGTTGCCAGAGAACCGCGGAGAAAATTCTTCATTGTGGCATTGAAAAATCTGAATTTCTACCAAAAATACTTTCTTTTAAAAGTTTTCGAACTAGGCGCATAGGAAAATAAACAATTTTTTTTTATTGAAAAATAATTATATTAACCCTGGATCACTAACGTAAGTTGCGTCACAACTAATTCTGGGTGTTTTCCACCCACAAAAGAAATTCTCAATAATAAGGACAAAATTTCTCCAACCTAAAAAATGTGTTAGTTCTCAATAAAGTGCAGATTATTTTCGCCATTTAAAATGTTTTGTTATGAAAAGAATGGTTATTTCAATGTAAATTTAGAAAAATAAAATAAACTATAATAGGTTCTGAAAAACGCGTGTCATTTCTACCCTTTAAGAGCTAGTGAAATATAAAATATATGATTGTAAAATTGAAATTATGCAAACAAAAAATTTTATAAGTACTTTTTTCTCTTTTTTCTCTCAAAAAGATCAGCTAAATTTATATAACTTTCGCAGTAATATTACGCTACTGAAAACAAAATATCTGTCGTTTTCCATTTTTGCGAAGGCATTGTGTTGAAGGACATACTGTTGTTAGTGCAAATTGGATATATGTGTCCTTATCAAATGTATTTATCACTGTTAGAGCACGTTATCTGAGCAAAAACATATATTGACAAGACATTTCATGAGACTGATACGGAATGAAAGTAAATTTTTGAAACAGCCAAGAGGACGGCACATAATGGGAAGTGAAATGTTTACACAAAGTGTTGGCGCAACATTGCTTGTAAACATTTTGAAGTTGCAATATATTTCCAAACCTGTTTGTTTGGTAGTTGGTTGTGTTGTTGTTCTCAACCATAATCGTTGTTGTTGTTCTTATTAGCTGCCGTATACAATACACTTACTGATTTCGTGCGTGCTATAGCTGAAATGGAAAAAGTTTGAATTTTTGATATTTTAGCATATTGCCGATCTCATAGAAGTTGCTGTGGAAAAACCATTGTAACTTTTGTGTTTCTAGTCGGATAAAGATACATCAAAAGACAAAAATCAATAGAATTGATCGTATATTAATACTTCATCAAAAATAAATAATGTGAAAAATTAGAAATTTTTTATTATTAATATTTAAATTAAAATTTAAAATTAAAATTAAAATTAAAATTAAAATTAAAATTAAAATTAAAATTAAAATTAAAATTAAAATTAAAATTAAAATTAAAATTAAAATTAAAATTAAAATTAAAATTAAAATTAAAATTAAAATTAAAATTAAAATTAAAATTAAAATTAAAATTAAAATTAAAATTAAAATTAAAATTAAAATTAAAATTAAAATTAAAATTAAAATTAAAATTAAAATTAAAATTAAAATTAAAATTAAAATTAAAATTAAAATTAAAATTAAAATTAAAATTAAAATTAAAATTAAAATTAAAATTAAAATTAAAATTAAAATTAAAATTAAAATTAAAATTAAAATTAAAATTAAAATTAAAATTAAAATTAAAATTAAAATTAAAATTAAAATTAAAATTAAAATTAAAATTAAAATTAAAATTAAAATTAAAATTAAAATTAAAATTAAAATTAAAATTAAAATTAAAATTAAAATTAAAATTAAAATTAAAATTAAAATTAAAATTAAAATTAAAATTAAAATTAAAATTAAAATTAAAATTAAAATTAAAATTAAAATTAAAATTAAAATTAAAATTAAAATTAAAATTAAAATTAAAATTAAAATTAAAATTAAAATTAAAATTAAAATTAAAATTAAAATTAAAATTAAAATTAAAATTAAAATTAAAATTAAAATTAAAATTAAAATTAAAATTAAAATTAAAATTAAAATTAAAATTAAAATTAAAATTAAAATTAAAATTAAAATTAAAATTAAAATTAAAATTAAAATTAAAATTAAAATTAAAATTAAAATTAAAATTAAAATTAAAATTAAAATTAAAATTAAAATTAAAATTAAAATTAAAATTAAAATTAAAATTAAAATTAAAATTAAAATTAAAATTAAAATTAAAATTAAAATTAAAATTAAAATTAAAATTAAAATTAAAATTAAAATTAAAATTAAAATTAAAATTAAAATTAAAATTAAAATTAAAATTAAAATTAAAATTAAAATTAAAATTAAAATTAAAATTAAAATTAAAATTAAAATTAAAATTAAAATTAAAATTAAAATTAAAATTAAAATTAAAATTAAAATTAAAATTAAAATTAAAATTAAAATTAAAATTAAAATTAAAATTAAAATTAAAATTAAAATTAAAATTAAAATTAAAATTAAAATTAAAATTAAAATTAAAATTAAAATTAAAATTAAAATTAAAATTAAAATTAAAATTAAAATTAAAATTAAAATTAAAATTAAAATTAAAATTAAAATTAAAATTAAAATTAAAATTAAAATTAAAATTAAAATTAAAATTAAAATTAAAATTAAAATTAAAATTAAAATTAAAATTAAAATTAAAATTAAAATTAAAATTAAAATTAAAATTAAAATTAAAATTAAAATTAAAATTAAAATTAAAATTAAAATTAAAATTAAAATTAAAATTAAAATTAAAATTAAAATTAAAATTAAAATTAAAATTAAAATTAAAATTAAAATTAAAATTAAAATTAAAATTAAAATTAAAATTAAAATTAAAATTAAAATTAAAATTAAAATTAAAATTAAAATTAAAATTAAAATTAAAATTAAAATTAAAATTAAAATTAAAATTAAAATTAAAATTAAAATTAAAATTAAAATTAAAATTAAAATTAAAATTAAAATTAAAATTAAAATTAAAATTAAAATTAAAATTAAAATTAAAATTAAAATTAAAATTAAAATTAAAATTAAAATTAAAATTAAAATTAAAATTAAAATTAAAATTAAAATTAAAATTAAAATTAAAATTAAAATTAAAATTAAAATTAAAATTAAAATTAAAATTAAAATTAAAATTAAAATTAAAATTAAAATTAAAATTAAAATTAAAATTAAAATTAAAATTAAAATTAAAATTAAAATTAAAATTAAAATTAAAATTAAAATTAAAATTAAAATTAAAATTAAAATTAAAATTAAAATTAAAATTAAAATTAAAATTAAAATTAAAATTAAAATTAAAATTAAAATTAAAATTAAAATTAAAATTAAAATTAAAATTAAAATTAAAATTAAAATTAAAATTAAAATTAAAATTAAAATTAAAATTAAAATTAAAATTAAAATTAAAATTAAAATTAAAATTAAAATTAAAATTAAAATTAAAATTAAAATTAAAATTAAAATTAAAATTAAAATTAAAATTAAAATTAAAATTAAAATTAAAATTAAAATTAAAATTAAAATTAAAATTAAAATTAAAATTAAAATTAAAATTAAAATTAAAATTAAAATTAAAATTAAAATTAAAATTAAAATTAAAATTAAAATTAAAATTAAAATTAAAATTAAAATTAAAATTAAAATTAAAATTAAAATTAAAATTAAAATTAAAATTAAAATTAAAATTAAAATTAAAATTAAAATTAAAATTAAAATTAAAATTAAAATTAAAATTAAAATTAAAATTAAAATTAAATTAAAATTAAAATTAAAATTAAAATTAAAATTAAAATTAAAATTAAAATTAAAATTAAAATTAAAATTAAAATTAAAATTAAAATTAAAATTAAAATTAAAATTAAAATTAAAATTAAAATTAAAATTAAAATTAAAATTAAAATTAAAATTAAAATTAAAATTAAAATTAAAATTAAAATTAAAATTAAAATTAAAATTAAAATTAAAATTAAAATTAAAATTAAAATTAAAATTAAAATTAAAATTAAAATTAAAATTAAAATTAAAATTAAAATTAAAATTAAAATTAAAATTAAAATTAAAATTAAAATTAAAATTAAAATTAAAATTAAAATTAAAATTAAAATTAAAATTAAAATTAAAATTAAAATTAAAATTAAAATTAAAATTAAAATTAAAATTAAAATTAAAATTAAAATTAAAATTAAAATTAAAATTAAAATTAAAATTAAAATTAAAATTAAAATTAAAATTAAAATTAAAATTAAAATTAAAATTAAAATTAAAATTAAAATTAAAATTAAAATTAAAATTAAAATTAAAATTAAAATTAAAATTAAAATTAAAATTAAAATTAAAATTAAAATTAAAATTAAAATTAAAATTAAAATTAAAATTAAAATTAAAATTAAAATTAAAATTAAAATTAAAATTAAAATTAAAATTAAAATTAAAATTAAAATTAAAATTAAAATTAAAATTAAAATTAAAATTAAAATTAAAATTAAAATTAAAATTAAAATTAAAATTAAAATTAAAATTAAAATTAAAATTAAAATTAAAATTAAAATTAAAATTAAAATTAAAATTAAAATTAAAATTAAAATTAAAATTAAAATTAAAATTAAAATTAAAATTAAAATTAAAATTAAAATTAAAATTAAAATTAAAATTAAAATTAAAATTAAAATTAAAATTAAAATTAAAATTAAAATTAAAATTAAAATTAAAATTAAAATTAAAATTAAAATTAAAATTAAAATTAAAATTAAAATTAAAATTAAAATTAAAATTAAAATTAAAATTAAAATTAAAATTAAAATTAAAATTAAAATTAAAATTAAAATTAAAATTAAAATTAAAATTAAAATTAAAATTAAAATTAAAATTAAAATTAAAATTAAAATTAAAATTAAAATTAAAATTAAAATTAAAATTAAAATTAAAATTAAAATTAAAATTAAAATTAAAATTAAAATTAAAATTAAAATTAAAATTAAAATTAAAAATTAAAATTAAAATTAAAATTAAAATTAAAATTAAAATTAAAATTAAAATTAAAATTAAAATTAAAATTAAAATTAAAATTAAAATTAAAATTAAAATTAAAATTAAAATTAAAATTAAAATTAAAATTAAAATTAAAATTAAAATTAAAATTAAAATTAAAATTAAAATTAAAATTAAAATTAAAATTAAAATTAAAATTAAAATTAAAATTAAAATTAAAATTAAAATTAAAATTAAAATTAAAATTAAAATTAAAATTAAAATTAAAATTAAAATTAAAATTAAAATTAAAATTAAAATTAAAATTAAAATTAAAATTAAAATTAAAATTAAAATTAAAATTAAAATTAAAATTAAAATTAAAATTAAAATTAAAATTAAAATTAAAATTAAAATTAAAATTAAAATTAAAATTAAAATTAAAATTAAAATTAAAATTAAAATTAAAATTAAAATTAAAATTAAAATTAAAATTAAAATTAAAATTAAAATTAAAATTAAAATTAAAATTAAAATTAAAATTAAAATTAAAATTAAAATTAAAATTAAAATTAAAATTAAAATTAAAATTAAAATTAAAATTAAAATTAAAATTAAAATTAAAATTAAAATTAAAATTAAAATTAAAATTAAAATTAAAATTAAAATTAAAATTAAAATTAAAATTAAAATTAAAATTAAAATTAAAATTAAAATTAAAATTAAAATTAAAATTAAAATTAAAATTAAAATTAAAATTAAAATTAAAATTAAAATTAAAATTAAAATTAAAATTAAAATTAAAATTAAAATTAAAATTAAAATTAAAATTAAAATTAAAATTAAAATTAAAATTAAAATTAAAATTAAAATTAAAATTAAAATTAAAATTAAAATTAAAATTAAAATTAAAATTAAAATTAAAATTAAAATTAAATTAAAATTAAAATTAAAATTAAAATTAAAATTAAAATTAAAATTAAAATTAAAATTAAAATTAAAATTAAAATTAAAATTAAAATTAAAATTAAAATTAAAATTAAAATTAAAATTAAAATTAAAATTAAAATTAAAATTAAAATTAAAATTAAAATTAAAATTAAAATTAAAATTAAAATTAAAATTAAAATTAAAATTAAAATTAAAATTAAAATTAAAATTAAAATTAAAATTAAAATTAAAATTAAAATTAAAATTAAAATTAAAATTAAAATTAAAATTAAAATTAAAATTAAAATTAAAATTAAAATTAAAATTAAAATTAAAATTAAAATTAAAATTAAAATTAAAATTAAAATTAAAATTAAAATTAAAATTAAAATTAAAATTAAAATTAAAATTAAAATTAAAATTAAAATTAAAATTAAAATTAAAATTAAAATTAAAATTAAAATTAAAATTAAAATTAAAATTAAAATTAAAATTAAAATTAAAATTAA